>JAVSCE010006109.1:0-312365 GCA_032199065.1 Smutsia gigantea
ATTTCCATCCCTTCAGTCTCCCTCTCTGGGGTTGTCTGGTTGATTTTGGTCTGAACCATATTCCTCTGTCTTTTCATGGCTATAGAATTGGTCACTGACAGTTGCCACGTATGTCAGCTGGGCTCTTTAAGACTTTAAAAAGAGAAGAAAGAAAAAAGAGAGAAAAAAAGAAAAAAAAGAAGAAAGAAAGAAAAAAAAGAAAAAAGAAAAAACAAAACAAAACAACAAAAAAAAACAAAAAAAGCCCACCGCACGTAGATTCTGTGGGAATGCTGTAGGTGGCGCTATTGCCCCACTCTTCCACAGCTGTGACTGCACTGCTCCGCAGGGCCCTTTATCTCTCTGGCAGGGGTGGGAACGATTAGGAGGCTGTTGATCTCAGTGAGAAGTGTAAGTATGGCTACGCTTCCTCAGTCACCAGCTAAGGTGTCTGAAACTCCCCAGGACTCCCAGCCTGCTGGGCTGAGTGTGCTGGGCGATCCGGCTCCTCCGCTGGGCTCCTGTCTCTTTAAGACCGCTGAAGAAAGCGTGCGCTTTTTTTTTTTCCTTCCCGGGAGCCGGCTGCAAGCACCCTGGCGCGTTCCCCGCTCAGATCCTGCCCTTCTGTGTCTCCAATCTCCGCTGCACTGCGCAATGTGGGTCAGCGCTCCCCGCGCAGATCCCCGGGGCTGGCTACTTCGCGGGGTGCACTTCCACTCCCTCCCGGCTCTGAATCCTCTCCTCCCGCCGGTGCGCTGGGGTGGGGGAGGGCTCGGGTCCCGCCAGGTCGCGGCTCCGTATCTTACCCGCCTCTTGGGGTGCCGAGTGCTCTTGGGTGTAGCTGCATGCTGTGCGCTTTCCTGTGTATTCTCGTCTCTCTTTTAGGAATAGATGTAGTTGCTGTGTTTTCGTAGATAAATATAGTGTTGGGAGGAGATTTCTGCCGCCCTGCTCACACCGCCAATCTCCCGGAAGTCCTCTGTAGGATTATTAATTAATTATTAATTATTACATTAATTCTTACATTATCATTAATTCTTAAGTCTTCCCTCCTTCAAGGGAAGGAGGGGGTGGGGGCCCATCCGGGAGCTCACATCCCCTTCAGTTTACACAACATGCACACACAAGCTTCCCCACGTGGCTCCAAATCTCACCTCCCACCTGAAGAAATTCCCCAGCATGACTCAGACTGTCTCCTGAAAGCCTGCCCAGGCTTTGGCCCCCAGGAGGGCTTCTCAGATTTGCAGGTAAAATAACAGCTGTTTCCAGCACATCTGCCAGAGGAGCTGGGCACCCTCTCTGTTTATCATAATCCCGTTTTCTGCCTCCAGCATCTGTAGTTGAAAATCAGTGCTGCCTCCTGGGGTGGAGGAGCAAAAAGCACCAGGAATGAGACTGGAAACATCATAAAGTTTAAGAAAATCATTAGCAGCTTTATTCTACTGACCTGTCAGCAGCTGGCTGAGCTGAGCTCTGAGTAGCCTGGGAAAGAATGGGACGGAGGGGATGACACAAAAGGGAGACCAACAATAGCCATGCATCACTCCAGGGATGGCCAGGGCCACCTCCTGAGGGCTGCAGCCTTTGGGCCTTTCCAGTGGTTTCCATGGCCGCGTGCCTTCACAGTCCTCACCCAAACAGCCCTCCCGCAGCCCACCATGTGTCACCCAGCCAGAGATGCAGAGTAAGTGTGACACACGAATGCTCATATCGAGAAAGCATGGGCATGCATGTCTGCATGCATGTGTGTGTGTATGTGTGTGTGTGTGTGTAAGGGGGGTGTAGGGATGGGCAGAGGGCAGGGCCAAGGTGTGCCTCCAGAATATGTGACCTGGGTGTCCCTGCCTGGGTCTCTGAGGGCATTTCTGAGGGCTTAGCCCAACCAAACTCTGATTTTTAAAAATGTCCATGGACTCAAATAGTGACAAGATTTGAAAGGGAGGACAAGCCAGGCCCCTTGCCACCTGGTCAGGTCTTACACGGCAGGTCACAGGTGAGCACAGACCCCTGAGCCTTTCTCAGCCTAAGAGCCCCTCGGAGAAGGAGGGGTGGGAGGCCCCCCAGGTAGAGTCCAGTGCCCTCCATCCAGTGATGTTTTCTTCCGCTCACTCCGTGATCACCGAGCACCCGCATGGGCCGGGTTGGGCGCAGGCCTGGGCTTCTGGAGGTGTGCTGGCCCAGCCAAGCTCTCATCCCCTGTCCTTCCTGCCTGGCGTGCAGCCACACAGGTTGGAAGTGAGATCCTGCCCCTCGGCAAGTCCTCCAGTTTCCTGCTATTCGGCTCAGACCCTGGGCAGCAATGGGCAACGGAAAGGGTCTCCAGGTTTCCAGCTGAAAGCTCTCCCTTCACGCTCCTTGTCCCTCTCCCTTTTTTGTCTCCTTTTTTAAATGCTCTTTAATAGCAAAAAAAAGTTAGCATGAAAAGCACAGAAAATGAGCCTCGGAAAGGATGTCTGACAGGTAGATTTGTTAACCCGCCAGAGGTTCCTCCTGGCAGCCTCCCTGCCGAGGGTCCCAGACCGCAGCCAGGAGGTGGGCCTCCTTTCTCCCCTGCTGAGAGAGAGGCAGGAGAGGGGTCAAAGTGAGCGGGTGGCCTCACAGCACCAGGTGAGGTCAGGACTCTGGGAGCCCTGGCTGCGCTGCGGGGCCCTGCTAGCATTGCTGCAGCCCCACCAGGCCCTGGACAGTCAGTCTCTACGAGGCATCTTCCTTCTACAGCAGTGAGAGTCTGATGTCAGGGGCTTCCCAGGAAGGTAAGGGGGACCCTAGACACTGGGCATGGCGTCCCTGCAAGGCAAGTTCAGGGCCTCAAACTGACCAGGTCATTCCAGGAACCCAGGCCACCACTGCCCCCTCCTTTCTACCTGGCATCTGGCCACATGCCCCACTGCCGTCTGGAAAAGCCAGTCAGGACCTGCCATGGGCTGCCCCAGGACCCCGTCTGGGCACACTCCTGGCCTGACCCCCTGCCACCCTCCCTTACCCACATGAGAGCCCCAAGATGTATGTCTATGAAGGAGCCAGACGGAGAAGAGCACCCAGGGCCCCCTTCCTAGGGAGGGGGCTGGCTGCCCACCATGCACGGCCGGGCTCTGCGCCAGAATGCTCCCGGGTGAGGGGGCTGTTAGAGCTTGTTTCCCTGGGAAACAGTGGAGGCTCCAGAGAGGCTGGATCGGGTGGTTAGAGCGTCGGTCTGGCTCTGGAGATAGCCTGCCAGCATTCACCTCAAATCCAGGCAGCTTCCTGCTTATTAGCTGTGTGACCAGGACTGTGTCCCCAATTTCCTGCCCATAAACTAAGGGCAGCAGGACCATCGTCTCTCTGGATCACTGCATGAGTCACAGAGCAGTGCCCGGCATGGGGTAGGTACCCACAGGCACTGTGGACAGATGCCCAAAGCAGAGTTCTGGGTCCAGCACTGTCACCGCCCAGGCCCTGCACCATCCCTCCTCTCCACACCAGGCATGGTGACTCTGCCCCACTGTCAGGACACAAGGATGGAAAACAAGCATGTCCCCCGACAGCCAGACCTCAGAGACAGAACGGTCCCCAGAGCCCAGGCCTCCTGGGCCGTGATGGAGGCAGAGCTGGGCTGAAGAACCAAAGTGGGCTGCAGGGCAGGGGGCTGGGCCGCTGCCTTGGGGGTCACCCACTGCACAGCTCAAGGGGGTGCCGTTTACATCAATGGTACCTGAGCTGAGGGTGAGCCCGGAGAAGGCAAGCTGAGACTCACCTGAGACTGTTTAAAGGCCCAGAGGATACCCCAAGAAGGGAGAGACAGAGGTGTGGCTGGGAACCCGCGCTGCCCACCATGGTGCAGGTTTTCCCTCCTCCTGTCACACCAAGGCTTAGTCTTGTCCTTGAAACTAAAAAGGGACTGGGAGACACAGCTTCATACCCTCCCTACCTCCCTAGACCATCCTCCAACCTAGGGACACATCCACAGGCCCGGCCGTGGGTCCCCACCTGCCCCTAGAGGACGGGAGCCGCAGCCAGGCGCCCACGCAGGAGTGTGGTTTCTGCTCAGCCTCTGCCCTCAGACTTCCATTCCGCGTTGCAGCTGGCCTCATGAAGGTGCCACACCCCTTCCCATGGAGGGGCAACACCTGGGGAATAGGGAGAGAACGGCGACTGGGGAGAACAAGAGGGTGTGCAAGGGCCCATGTGTGCAGGTGTGTGTGCGTGTGTGTGTGAGTCCTGGGGACGGAAGAGGGGAAGGGAGGAGAGCAGAGCAGAAGACGCCCCCAGGGACAGCTGGCACTGCCCAGCACACCGGGCAGACAGAGCCCCAGGGGTCTGTCCTTGCAGTGCTCACACTGGCCCCCATCTCAGAGCGTGGCACACAGTAAGAGCACAGTAACTCGCTGCTGCCTCCCCGACAGGTCACGCAGGTGGCAGATGCCTCCTCTGAGGACGCCCACCCCCACTCCCCCTCCCCTTCCCCAGCCGGCACCCCCCAGCCCCTCCCCTGGCCACTCCCTGAGGGCCCCAGGGTGGCACCTGCTCGGTGTTTTCATTCCCTGATGGCTGGGTTCTCCTCACCCAGAAACAAGGGGATTTCCTGACCATTCCTTCAGCCGGGTGATGAAAGCAGTTTTTCTAGTGTTCAGCCAAAGAACCTTCCAGGCCTTTTCATTTATGTAAATGTGGAGGCCTTTGGAGACGCGGCTGACTGGCTCATTTCCACCCAGCATCCTGGAGCAGTTCAGGCTAGTGCTGCCTTTGGAGCACTAGGCCCTGCAAACCGACTGCCCGATCAGGTTCTTCCTCAGACCAGATGCCCCCAGGTGGGCCCTGTCCTCAGCTCTGTCAGCTGGGGTTGGGATGAGCCTGCCAAACGCGGGGCCGCCAGCACCAGCCACAGCTCATGCCTGGGTCTGGGGGCTGCGTCCTGAGCTGTGACATGTCCTGGACACACCCAGCAACCAGCAGAGAGCTGGCCTCACCCCAGAAGGCCCCCAGGCAGGGGCCTGCTTACCTCTGGAACTCTCCAAGAGGTCAGGAGAGCCCCCTCTCTGCATTAGCACCCTCAAGGTCAGGAAATCGTCCCTGGGTGAGTCTCCAGTACAGGCCGCCTGGCTGTGCCCCAGGACACCCACCTCTTTGTTCCCCCAGATTTGGTCTGTGGGGACGTCCACTATGAACCAGGTGGGGGGGGCCCACTTCTCTATCCAGCTGCATCTGTTTGAGCCTCGATTTCCTCATTGAGGTAAGAGATGGAAGTGAGCAGCCAATGCAGGGTCTTGGAAGACCAAGTGTGCCCCCTCCCCCAGGGCCTGGCTTGGAGCGGACGCCCCCCAGCCCACCGCGGAGCGCAGGGGTCCGTGCCCCCTCCCTCCCTCCCCCAGCTCCCGCCTCCAGCACTCAGAACCTTGCCTCCGTTCTCTCTCCCCCACAGGGACCTCTTGCCTCCATTCTTCAGCCCCGACTCCTCCATCCTTCAGGAAGCCAAGCGGGCCCTCCTCTCTGCTAGATGCACTTCCTGCCTCCAAGTCTGACTTGGGTGCCTCTCCTAGGGCCTTACATTGTGCCCCACATTTCTACCATCATAGTGTAGATCACGGTGGCCTGGAATTACTGATTTCCCACCTCCCAGGACCTATCCTGTCCTAGAAAGCAGGACTGGGCCCCAAAGCCAAGAATACCCAGCACACAGGAGATGCCAATGACATAAATGTGAAAGGAACAAACTTTGCCAGCAGAGGGCAAAACCCCGCCCGGGAAGCAGCGACCCCACAGAGCTGGGACTGGAGACTGCAGAGGGAGGGGCTGTCTCGAAACCCCTGAGCCCCTGCAGCTCCTCTCCCCGCCCCCACCTGCCGTCCGGAGCCCAGCCCCCACGCCGAGGCAGCCCCAGGCTGGCCGCTCTGCCAGCTTCCGAGGCGGACTTGTCAGCTGTTGCCATGGAGACCAGCCAGCAATCAGCTTGGTGCCCTCCTGCCGCACGAGCCGGGCAGAGCAAAGGTGGCAGCCAGCTGTGCACAGAGAGAACCTGCCAAGCAGGGGCAAGCGCCTGGCTTTGGACTCGATGCTACTGGTGCCCAGCTGGCCCCCGCCACCCCCTCTCTCCTTCCCACAGCAGTGTGACCTCGGGCAGGTCAGGAGGGCTGAGATGAACTGTCTGATCAGGGGCTGTCACCAAATCATCTGGTTGTTTCCTGGGGTTGTTTCCTGAGTTTATGTCCCCTTGACCTTTGTGTCCAATTCCCCCCAACTCAGGTGGGGCAGGAGGAAGGAGCGGCCCCAGCCCCATGCTGGCAGGAAAAGATTTCATGTGACATTTGCAGGCAAAGAGGAAATCCACAGGGCTGCTAACATCGTGCAGCCCCAGGGCCCCTAGTGTGGGTGCCACACTGACCACTTACTGTAATGAGCAAACCCATTAAGGGTGGTGACCTCTGCCTGCAAAGGACATAAGGTGGGATCACACTTGCCTCACAGCCTCTGTGTCAGTTGCGGGGTGGGACGTCGCCTGGTCCCCTTGTTGCTTTAAATGGTGCCTGTTTCTGGGGACAGCTGAGCATCCCTGTGCCCGCTGGGTACCTGGAGCAGAAACATGCCAAGATGCTGCAACTGGTCCCAGCACCCAGGAAGCCAGCTCTCCACAGCCAGCCTGGGCCTGCACGCATCCTTGTGCAGAGCAGAGCACCTGCGTCTCAGGCAGACCTGGGCCCTGATACAAAATACGTGCACCCCCCTTCCTCTCTGAACGTCAACTCAGCCCAGCTGCTATGGCAACAAGCTTGGCTGTGGTCCCGATAGCAGGAGACAGGAAGCAGTCCCTTTCTGAGATGATGGGATGGATGGATGGATGGATGGAAGGAAGGGAGGCAAGTGATTAATAAAGGGGCCCTTCTTGGAGCAAAGGCCCACAGAGACCACAAGACTGGGTGAGCCTGGGGAGGCCCTGGCAGCCAGAATCACAAAACCACTAGATTCCAGAGCCCAGTTCTCTGAACGCGTCTGTGCTGGGTGTTTGGAGGGTAGGGGTGGAAGAGGTCACACACAGCTCTGCCCCCAGTCCCCTTTCTCCTGGAGCTCTCCACCCCTGAAAGGCGGCATCCTGTCCCAAACCAGCCCATCAGAGCCACCGCTCCTCCCAGCCCACCAGCACTCCCCATGGACTCGCTGTCAGAACAGGCGAGGGTGGGTCCTGACCTCACTGCCAGGGCAGTCGAGACAAAATGAGGTGAGGACGCTTGCCAAGGGACTGGGCCAGCTGGGTGTCCCTGGGCACAAACTTCAGTAATGCCAGGAAGTGACTTAAAAAAAGGTAGAGGGTCAAAGAGCCTTCTGTGAGCTTCATCAATCTGATAAACAGTGAGCAGAAAGTTGGAGAAAATTTAGAGGAAAAGTGACTAAACGTAAGTTTTTGGTGAGGATAGTAAAAATAAATAAGGCCCTAAACTCTTAGAAGACCAGGTAGTTTCCTAAGAGCTTTACTTCACCCCACTGTGTGCTATGAGCAGCGTCGGGTTACCCCGTTTCACGGAGGGGAGCCCTGAGACCTGCCTGGAATGCGGGGCATGTGAGAAGCATCTCCCGGGGCTTCGTCCGAGAACTCTCAGCCTGACTACGCTCTCACAGAGCCGTCTCCACCCTGTTACGTGACGCTGCCCAGTTTCTGTCTTAGGACAAAAAAAACATCGACGGCATTCAACAAAATGGACAGGTTGCATTTGCTGTTTGCTTATAGCTCCTAATAAGTAGACAGTCTTGGGAGTTTTCATTTTAATTCTTTCTCAGGCTCCTGTAGACACTCACTGGCAAGGAGAAGTTGCTGTAATAAAACCCAGTTACTATCAGAGTGTGTGTCTCACCAAGAACCCCCCCACCCCAGCCCCCGGGAGACTCCGCTGACATGCTGAAGGTTTTCACACCAGCAAAGTGTGTGTGCAGCTTTGGATCCCAGGACAAAGGGGAGGGCCATTCAACCTCAGGGAGATGGGGTCGATGGAGGCCTCACCTGCAGCCAGGGACCCTGGCCAGTCCTCTAGCCTCTCCAACAGTGAAAACATGAAGAGGTCATAGAACTAAAAACCAGACCTGGTATTTGAAGAAAGGGAGAAAGGCTCTGGTGATCAACTCTGGACCCCAGCGAGGCCTGAGGTTCAGAGGCAGGAAAATCATTTGGGGCAGTGATTACTCAGGACCCAATATATAATGCAGATTATAAAGAAGGGGTGCAGCTCTGGGTGAGCAGTGGGGCATCCTGCTTGCTGGGGTTCCTATCTTCAACCTCTCCAACCCAAACTCAGAAGAATCCCCAGGCTACTGGGAACAGACTTTCTCTTGTCTCCAAACAGCTTGAAAGTTATGGCTCTGTTATGCCGCAGGCCTCCCCAGGCTAGGGACTCCTGAGAGACAGTCTTTCCATCTCCAGCACCTAGCATCATTCCTAACCCATGGCAGCCACCTAATGTTTGCTGAGTGAGTGAATGACCTACAAACTAGTCAGCTATCGCTACGATAATGCTGCATAACAGACAGTCCCCCAAATCCCAAAGACTTGCAACAGTAAGCTGTGACTTTTTCTTCTTATTCATGGGAACAGGTCAGCAGGGGCCATTCCAGGGTCAAGTATCTCCTTTTGGGATCAGCAGCTACAGGAGGCCTGTTCTGTTCATGCCGAGTGGCAGAAACATGAGAGCCCAGTCATGCACACATTTAAAGTCACCATCTGTGTCACATCTCAAACATCCCATGTGTGGCCACACCCAGCATCGGTGGACTGGGGGCAAACTGTGCACCTACTCTGGTGGGGGGACACTGCAAAGCCACCTGGCAAAAGATGCAAATACGAAATTCTATACAGAGAGGGAAGGAAGAATGGGAACCAATCTGCCATAAACTGGAAAATGGAAACAATAAAAAGAAATACATCCCTTGCAGGGCTGTCATGACAGGACATATGTTAGTGCACGGTAACTACAGAGTGCCGGGATAAATGTCATAACACTGTTATGACCAAAGGTCCTCTCCGCAGGGACCTCACAGTGCCCAGGAAGAGATCTCATTCTTAGCGAGGCAAGTGGGGTGCTGGGCAGAGGGACCTCTGAGCAGCAGGGCACAGGGAGCCACCACACAGCAGGCCTGAAGCTGTTCATGGGGCCCATTAGCACAGCTCTAACAAGCCCCTGACCTCCTCCTCGTCAGGACAGGCAGCTGGGCTGGTGCAAAAAGCAATTCAGAGAGAGGAAATTGGGGGTATTGCTAACAGTTTGGGCTCCGTATCATGTACCCCCGGATTTCAAGTATGTGTGACTGACACCAGATTCGGAAGGTCCCTGGCTCCCACCTTTGCAAGCACACACACTGCTCCCCCAAAGAGACTCATTTCAAAGGTGCAAATACACGAAGCCTGCCTACCTTAGGGCTTCTGTGAGTGTCAGATGAGAAAATGCCCAGGACAGTGGCCCAACACTCTCAGGCACAAAGTGTCACTCAATCCCAATTCCGCTCCTGCAGGGAGGAAGGAGCTCCTGCCGGCTCTGCTTGTTTTCATCAGTTTCTTCAATTTCTGGTTTCCTTCTTTGCCTTTCCAAAGCTCCACTCACCCAGGAGGATAATAGAAACACTTAGGATGGCATTTTAATAGTCCTGAGGGCATTGATCATTATTATGAATCTGAAAATAGCTGAGTTATTAATGTTTGACAGTGCAATCACACGGGGCTGCGTACATCATAAAATCTTAAATGGCAAATGCTGTTTTTATTTTTCAAGCACTTCTCATTTGTTATCTCAAAAGAGAGGAGTTATTCACCCCATCAGGGTGAGTAGAAAACAGGGGCAAGAATGGTCAGACAGCTCACCAACTGGGGGAATGGCACCCAAGGGACCAGTGCGGGCGACCACCCCTCTCCTCACCGCAGCCCCAGGAGCTGCGGCAGGAAGCTGGCGACGGACAGGATGGGCCTCAGAGCTATCTCTTGGAAAGAACCAAGCACTGTGCACAAAGCTACACTACAAATGGCTCTTTGGCTTCACTGCCCACAGGATGACCAGGACAGGGGGCTCCAAGAGTAAGACTGGCACCCCTCAGCATTAGCTGACCCCAGGGGATCCCGCTTAGAATCTTCCCCCACTCTCAGCTTCCAGGCCTTTGATGGGCAGCCTAGGTCCACGCCCTCGGCTCAGGTGACAGAGGAGATGCTAATGGATCAAACGCTGACACTGGACAACAGTGCCCACACCGGCCTGGGCTCGGCACAGTGCCGCCGTCCTTGTTTCCCTGGTGGGTGCCTGCCTTGGGGAGCTGTGTCTGTCCTCAGTGATGGGACCACCCACCCCAGTACCATAAGGCCTTCTATCTTTCCATCTCCCACTGACTAATTCCTGCCTCCCTACCTGCCACAGTCACTGGGTCTCCACTTCCCCAGCTGTGGAAATCAGCCCCCAGTTCCAAGGAAAGCATGTAAGGGCAGACCTAACTTATCCTGTGACCCAGGACGGGAGAATGCAGTGTTGGGGATGGGCACAGACAGCCATAGAGCCCTCATCCTGTGCCAGGTGCCCAGGCAGGTGTTTCACACACAGGCCTTCATTTCACTCTCCAGGAATCCTAGGTGGGATTTGTGATTCCCACTCTGCAGATGAGAAAACAGAGAGACTAAGGAGTTCAAAGGTGGTTACACATTGTCTCAGTCAGCCTGGCTGCATTAGTAAAACACCATGGACCAGGCAGCCTAAACAGCAGACATTTATCTCCCACAGTCCTGGAGGCTGGACGTCCAAGAGCAGGGTGTTGGCAGATTCAGTTCCTAGTAAGGACTCTCTTCCCGGCTTGTAGAAGACCACCTTCTCTCTGTGTCCTCACATGGCAGAGACAGTGAGCTCTGGGGTCTCTCCCTATTCTTATAGGGCCACTAACCCCATCACAAGGGATCCAGCCTCATGCCCCATCCAAATCGAATTACCCCCCAAAGGCCCCACCTCTGGATACCAACATGCTGGGGGCAGGGCTTCAACCTGTGGACTTGAGGGACACACAGTTCAGTTCACAGCACTCAGCCAGCAGGATGTGGCACTCAGATTCAAACTCGGGTCTCCTAGCATCAGCATGGAAGTTTGCCCCTCCTTAGGAGACAAGCAATCCCTCCCAAGCACACCTGGGCTTATACACCAGCTCACAGGGCAGGGCACTTGGGCTGGGGGATCCAGAGGACAGGCCTGAAGACCTCCTTCCTGCTCCACCAGGAATACCCACCTAGCTTTCCATCAGAGCTGGGACTGGCTGCAGCTTCCACAGGCTGGCCCAGGCCAGCCCTTTTCAATCAGCAGCTTTCTCAAGCACCCCCTGGAGAAACGATTGCTCTCTGATATGTACACTCAAGACCATCTTCCAAGTGTCCACTTTCCACAGAGGAGTCCTAAGCGTTCAGCCTGGGGCTCCCCTCCTCCGAGGGTCCCGTTGTTGTGCTGACCTGACAGCCCAAATGGACAACCCATGGTCCTCAGGCCGGTTGGAAACTCCAGTTTAGGCATCTTACCAGAGCTGGCCATCCTTGTGGGTACCACATGGCTGTCACCAGGACCCACCTAAGTCAGCTCTTTCCCAGAGTGTTGAACTTGAGGGTCAAAAAAGTGGGAAAAGGCAGGAGGGTGACATGAGAACTGTGCAAGGTGTTCGTGAAGCCGAGTGTCTGCAGTGGTTGAAGTGTTGTGGCTTGGATCCCCCAAAAGGTCTTGGTCAAGTTCTAACCTCCGGTGAATGTGAACTTATTTGGGAACAAATTCTTTGCAGAAGAAATTAGTTAAAATGAGGTCATATCCATACGTGGCAACTACCAGTGACCACTTCTATAGCCATGAAAAGACAGAGGAATATGGTCCAGACTAAAATCAACCAGACAACCCCAGAGAGGGAGCCTGAAGGGATGGAAATACCCAGTCTTCCTGAAAAAGATTTCAGAATAAAAGTCATAACCATGCTGATGGAACTACAGAGAAATGTGCAAGAGCTGAGGGAGGAAGTGAGGGAAGTGAGGAAAGACAATGCAGAATTGAGACAAGCAATTGACGGGCTTAACAGCAGACTGGACGAGATGCAAGAGACTGTTAATGGAATAGAAATCAGAGAACAGGAAAACAGAGAAGCTGAGGCGGAGAGAGATAAAAGGATTTCTAGGAATGAAAGAATATTAAGAGAACTGTGTAACCAATCCAAACGGAACAATATTCACATTATAGGAGTACCAGAGGAAGAAGAGAGAGAAAAAGGTATAGAAAGTGTCTTTGAAGAAATAATTGCTAAAAACTTTCCCACGCTGGGGAAGGAAATACTCTCGCAGTCCACGGAAGCCCACAGATCTCCCAACACAAGGGACCCAAGGAAGACAACACCAAGACACATAATAATTAAGATAGCAAAGATCAAAGATAAAGACAGAGTATTAAGGGCAGCTAGAGAGAGAAAAAAGATCACCTACAAAGGAAAACCCATCAGACTATCATCAGACTTCTCAACAGAAACCTTACAGGCCAGAAGAGAAGAGCATGATATATTTAACATTATGAAACAGAAGGGCCTCGAACCAAGAATATTGCATCCAGCACGATTATCATTTAAATATGATGGAGGGATTAAACAATTTCCAAACAAACGAAAGTTGAGAGAGTTTGCCTCTCATAAACCACCACTACAGGATATCTTAAATGGACTGCTCTAGATGGAAGCACACCTAAGGCTAAAAAGATGTCACCAGAGAAAATAAAATCATAGCAAAGAAAGCAGACCATCCAAATACTAACTAAAGGCAAAGAATAAAACACCTATTATAGAAAGAATGGAGGAGGAGGAATAAGAAGGGAGAGAAATAAAGAAACATCAGACTGTGTTTACAATAACTTAACAAGAAAGTTAAGTTAGATTGTTAGATAGTAAAGAAGCAACCCTTGAACCCTTGGTAACCACGAATCTAAAGCCAGCAATGGCAATAAGTACATACCTATCAATAATCACCCTAAATGTCAATGGACTGAATGCACCAATCAAAAGACACAGAGTAACAGAATGGATAAAAAAGCAAGACCCATCTATATGCTGCTTACAAGAGACTCACCTCAAGCCCAAAGATATACACAGACTAAAAGTGAAGGGATGGAAAAAGATATTTCATGCAAAAAACAAAGAGAAAAAAACAGGTGTTGCAGTACTTGTATCAGACAAAATAGACTTCAAAACGAAGAAAGTAGCAAGAGATAAAGAAGGATATTACATAGTGATAAAGGGGTCAGTCCAACAAGAAGATATAACCATTATAAATATATATGCACCCAACACAGGAGCGCCAGCATATGTGAAACAAATACTAACAGAATTAAAGGAGGAAATAGGCAGCAATGCATTCATTTTAGAAGACTTCAACACACCACTCACTCCAAGGACAGATCAACCAGACAGAGAATAAGTAAAGACACAGAGGCACTGAACAACACACTAGAACAGATGGACCTAACAGACACCTACAGAACTCTGCACCCAAAAGCAACAGGATACACATTTTTCTCAAGTGCACATGGAACATTTTCCAGAATAGACCAAATACTAGGCCACAAAAAGAACCTCAATAAATTCAAAAATATTGAAATTCTACCAACCAACTTCTCAGATCACAAAGGTATAAAACTAGAAATAAATTTTAGAAAGAAGCCAAAAAGGCTCACAAATACATGGAGACTTAACAACATTCTCCTAATTAATCAGTGGGTTAATGACCAAATCAAAACAGAAATCAAAGAATATATGGAGACTAATGACAACAACAACACAAAGCCACAACTTCTGTGGGACGCAGCAAAGGCAGTTCTAAGAGGAGAGTATATTGCAATCCAGGCCTATTTAAAGAAGGAATAACATTCCCAAATGAATAGTCTAAAGACACAATTACTGAAATTGGAAAAAGAAGAACAAATGAGGCCCAAAGTCACCAGAAGGAGGGACATAATAAAGATCAGAGAAAAAATAAATAAAATTGAGAAGAATAAAACAATAGAAAAAATCAATAAAACCAAGAGCTGGTTCTTTGAAAAAATAAACAAAATAGATAAACCCCTAGCCAGACTCATTAAGAGAAAAAGAGAATCTACACACATAAACACAATCAGAAATGAGAAAGGAAAAATCACGACGGACCCCACAGAAATACAAAGAATCATAAGAGAATATTATGAGAATCTATATGCTAACAAGCTGGAAAACATAGAAGAAATGGACAACTTCTTAGAAAAATACAACCTTCCAAGACTGACCAAGCAAGAAACAGAAAAACTAAACAGACCAATCACCAGTGACGAAATCGAATTGGTAATCAAAAAACTACCCAAGAACAAAACCCCGGGCCTGATGGATTCACCTCTGAATTCTACCAGACATATAGAGAAGAAATAACACCCATTCTCCTTAAAGTTTTCCAAAAAATAGAAGAGGAGGGAATACTTCCAAACTCATTCTATGAAGCCAGCATCACTCTAATACCAAAACCGGGCAAAGACCTCACCAAAAAAGAAAATTACAGACCAATATCCCTGATGAACGTAGATGCAAAAATACTCAACAAAATATTAGCAAACCGAATTCAAAAATACATCAAGAGGATCATACACCATGATCAAGTGGGATTCATCCCAGGGATGCAAGGATGGTACAACATTCGAAAATCCATCAACATCATCCACCACATCAACAAAAAGAAGAACAAAAACCACATGATCATCTCCATAGATGCTGAAAAAGCATTTGACAGAATTCAGCATCCATTCATGATTAAAACTCTCAACAAAATGGGTATAGACGGGCAAGTACCTCAACATCATAAAGGCTATATATGACAAACCCACAGCTAACATCATACTTAAAGGCGAGAAGCTGAAAGCTTTTCATCTAAGATCGGGAACAAGACAGGGATGCCCACTCTCTCCACTGTTATTCAACATAGTACTGGAGGGCCTAGCCATGGCAATCAGACAAAACAAAGACATACAAGGCATCCAGATTGGTAAAGAAGAAGTCAAATTGTCACTATTTGCAGATGACATGATACTGTACATAAAAAACCCTAAAGACTCCATTCCAAAACTACTAGAACTAATATCTGAATTCAGCAAAGTTGCAGGATACAAAATTAACACACAGAAATCTGTTGCTTTCCTATACACTAACGATGAACTAACAAAGAGAAATCAGAAAAACAATTCCATTCACAATTGCATCAAAAAGAATAAAATACCTAGGAATAAACCTAACGAAGGAAGTGAAAGACCTGTACTCTGAAAACTACAAGACACTCCTAAGAGAAATTAAAGAGGACACTAACAAATGGAAATGCATCCCGTGCTCTTGGCTAGAAAGAATAAATATTGTCAAAATGGCTATACTACCTAAAGCAATCTACAGATTCAACACAATCCCTATCAAACTACCAACAGCTTTCTTCAATGAACTGGAACAAATAATTCTAAAATTCATATGGAACCACAAAAGACCCCGAATAGCCAAAGCAATCCTGAGAAGGAGGAATAAAACAGGGGGAATTACACTCCCTGACTTCAAGCTCTACTACAAAGCCACAGTAATCAAGACAATTTGGTATTGGCACAAAAACAGACCCACAGACCAGTGGAACAGAATAGAAAATCCAAACATTAACCCAAACATATACAGTCAATTAATATTTGATAAAAGTGCCTTGGATATACAATGGGGAGATGACAGCCTCTTCAGCAGCTGGTGTTGGAAAAACTGGACAGCTACATGTAAGAGAATGAAACTGGACTACTGTCTAGCCCCATACACAAAGGTAAACTCAAGGTGGATCAAAGACTTGAATGTAAGTCATGAAACCATAAAACTCTTAGAAAAAAACATAGGCAAAAATCTCTTGGACATAAACATGAGCAACTTCTTCATGAACATATCTCCCCGGGCAAGGGAAACAAAAGCAAAAATGAACAAGTGGGACTATATCAAGCTGAAAAGCTTCTGTACAGCAAAGGACACCATCAGTAGAACAAAAAGACATCCTACAGTATGGGAGAATATATTCATAAATGACATATCAGATAAGGGGTTGACATCCAAAATATATAAAGAACTCACGCACCTTAACTAACAAAAAGCAAATAATCCAATTAAGAAATGGGCAGAGGACATGAATAGACACTTCTCTAAAGAAGAAATTCAGAAGGCCAACAGGCACATGAAAAGATGCTCCACATCGCTAATCATCAGAGAAATACAGATTAAAACCACAATGAGAGATCACCTCACACCAGTGAGGATGGCCAACATCCAAAACACAAACAACAACAAATGTTGGCGAGGATGTGGAGAAAAGGGAACCCTCTTACACTGCTGGTGGGAATGCAAATTAGTTCAACCACTGTGGAAAGCAGTATGGAGGTTCCTCAAAAAACTCAAAATAAAAATACCATTTGGCCCAGAAATTCCACTCCTAGGAATTTACCCTAAGAATGCAGCAGCCCAGTTTGAAAAAGACATATATGCACCCCTATGTTTATCGCAGCACTATTTACAATAGCCAAGAAATGGAAGCAACCTAAGTGTCCATCAGTAGATGAATGGATAAAGAATATGTGGTACATATACACAATGGAATATTATTCAGCCATAAGAAGAAAACAAATCCTACCATTTGCAACAACATGGATGGAGCTAGAGGGTATTATGCTCAGTGAAATAAGCCAAGCCGAAAAAGACAAGTATCAAATGATTTCACTCATATGTGGAGTATAAGAACTAAGAAAAAAACTGAAGGAACAAAACAGCAGCAGACTCACAGAACCCAAGAACGTACTAATAGTTACCAAAGGGAAAGGGACTGGGGAAGATGGTGGGAAGGGAGGGATAAGAGGGAAACAGGGGCATTACGATTAGCAGACATAATGTTGGGGAGGCACGGGGAGGGCTGTACAACTCAGAGAAGACAAGTAGTGATTCTTTAGCATCTCACTACGCTGATGGACAGTGACTGTAATGGGGTTGGCGGGGGGGACCTGATGAAGGGGTAGTTTAATAACCATAATATTGCACATGTAATTGTAGATTAATGATACCAAAATAAATTATATTAAAAAAATGAGGTCATATCAAGAAAAACAAGGATGTGGAGAAAAGGGAGCCCTTCTACAGTGTTGGTGGGGCTGGACAGCGGTGCAGCCACTATGAAAAGCAGTATGGAGGTTCCTCAAAAAACTAAAAATAGAAATACCATCTGACCCAGTAATTCCACTCCTAGGAATTTACCTGAAAAAAAAAATCAATGATTCAAAAAGTTACATGCATCCCTATGCTTACTGCAGCATTATTTACAATAGCCAAGATATGGAAGCAACCCAAGTGTCCACCAGTAGATGAAAGGATAAAGAAGCGGTACATATACACAACGGAGTGTTACTCAGCCATAAAGAAGAATGAAATCTTGCCATTTGCAACGACATGGACAGACCTAGAGGGTATTATGCTCAGTGAAATAAGCCAAGCGGAGAAAGACAAATACCATATGATCTCACTTACATGTGGAATCTGAAAAACAAAACAAATGGCAAAACAGCCAACAGACTCATAGACCCTGAGAAATGACTGGTGGTTCCCATGGGGGAGGCGTTGGGGTCGGGGGTGAAACAGGTAAAGGGGATAAAGGAGCACAAAATCTCAATCATAACATAAATTACTCATGTGGATGAAGGTGGTAGAGCATAGAGAATATAGCCAATGATTCTGTAACATCTTTCTATGTTGACAGGCAGTAACTACACCAGTTGGGATCAGCATTTAAAAGTGTAGATTACCATTGAGTCACTATGTCATGTACTGGAAACTGATATAGTACTGTATATAAGCTAGGCTTCAATTAAATAAACAAATAAAATGTAAAAAAAAAAATGAGGTCATATTGATTAGAGTGGGCCCTAAGTCCAATGACCGGTGTCCTTACAGGAAGAAGGAGATTCAGACAGAGACACACACTGGAAGGGCCCATGTGGCGACAGAGGCAGAGGCTTGGTTGTGTCTGCGAGGCCAGGAATACCGAAGATGGCCAGCGGTCACCAGAGCTGGGAGAGGCCTGGGTGGCTTCCCCCACGGGGCCTCAGGAGCAGCCAGTGTTGCTGACACCTTGATGGCATACGTCTGGCCTCCAGAACCCTCAGAGAATAAATGTGTGTTGCTTTAAGCCCCCCAGTCTCTGGGCATTTGTTACAGCAGCCCCAGGACACTAATGGAGTGTCCATCTCCCTGGGGCTTCAGTGGTCCTCAGAACAAAAAGGGGATCAGATCATTCACAATGAGTCCCTTCAGGGGCATCATGCCATCTTGTGATTTATCATAAGAAATGCATACTTGGTCTTTGTGCATTTCTGGCACACAGCTTCTAAAACCCTTGGAATTTCCTCCGTGACTAGAGCATAAGTGTCTTTTGTTATGCTAATGCAATGGCTTTGGGTGCACCTAAGGGTGGAGGCAGGGTGCCGGGGAGCCACCCTTGTGCCAGGACTTTCCATCCATCCGCGGACCTCCAGGGAAGAGGGGCTGGAGGTTCATTCCATCACCAATGGCCAATGATTTAATCAGTCGTGCCTTTGTAATGAAGCCACTGTGAACGCTCCGGAGGATGGGGTTCTGAGAGCTTCCAGGTTGGTGAACACACAGAGATCTGGGGAGAGTGGAGCTCTCGGCGCTTGGAAGCTCCTGGCCCTTCCCCATGCCCTGCCCTCTGCATCTTTTCCATCAGGCTGTTCCTGAATTATATCCTTTTATAATAAACCAGTGACATAGTGAATAAAAGTGCTTCCTGAAGTCTGTGAGTCACTCCAGCAAATTAACTGAACCCAAGGAAGGGGTTGTCAGAACTTCCAATCTACAGCTATTGGTCAGTGGGTCACAACTTGGACTTGCAATTGGCATCCAAAGCAGAGGGCAGTCTTGTGGGACTGAGCCCTTAACCTGTGGGATCTGATGCTACCACCGGGTCAGAACTGAGTTGAACTGTAGGACGCCCAGCCAATGTCTGACAATTGCTTGGTGGGGAGAAACCCATACACACATTGGAATTGGGTCCCAGACCCTTTTACATGGTCACCAGGACAGCTGCCGCCCAGCAGAGAAGGCAGGACTTGGGGTCAGAGGGAGCTCTGTGCAAATCCCAGCTCAGCCCCCTGGTGAGGACAGGCGCTTCTTGCCCTCCCAGGGGGTCCTTAATGCCCACCCACCTCCCAATGTCAATTATAATAACAATAGGAGTGCCAGCTCCTTACTGGATACCTGCTAGAACTTCACAGATATTATTCATCACCCTTCCACGTGGCCATGGCAGATCCGATAAGCAGGGCACGGGGAAGCTTCCGGGACAGCCATGGTACACACAGGAGCCCCGAAGGGGTCCCATCTTTCCTCAGGAGGACACAGGGATGTACAAGGTGCCATTTCAAGGACTCTTGTCACTAAAAGCATAAACCAGGGGGCAGATGCCAAAGGCTGAGTGCTGGACCTCATGGCTTTGTGGCCTCTGTGCTCCCAGCCCCCAGCCCCAGCAGGCCCGCCCGCAACGCCTGGCCTCCCCTTAACTACATACTGGGGGCCCCCTTTCACCCTTCCATCCTCACCAACAAACCCACACTGTGTACTATGGCTGTGCCATGGAACCGCCAAAAAACAGACACAGTCCCTCCTCAGGAAGCATGCCCAGCACACCTCCAAAAGAGACACAGGCCTTGGAGTGATGGTACACAGGCCATCCTGACCCCCCATGCCCGCATCCCCACCTCCCCCTCTCCCCTCCCCCTCCCCTCTCCTCCTCTCCCCCTCCTCCCCCTCCCCCTCCTCCCCCTCCTCCCCCTCCCCCTCCTCCTCCTCCCCCTCCTCCTCCCCCTCCTCCTCCTCCCCCTCCCCCTCCCCTCCTCCTCTCCCCCCTCTCCTCCTCCCCCTCCTCCCTCCTCCCCCTCCCCTCCCCCTCCCCCTCCCCCTCCCCCTCCCCCTCCCCCTCCTCCTCCCCCTCCTCCTCCCCCCTCCTCCTCCTCCTCCTCCGCCAGCTCCCCCCAGGGATTGCCTATAAGCCCAGGTTTCTCCTACTGGAGCCTTCGTGGGGCGAGGGTTTACCAGAAGTCCGAGGACACACTTGCTGGAGGAATAATTTTACTCACCAGACTCAGGGGAGGAAGGGTGGAGCTAACTAATTCAATCGGCAAGCAATCTGAAATAATTGTTCTGTTAAGATACATAGGCCTGAATTATGGGACCAGGATGTAGAAGCCACGTGAATTTTTGGGACAAGCCTCGATGGATGACAAACTTTGTTCACTTCCACGTGCCATCCAGACCCACGGGGATCTGCTCACTCTCGTCTGCTGCTAGAACCCCTTGACCTGGTCAAGTCTGGGAGCTTTCTGGCCCTGCACAAAGCACCCTCATTTCCTGCCAGAGCATCTCCTCAGCCTCCCACTCCAGGCGCCCCAGTCCTCCTCCTGGCTCAGGAGATCTCGTCCCCCAAGCCTGTTGAAAGGCAGGAGTGGGAGCTGCCTGGGAGGTGCCCGGGAGGCCACTGAAGCCCCCCTCCCTGCAGGGGCGGCAGCCCAGCCCAGCCCAGCCCAGAAGGAGACCAGCCATTCATCATTCTTTCCTCAGTTTGTCAGGCCTTGCAACTTCCTGTAGGTACCACATAAATACTCTTAACCTTTAAAAGGCCGGGGTGGCAGCCCCAGGGACGGAAACCTTAAAACCCTCACCCGCAAGGCTGAGCCACCATCCCTCCTCTGCTCCCTGCCTCTGCCGGTCATGGAAGGGGAGAGAGGTTACAACAAGGAGGAGGGGCTCATTGCAAACCTGGCCCATCCATCAAACTGACTGCACTCTGGCCGCCAAGAATCCAGGGAGGTTCTCCAAGGACAAAGGCCAAGGAGCAATGTCAGCAAGCCACTGATCCTGTCTGTCTAACTTCCTCAAGGGTAGCTGCACCCAGACAATGAGGCCTTTTCCGCCAAAGGGTCCTGGCTGGGAGCAGGGGCTGTGTCTGGGGCCTGACATCATGGGAGTCTGCTAGGCTGGAAGAGGGTATCCCACCACCCCTCACCTTGCCCTTATTCATTCATTCATTCATTCATTCCCTCATTCATTCATTCATTCAGCAAAGCCACTGAGCATCTTCCACATTCCAGGCATGCCACTAAGTGCCAAGGATGCAAGGAAAAATCAGAGATAGTCTCTGACCCCAGGGGACTCATGGTCAGTGGGATATTGGGAGGCAGGCTTGCAAGAAATCAGTTCCACAAGATGAAAGTAATTGTAAGATGGGGTAGGGAGGAGATGCTGTGGAGCCCTGAGAAGGGAAAGAGCAGCTTGCTGGAGAGGGGGCAGAGATGGCATCTCAGCAGAGGGGCATTTGATCTGGGTGTCACTGCATGAGCAGGAGTTCTCTAGGCAGATAAAGGGAACTCGAATGGAGTGGCTAGGACATGGGTAGCAATAAGACAGAGGTCGAGGCTGGGATCCTAGGCCACTCTGGAGGGTCAGTGAGGCCAGGCTTAAGCAGCACTGCAATGTGGTGGACACAGGGCTATGCCACCAGGTCCCCCTCAAGGCTGGACACACCCAGAGATGGTCTCAGCTGTAGAGAGGCACCTTGCCCAAGGCCTCACCCTCCCCTATGGGGCCATATCCAAGGGTCTATGAAGGACTGGCTCAGCCCAGCTCAGGACAGCTCTGAGGGCCATCCTAGTCCACAGTATCCCTCTGCCAGCTCCTGCTTCCTTCCCTCCATTCATTTGCTAATGAACATCCTGCAGACTAATGGGCCTGCCAGGGAACCAAACCTGCAGTACAAACAGGGTGAAAGTCAAGGGCTATAATTTCAAAATCAGTGGTCAATAAACCAGATCAGAAATAAAACCAGATCCCACCAACTGGACACACAGCTCATGCCTATTTCGTAATCAGTAACTAACTCTGCTTCTCAAATACCCTCCATGGAGAACAGCAGGGGTCTGAGCTGGCCCAGCTGTGTCTTCCACATCCTCCAGGTTCCTAAACCAACATGCTGCCCAGCAAGGACACTGCCTATGGGGAGAGAGCAGGCCCCAAAGACGGACTACAGCATCAGAAATGCGATTGCCGGGGGAAATTGTGTGCAACGTTGCAGTGCTGCAGAACGATGCCGCCCAAGACCTTCAGTGAGGGCGCTCAGAGGTTCTCAGAGCTGCTCCTGAAATAAAGACAGAGCTGAAGGCACCTGGGCTCCCAGGGTGGGAAATAGGGAGGTAACAAAACTCAGCTCTTCCCTCTTCCTCTTCCTCTCCTCCCCAGATCCCTGGCTAAGAAGTTCAAGGTTGGAGACAAATTAATTTGCCTTAAGGTGCTTGAGTTTATCCATTAATTACACACGTGCCCTCCCAAGCAATTTTCCACCTGCTTCCCATAAACATCCCCGTGCCTCTGGCAGAGTACTAACCTAATACCCAGCCTTGAGTGGCTGGTGAACTGTGCCTGTTCATTTGTTTATTATGAGGGAGCTCCGTTGCCAGGGAGTCATTCAATAAGACACTGTGGTATGTCGTTCACTTTTTGCCTGCCTGGACTGTCTTTATTTGTGGCTTAGAGATAGAGGCATTCTGTTCTCTGTTTTGCAAAGGTGGCTTGCACATGCCAGTCCCTGCAGGGTGGTTGGTTCCCATGACAATGTGCAGGTGAGCAGGCCTCTGCCCCCGCTGCCTCCTCCCTTCCTACCTCAGAGGACCTGCAAGCCGGGGTGGGGCAGGGCAGGAGGCCTGAGCCCAGGCCAGGTGGAGCCCCGCACCCTAAGGTGTGAGCTGGACACAGGGTGGGCTTTCGGGTACAGCTCGGCAGCTGCCCTGGTGGAGGGGGTAAGGCAGCTGGGCGCTCCGCCAGGCACGGCCCTGGGTCAGGAGCTTCTGGGGTCTTGCCAATGGTGGCTTGAAGTAGCAGGCTGGTCACCTCGGAGTCTGAGAACAAGGTTAGGTGAGAGCTTGGGGAATGACAGGGACACGGCAGAAGGGCCACCGAGGAGCAGGGGACCGGGGAACACCAAGTGGGATAGGACAAGGCCCTTCGTGAGACTGAAGGCTGGGGAGAGGGAGGGGGACAGGCGAGGCGGCATCCTCTGGGCCTGCTGTGGGAAGGACATGGCGTGGGGCTGGCAGGTAGAGCACAGTGAGGGGAAAGCCAGCAGGCCTGGCCTCACTTGGGGTTGAAGATCTGGGTCCCTTCCAGGGTCACCCCTTCAGGTTCAGCAGAAGGCCAGGCCTGGAGAGCAGCCTCCAGGTCGCCCCCCTGCGCTGAGGCTGGCCAGGAGAGGAAAGAGAAAGAGGAGCAGTGTGGGACACTGACAGGCCTCGGGGGTGACCCTGGAGCCGCCACCACACTGCACTGCACCATGGGTCTCCGGGGAGGCCAGGCAGCTTGGCGCGGCTCCCCACTGCGGCAGAAGCACCTGACATGCTCGTTAGAAAGGTCCCTTTCCACCCACCTGCCAGCCTCCTAAACCCCAGTTGATGCTGTCCCGGGGACGCCTTGGCACACTAGTGTTTGAGAAGGAGCAGAGACCAGCGTGAGCTTCAGAGTGGCGTCTAGCTCAAATTCTCCATCAGGTATGTGTCTTCTAAGCTAACCTACACTTCTGAGTCCTTGTGTGTAAATGAGGAATAACAATTACCAACGGCTACCTTATCAGAGTGCTGTCACAATTTTAAGGACAACCTACTTATAAAGTGCTTAACACGCTGCCAAGCAAATGGTAAACGTTCAACACATTTTTTAAATTATTATTACCAGTGGCTTGACTCCAATCCCTGCCACACAGAGGCGTGGGGACAACACAGGTAGACCTCGCTCTGTATTGTGATATTCAGGCAGAGGGACATTTGAGGTTCAGGGGTGGCCGAGGGCGCCAGCTCAGAGGAGACGGGAAGAGAGAGGCAAGTAAGAAGATGGGTCCCCAAGCCCAGACCTTGTGGACTGTCAGCCACTCCCGTGGGAGAGGCCTTACTACCAAGCACAGCCCCTGCAGCCACACTGGGCAGGGACAGGACCGCCCTGGGAGGCGGAGCTGGACCAGGCGGCACGGAAGTTCTCTGGAGCCACTCCTTCCCTGCCAATGTTTAGAGCTGGTCCCGCGCCACCTGAGGCCGCTCCTGTCCCCCTTCGTCACACCTGTCTTCCCATCTCACCTCCAAAGAGCAGCCAGGCAGAGAGTAAGGAGGAACGTTCAGGACCCTCTCCCTGCTCCCTGGGCCTCCTCAGGCCTGGAGGGGAGGCGCGACCCCATTCTGTCCATCCCGTCTGCTAGCAGCCCCCCTTCTCCCTCTTCCACCCAACCCTAGGCCCCCGTCTGGCCGAGACGCCCCTCCCCAAGCCCCCTTCCTTCACTCCCAGGCTGACAGCCCCTGGCTGCCCCAAACCCTCAGCAGCCCGCATCCAACTGCCCCTCGCTCCTCGGACCTCCCCACCCCGACCCATCTGGGGACAAGGGCAAACTTTGCTGCCTTCGTCATAGACTGACGCACAAAAACATAATAAAATAAAATGAATGTTTTCTCAGTGAAAATCCATCAGATGAGTTACTGTTGTAATTTAATAATGGGGAGGGAAACTACAGCAAATTACCGAAGCATATAATTAAAGTAAATCTATTTTAAAGTCCTTTATTGCTTAGTGTTCCTCAGATCCCAGGCTCTCCCCACCACACGCCTCTTCCCTTGTTCCAAGTGTGGGAGAGGATGGGGGCACGTGGGTTCTTTGAGGCTGTGGTACCTGGGGGTAAATGTACCTGGCGGGCTAAGGGCCCAGGCTAGCCTCCCCTTGACAGAGCCGGGAAGGATGACCGACAGGCAATGGCTGAGGTCAGGTCCCAAGATCCACCTCTGCTATATCCTCAGGGCTGAGGGCTGACTTTTACCCTGAATGCCCAACCGATTAAACCAAGGAGGGGTGGAGAACAGGCTGAGGAAGGTATCTGCCCTCATAATACCCTTCATAAAGGACAGGTGCCACTGGCCTCTAGACCTCAGACTTGCTAATGATGGTCAGTTTCAAGATATTGTCATGGTTAAGAGGCAGCAGGGAGCTAAGGCTCGGAGATGTTCAGTACTTACCCAGGGTCACACAGCGACCCTTGGTAGAGCTGGGATTTGATCTTGCCAAGCACCGGATGCGGGACCATGCTCTTCCATGAAGCTCCCGCAGGGATTCCTGCCTGCTGGGTGTAAAAGCCGTCTGTAATGGGTCTGGTTGCTCGCCTTCAAAGGAGGAAAAAGGGAAGGCACAACGCACAGCTATTGTTTCCCTGGTTTTTCCCACTTTCTGGAATTCAGTGTCAGGGATGTGGGGGACCCAGGGTGGGCACAGATTGATCCTGAACATACAAAGTTCTGTCCCAGCCCTTCTGCTTTCTAAACCTGAATAGGCTGAAAGCTTCAGACCCTCTGGGATGAATGCCCCCATCAGAAGACTAACCGAAGCCCCCAGACCCTGAGCTTGGCCTGGCCTGTCATGGGAAGAGAATCTGGGGGC
This sequence comes from Smutsia gigantea, assembly GCA_032199065.1. Lineage (NCBI taxonomy): Eukaryota > Metazoa > Chordata > Mammalia > Pholidota > Manidae > Smutsia > Smutsia gigantea. The sequence goes on from JAVSCE010006109.1 coordinate 25,516, forward strand.
TGGCCAGCCCAGCACAGGGAAGGGCCACCAGCCTGCGGTCACCTGACGTGATCTCCATGAAAGAATTTCTGTAATTCATTCCAACCCAGGACGATGCACTCCCCCTTTCTAGAGCTTTCGGGAATGCTGTGCTGTTAGCTGCAGCAGAAACCGCACAGTGAGCTCTTGATTTCAGAGAGACACTGACCCCCAAGGAAAGGCAGAGCTCCCCTGCCCACTGGTGGGTTTTCCAGGGCACCTGACCTCAGGAGAGCCAGCCCTGCCCACTGTGGCCCTGACAGGGGCCCTGTCCTCCTCCTCTCCAGAGGACAGGGAGGAGCCCCCCCCCACCTCCCCACCCTGCAGGAGGATGAGCAAGAGGTGTGGGCCTGGCTGGCAGCGGGTGGTATGCAAATGAAATGCAAATTGTATGCAAATCAGAGCCTGCTCTTTCCGAATCTCGCATTGTCATCTGGCAGCTAAACTGCTCCAGCCCTCCGGGCACTCTGAACGCCGCATCTCCTCCCAGCCTCAAGTCGTGGAGGAAGCGGGGCCTCTGTCGATAGGGCGGGTGAGCTGGGCTTAGTAGAGGGGCTGGGGGCTGCCCACCCTCCACAGGCCTGACCGGCCTCCAGGAAGCCCCTTTCCAGGCTCAGGCCGCTGCCACTTCTTTCTCCGCAGCCAACTCCAGGGTGGTGCCAACGCCTGACACCCCCAAAGCCCCAGCTGAATGCACAGCAACTCAGATGCCGCACGCCATACGGGCGCTGGGAGCGCAGGTACAGTGTTGAGGGTGAATCCTCCTCCCAGATCTCCCACCTTGGAGCAGTCCTGGGGCTGTTTCCTGCGCCAGGGGAGGGAGTCCATCTGGGAGCACACCTCAAAGCCTCGCTGCAGAACTCTTCAGGCCACACACTCTGCCCCCATCTGACGTGGGCTCCCAGGCCCAGGGTACCTGGAAGCTACCGAGAAAGTGCTTCTGGAGGATCCAAGAGCTGCAGGGCTCTGTCCTGAGGAGGAGCCAGGATTCCAGGGCTGTGGTCACGGGAAGGAAAGAAAGGAGGCAAAGAGGCCAGCCTCAGGCAGCCGTGTGTGGTTGGTGAGATTGAGGGGTGAGGCTGTAAAAGGAAGGGGCTCTGGGGGCAGAGGAAACACAGACAGTGGAGGAAAACTTCAAAAGGGTCATGGGGAGGGGCCCGAAGACAAACATTTCTCCCCCAAGCTGACAGCATTTTCTTAAGTCTAGTAGCAATGCCCACTGGCCTAATGAGGGTCCAAGGTGTTTCTGGAAGGCCATGGCCTCTGCTCAGGCTCCCACACCTAGTCAAGGATCCTGGCTTTTCTCTGCACCCCCTCCCCCGATACCCTTTTGTGTGAGATGAGAAAATCAATTAGGTAGAGGCAAAGGTGGGACACACAGGCCCAGGTGGTCTCCCTCTTTATGCCCATTTACACCTGTGGTAGCAGGCTAGGCCCAGGGTGGGGGGTGCCATCAAAGATGCAGACCCTCCTCAAGATCACCCAAGCCTCCCACCGCCTGAGCGACTGCTCCTGTCCTCTTCCAAACCCTCCAGAGGAAGAGGAACCTGGTTCAGAAATCGTCTTCCCGGTTGCAGACACAGGGGCTCATCCCACACACAAAGCCCTGCCGTGTGCCAGCAGGTGCTGGCCGCAGGCTTCGGGGGCCACGCAGCAGGGGATGTCTGCGGCACACCCTCCCCGCTCCCACCAGTGCCTGCATTGGTTCTGTGCCTGCAGTGGTTGGCGTTCAAACACAGGAGGCTCCCCATCACTCCCAGGTAAGGACCACCATCCAAGGGGAATGGGAGCAGGACACGGCACAACCCTGGTGAGAGCAGCGCCATTCACCAAGCTGACCAGGGCACCAAAGGGGCCCCCTACAGGGAGAGGGTGCTGGCATCCCCCCAACACCAGCCCGCCTCTCTGGATGATGCTGGCTACAGCAGACCCAGGTGTACTTCTTAGATCTTATTAATGTCGGCATGGGAGCAAAGGTTGATCCAGAGGCCACAAATTTCTCTATAGAAATAAAACATAAAAACCAGAGTCTGATCTGCCCAGAGGACGTCCTGAACACTGCCAGGAGCATGCACTTCCCCTGCCTCCCTCCTGGTGCCCCAGCTTTGTCTGGCATTGCTGTGGTCTGCCTGGCTCCGCAGCTGCCAGCCTGCCCACTGGGTGCACAGCCCAAGATGTGCGTCCTTGGCCTGCCACGGGGGCTTTCCAGTCTCGGCCAGCTCTGAACTGTAGGAGGCTGAGGAGTCAACAAAGGAAGCCCGAAGCACATGCCCACTGCCCCACGTGCACACCCACCTGGGCAGCTCCTGCAAACCCCACCAACTCGGCGTGTTAGTTCAGAGCATGCCACAGTTGCCACCGTTAGGAACAGGCGGGATGTGGGGGCCTGCTCAGGGGAGCACATGTGTGTTAGGGGTGAGGATGTGGTCCTTTGCTTAGCTACATGACCTTCAACTTGTTCCTCAGCCTTTCTGGACTTCTGATTCCTCATTTGTAAGATAGGGAAAATCATAACTTGCAGTTTCATTATGTAGAGAACATTATTGTTTGTGTAACTAAATTGGTGCCTTAGTGTGAGCATCCTGTGGGCCAAGCATTTAGCTAAATACCCTTGTACATAGCATGTCACTATTCCACGCTCTGAGGAAAGAGAAGGCACTGCCTTTACCTCGGTTTTACATATGAGGAGCTCAGCATTTATTCAGCATCATGCAGCTAAGAAGTGCTCAAGCTGGATGCAGACCCAGGCATTTTGACTCCAGAACCCACACTCTTAATCACTCTCTGCTGGTGCCATCCTGGCTGTCCAACACCTGGTATATGGAAGGCTCTCAACAAATGGTGGCCACATTCCAAGCCTTCCTGTGGTACCAGTACCTACTGTTTACAATGAACATAGGTGGAGACATGTAGGCTTATTAGTTTCCTATGGCTGAGAACAAATCACACCACAACTTAGAAGCTCACACACACACACATTTATTATCTCAGTTTCCGTGGGTCAGGAGTCCTGGCCCCACTGGGCTGGGTCCTCCACCTCCAGGTCTCATGAAGGTCTCTGCCGTCCAGGTCAGGGCTACAGTCTCATCTGAAGCGGGACTGGGGCACCATCCACTTCCCAACTCACATGACTGTTGGCAGAATTCAGCACTTTGCAGGCTACTGTACTGAAGGTCATGGTTTCCCGCTAGCTGTCAGCTGGAGGTCCCTCTCAGCCTCTGGTGCACCACCGCCCACAAAGGCAGCTCACAGCACAGCCACTTGCTTCATCACAGGCAGCCAGAGAGACGGTTTCCTGGCTAGATGGCATTGTGATCTTACGTAATGCAATCACATATATCCTGTAAGTCACTGGTCCTACCCACACTCAGGGGAGGGGACCACACAGGGCATGAACACCAGCAGGAGGATACCCCCAAGAATCTGTCCATCCACCATAAAGTGACACAGCAGCACACACATGTCCCCAGTTTATGCATTCAGGAGGAGAGGCTCGGGCAGGTGAAAGATTTGCCCAAGGCCAGCTTAGCATTGGGTGGGTGCTCATTTATCTGTGATGTTGCTTAGCTGTACAGACACACCCAATAGATAAAGGTGGTGTCTGCTATGGAGTCCTAGCATGGGCAGACCAGGACCAGAAACAACAAAGGTACTTTGCAATTATCAAGGCAATCAACCCGAGTCCAGAGCTCCATGGGCAGGAGAATGTAAGTTTGACTCACTCCTGTATCCCTGGCACCCAGCAGTGACGGCACTAGTAAGTTCCCAGTGGCTCCCTCCCAAATGGAAGGAAGAGATTGGTTGGGAGTAGCAGGGGGCTACTGGGACTGGCTTCCATTTATAGTTGTGGATAGGGCCAGCGAGAGAGGGAGGCAGGCAGGACGCCCTTCTCCCTGCCATGCCTGTCTTGTCATCATGAATGGCTGAATGAACAACCATCCAGGAAGCCAGTTATGCTCACCCAGCATCTTGCTGGTCTGTCCTGTTTGGGAAGGGACCATGTCTCCAGAAAATCAGGCTTCCAAGGCTGCTAACTGCATTACCATATTTTTAAGCCTCATAGGTGAGGGTCAGCTCATCATTCTCCAAATTCTCCTGTTCATTTGCTGGTTTGACATGTCAGAGAAAAGGCTTGTCTCCAGAAAAGGCAAGTGAACTCAGGTTGAGGAGGGCTAGTAGGGAGTTGAATTTCCCCGCTGGAGCCTAGACAAGCCTTCCAAGCCACAGCCCTTAGCTGTTAGGAAGAAAGAAAAGGATTTTGTTGTAAGAGCCCTCTTTAATGGCAAGAAGGGCAGCCTTGTCAAAAGCCCAGGGTGGTAACACTTCTCTAGCACAATATATGCTGGTGACAACGTCTAATGAAGACTTTTATGATACAAATGTAATTGTAAAAAAAAAAATGATTAAAAAATTGGTTTCAACGCTTTGTGATCCAAGAGTTCGTTTTCTCATTCATGCACTAAATAAGCCCCTAATTAATCTTGAACCTTGAAGAAAGGAAAGTAGATTGCCGTTTTCTCCATAAGGATGCACTTCACATTTTGGAAAGTTTGAAGTGGCTCTTAAGCAGTTTTCTTTAGTGGTTATTTTATCAGCATTTTACAGAGGCTTCATTAGGCTGCGGAGGCTGCTAATTGCATTACCATATTTTTAAGCCTCATAGGTGAGGGTCCGGTTCATGGTGCTCCAAATTCTCCTGTTCATTTGCTGGTTTGACATGTCAGAGATCTCATGCTCAGTATGCTTCCTAGGGGAAGGGAAGCTGAGCCGCAGGCTGGTGCAGGCTCCTCCCAGCTGCCAGCCGGTGCCCACGGAGGAGAGAGGCCGCCTCTCACACCAGCAGGGACCAAGCTGCTTTCTCTGCAGAACACCTAGCTGCAAAAGTCACTGTGATGTCATCATTCCTAGGAAGGAGGAAATAACCTCCAACTTTCCAGCCAAGAAAAGAAAAACAAATGGAATATGTGTATGTACGTATGTGTAGACATAGATAGATATGAATATATGTGTATAAATGTGTGTGCAGATATATGAATGCGTATGCATGATTATATATGTGGGTATAGATAGATGCAAATATATGTATCCATGAATATATATGTGTGCATAAGTGGATGTGAATCTATATGTGTGTGGATATGCATATATTATATACATAGATGTAAATATGTGTACATATGTGTGTGTGAATCGATCAACATGAATGTGTGTGCACATGGAGTCAGCAACAATGCTTATGTTTTGTCTGAATATCACCCCACTGTTTAGATACTCCGATGGAAACCTCATTCTCAAACCCAGGGCAGACAAAGGCTTGCACTGCAGCAGGGGCTGCATGTTTTCATTTAATCCACTACATCCTCGAGAGGAGCTGAACGGCATGTCCCCTGTCTTACAGAGCCGGGAGTGGATTCTCTGGGATCCTAGGTCACAGGTCTCAGAAGTGGAGGAGTCAAAATGGCAGTAAGGCCAGCCGACGGATGCGCCGATGCGCTGACACACTTCTTGGCTGAATATTCTGCACAGGGGTCAGGAGCCCAGGAAGCAAACAGACCTGGGTCTAACCCCCAGCTCCAGGCACCCTCGAACAACACCTCAAGCCCCCCAGGCATCTATACACAGACTGGTGATGTCCACCTGCAGAGAGAAGGTGAAATGAGATCAAAGAAGTGCAGCAGGATACCCTGGCCTGGCCACGCGCTGCTCACACGGGTGTGGGCCTGAGTGGGCAGCTGGGCACTGTGACCAAGGCAGGGAGCCCACATCCTCAGCAGACCACTGCCTCACATGAACCCGGGTCTTGCCAGCCATCACCACGTGGACGCTTGGGATGGAGACAGTTCTGTCCTTTGCCTTAGAAACACCCCATTTCTCCTGCCCTGACCCTCATCCCCAAAGTTGAAATCGATGCCATACTGGACCAGGATCCTGGCGGGCAGTGGAACACTTTCACCCGGATGAGCCATGGCTGGCTTCCCACAGTTTACTTTTTTCTTTTTAATACCAGCGCCTGGGACCTAGTAGCTACTTTTGATCAAGAGCCTCCTCCTCTCATGCCCTCCCTCCCCCTCCTCCCAGGCCTAACACCACACCTCCCAACCCTGGGTCTCTGTATGCATGTGCAGAAATACCGGTGCTGGGCTCGGGCTGCACAGAGAGGGGACTGGGCAATGCCCTCCAGCCGGGGCTCCTGCCCCTGATCTCTGCCAGCAGCACCAGGAGGGGGCTTCAGTCATCGTGACAGAGCCCAGCAAGGGAGGGCCGTGCTCCGGTGACGCTCTGTGTTTACGCAGGGACCGACTGGAGATGAGCAGCCCCTCCCAGCTGGGAACATGGGCCTCCAGGCCAGCGCTCCCACGGGCCATTGGCGTCTTTGTTAAGCATAAAATAAAGAGACTCCTCAACTGGACCCAGGCTGTGCAGCAAGGGCCACGTGGTCGGGCTACTCTGCCAAACGAGGACAGCAGGTGCCAGGGGTGTCTCCAGGGCAAGACCCAGCTGGCTGCACCTGCCTGTGGCCAGCTTTCCAAAGCCCAGATGCTGTGAGTCATGCCCCCTGACAAGCTGGCCGCTGCCCCTCCTCCAGCTGGGTGAGTTGACAGAGGCAGGGGTTTTAGCCCCAGGGTTCTCTGGCTGGGTGTGCTTCTCTGATGGGTTGGCAGTGTTTGGGAATCAGTAGAGGGCTGTCCAGATGCTCTGTAGGACCCCTCTGTGTCCCTGTGTCTTATAGAAGAGAGGCATGCGCGTGGGGTCACCATGTTGCTTGCACAGGATCCGAAGGCAGCGAAGGGCATGGCTTCGAGCACAGGTTTGGGAGCCCGGAAGATGTGGCCCCAAATGCCAACTCTGCCTCATCCCACCTGAGTGACTTGGGCAGGTGACTCATCCTCCAGACACCTGTTTCTTTACCTGCAAATCCAGCTGAAATCATCACTACCTCTAGGTTGGCTGAAAGGTTGACTATCAGTAAGCAAAAATTTCCTGAGAACCTATCATGAACCAGACACGGGGCACCCAGTCCAGTTGTGGAGAAAGTCAGTGAACAGGTAAACCAACAAGTGTAAAAGAATAAATTGCGGCAAGGGCCGTGAAGAGTGAGAATGCCATTTATGAAAACAGGGAGGACAGGCTCCCTGGTCTGGGGGTCAGGGAGAGCCAGGAGCTAGACATGAGAAGAAGCTAACCAGGCACAGGGGTGGGGAGAGAAGTCCAGGCCAAAGGGGTAGGTCAACCCTGAGCCAGAAAGAGTCGGTGTTTTGGAAGAACAGAGAGGGGGCAGTGGGCCAGCACAGGGCATGGGCTCCAGAAGTGGGGGCTCCGTCAGTGTGCTGCGGGACACCTGGGCAGCCAAGTGCCTGGCAGGGACCACTCCCACTCCCGCCCAGAGGGTCTCCCAGGAGAGCCGTGCTCACCGGCGCAGAGTGTGGCCTTCCAGCCAGCAAATACGCACGCTGACCACTGGGATGACTGGGGCACAGAAAGGCCACACGTGTGCCCGCACTGCAAACCTCATCCGACCCTAGGACCGGGCCACCAAGTCTTAGACTGCACGAGATGCTCAAAACCAGTTTTCTCTTCTCCCAGGAAGCTCTTTTTCATTCTGGTTTTTCTCTTTCTTTCTGTTTTTTTTAATTTTTTATTTTTTAGGAGAGCAAGGCAGAGGCTTTTATTTAGAGAGAAAGCGAGATGACAGAGGTCCCGGCTCAGGCCAGGAAGGGACAAGAGAGTCCCGGGGTGGTGCGTTGTCTAGGGGTTTTACAAGCAGTTGAGAGACAAAGGGCTAGGGATGCACACCTGCTAAGTGGTCCCAAAATGTTTATCTTTGAAGAGACATTAAGTATCTAATTAGTCTTCCTGGTTATTTGCAAGAATTTTACTGCTCTGATTTCCTCCCAGGATAGCAGCTTCCTGGTCTGGGAGCAGATCACTCAAGGCTGCCAGCTTTGCCCCCAAGGTGGGTGGAGTTATTGTCTGTTTGTTAAAAAAATTACTTTTTAACTAATTGGGTTTTAAGATGCAATCTTATTTTCAAGATGGCATCCTTCCTGTTTTTACTAGTTGTTTGGGGCTTGCTTGCTACACTGCTCAGGTTGCCAATCATTTGTTTAGGGCTGGAGGAAGAAAAGCAGCACCTGGGTAAAGTCAGAAAAACAAGCTGGGCCCCCCAGCAGGCCAAAGCAAATCCCACAATGGATTATCTTGCTTTGTTTTTTCCAGAGGCCCTCACCCTACTCTGTCTAAGCCTGTGGTCCCTGTCTCATTCCCCCCTCTGCAGATGGAGACCCTAGCTGCTGCTAGGGAAAGGGGGTGATGCCTGCTCTGCTGCTTCGCGCTGAGAGGGGCGCAGTAAAGGGTGCAGCTAGGTCTCCATCACTGGTCAGTCGAGAGGCCTCGGAAGATGGGCACTTCTATCTTGGGTTCCACTTCTATCACCATTTGCAGGTTTATGGCTTCAAAAGAATTTAGAAATCCAGCTCCATATCGTAGTAGTCTATGGGATTTCTGGGCCTGACACAGCTTGGACTTGCTTTCAGAGGTCCTGGAGTGAATCAGAAACGTTTTGTGAATAATTTGGAATATACACACAATACACAACTTTAATTATAGCACAGAACCCACCCTGTACTGCGGTTAAGATGTCTAGTGCCATTCTATTTTGTATAACTGCTTGGTGCATTAGTTTAACTTCAGCATTTAGGCCTTTTGAGTAGAATTGGTTAAAATTTGATATACCAAATTACATCTTCTAAACCAAGAGATGGTATAAAAATGGGGTTTAGGTGATTATACCAATGAAAAACACTCCTCGTCCATTGATGTTGGAGGCTTGGGAAGTTTGCAGGATGTGGGATGTTTTTAAACCAACATCCTTGAAACCAAGAAGTTCAGTCACTACACTTATTTAGTTCACTCGTTTTTAACAATCATGCTAGATTACTTACAAAACCTTCACTAAACATGACAAAGCCAAGCCTCTCTTTAAGCATTTTTTCTTTTGAAAGATTTAAGCCAGTCTGTATTGCAGAAGAATAATATGTCTCGGGGAGTCTAGTTTAAAAACCTCCCAGCTTTTGAGGATAATGATAAACCCAATAAGTAGAAGAGATTTCCAGTAAAAGGATTTAGAAAACCAGTTTTATATTGTAGTAGATCACGGGACTTTTGACCATTTTCCTTCCTTGTGGCAAAATTTAGCTGCATAACCTTATTATATTGTATACTTTTCTCGGGGGCCAAGCCTCTCCATCAGAGAGTTGGTATTGAGGCCAGGCTTGTGTACAGAAATAAGGCACTTTTTTCAGGGTTTGGGTATCAAATTGCTCCCAGTTCTTCAGAATGCATGCCAGAGGCATGTCTGCCTTTAAACTTGAAGAGGACACTCCCATCTGGAAGAGAGAGAGAGAAAGACAGGTGTGTGACACCTGGTCGGCCTTTTCTGTGAGGGCGTCCCCTCACCTTGGAGCCTGGGTGACAGTGGTCAATCACCCCCTCTGCCGGGCCTACTAGATTTAACCACTCCTTACCAGCATGGCCTGCACCTTGCCTAGATTCCCCTTCTGCCTTCCCACTCAGCAAGAGTCGCCTCGGAGCTCTGGATTTACTGGGACCTTACCAGTGTGCTCTTACTTTACGCCTTTTGGGAGTTCTCATCCAGACCCTAGTTTCTCCTGCAGGGGCTTTAGCATGGTACACTCGGGATCATTCTTTGAGAGGCCCCTGCCTATCTGATAAGTGCAGGGACTGTGTGATCTCTCGTTGCCAGAACAGTGGTTGGTCAGAGTCACAAGCCTGTTCCCCTTCCCTGGGGCTGCAGAAAAAGAAATGCCATGCCCCAGGATGACTGACTGCCTTTAAGGAAGAAAGGTCAATAGAATAGAGCCATTTACATGTTGGGCTCAGTTTTCAGCTTGACTACTGCACAAACTTCATCTACACTACACAGGAGAAAGTGGCACAGTCCCAAGAGGACTGCTTTGAATGAGGAGCAGGGGAACTTTTTCTAAGGCCAAAGATAAAATTCAGACAGAGGCTGCCACGGATGGTTATGAAATGGGGGAAGGGTCTATACTTTCAAACATCAGTTATCCTACTAGTCACCCACTGTAAGAAATCTGACCTGTCAGACAGATGTCAGGGGTCATCTGCAACTCTCCCATAGGCAGCAGCCTGGCTGGAGGTTCACTCAGCCCTATCAGATCAATAGTCCAGAGCTGAGATTCAAGGACTACTGGCTACTAGTCCGGTCTGCCCTTGGAGTCCACAGATTAGGATAGGAAAGTAAGGAATCTGCTCAGCCCCTCCCCGGCATTCCCGCCTAGAGGTGGGAGATCAAGGGGTCGCAGACACTGGGAAACTTTTCACTTGAGACTTAAGACTGGTAGCTGATGCTAGTTGTCTTTTAAGTGACTAACGGGTCCCCAGATACATTTTTATGAGATAAAAAGTACAGCATTTAGTTAAGAGTCAGAGCGAAGCATAGATCTCCTACCTTGCGGTGGTGAGCATCAGGTTCTGTGAACTTGATGAAGTTAGAGGCACACAGAGCATATAAAGAAAGTAAAGAGTGGCCCTGCCTCACACAGAGGCCAGGGCGGCCTGAAGAAGCAGGCTGGAAGTCAGAGAGACAGAGAAAGACACTCCTCATGGACACCCAGTCGGACTCTCGGGGTCTGAGTTCAGACACGCGGACCTTTGAGAAGCCACTGAAGTGTAGCCTCAGCCTAGACTCTCGCAGTTGCCACAGCTTTCCTCAGTCCCTCGCATCCAAGGAGATGCCTCTGAAAGGGAATCCTGGCCTCCACTCAGGTGACATTTCCAGCTCCCAAGGGAGACGGGGGATCCACTGAGGGAGACGCAGGGGAACCTGTTGCTCAAGACTTTGAGATCGGCAGCCGGGCTAGTCCCATGTAAGTGACTGACGAGCGCCCGATGTCGTGTGCCGTAGACAGCTTCCTTCTATAAGGACAGTGAAAGAAAAAGGCCCATACTCACCTGTGAAGTTATCCCAGACAAGCCCCCAGAAATGATGCCAGGGTTCTTGTTCGCAGAGCCGAAAAATGAACTTCGCAAACACTCAAGGTAGGAGAGCAAGGCAGAGGCTTTTATTTAGAGAGAAAGTGAGAGGACAGAGCTCCTGGCTCACGCCGGGAGGGGACAAGAGAGTCCCTTTCATTCTGATTTTTCTTGTGGCTGACCTCACTAGAAACTCAGGCCAAAAGAAAACAGATCCTATGCGACAGCTAGGAACCATTCTGTACCCCAGGCAGGCTATCCATTTTCTCTGTTTCTCTGTCTTTTGCATGCTCACACACACACACACACACAAGGACCACCCAGAAGGAGGAGCGTGAGTAAGGACTGCAGCCAGCCCTGAAGAACTGAAATAAATGACCCACCTACTTTCACGCCTGTGCAACTCCCCCTGTTCTTCTCCACCCAAGTCACTCTAACATACAAAGAAGCTGGTTGCAAATGCTCATGGTATGAGTTTACGTATAAAATGCACACACACATATACACACATAGATTGTCTCAGCCAGTGAAATGAGCCACATATTGTCCTCAAGGTGTAGGTTTTTGTCCCATTTAGCAGAAAGGAACTCCAGGCTGGGTTACTGACCCAAGTAACACTGTTGCTTTGCTGGGGAGACACCTGATGCCAGCAGTGGGTCTATCCTCTGAAAGCATTATTTCTTGTCAAGTGACACTTTTGGCTTTTAGACTCAGCACCCCCACCGCTGCCCAAGGTCTGGGACTGTGTCCTAAGTCTGTGTCTCTGGGACCTAGCCCGGTGTCTCACACAGTAGGTACTCAACCAAGGTTCGTGAAGTGAGTGTCCTCCCAATGCCCAGGCTGGTAGAAAGCAGGATGTCCAAAAAGGTCCCTAGGGACCTTCTGCACTCTCACCTACTGTCCCTCTGCCTGAAGCCCTGCCCTGTGACATCCTCACCTGCAGATATAACATCCAACTCAGATGTCACCTTGATTCCTCCACGTGGCAAAACTTCAAAACGGGAATGTAGGGAATAATCATAGGTAGCCAACTTATGCTCTGTTTTCTCTTCATTTTGCCTGTGGCCAGAGCCAGCATCAGACCAAGGCCTGGGGGACAGCCTGGGCTTGTGGGTGGGGGGACATGGGGAGCTCACAGTCAGAGAGCGGACACTGGGTTGCGATGCAGAGGCTAAGACCTCAGGAAGTTGGGCCTCCTGACCAGAAAGCCCAGCAAGGAGGAAGCTAATTCAAGAGCTGGGAGCCAGCCATGCTTGGGTAGGATTTCACTTGGAAGGCTGAGCAAGAAACAAGAAGTCTTAAAGATGCCCTCTGGACACTGAGATCCTTCTAGCTTCTCTGGTAAAGAACCCGAGACAAATTGTGTTCAAGGCTGGCTCTCAGCAAACCTCTTGTTTTACACCTTCCTGGTCTTCATTTGTCATGAACGCTTCCTGTGAAGCCAGGGCCAGAGCAAACAGGAGACCCCACTTCCTCAGCCACCCCCCACCGCCTCCCGCACAGCCATGCCTCGCGAACACATCAGCCAAAAGTGCCCGAGCGGCCACCACGCCCACCTCTGCCCCCATCCCACGCCCCTCCACTGTCCATCCGTCCCCTTATCCGCACCGCTACCTCACCTCTGGCCACTGTCACCCGTTTCGTCCTGCATACAGTCACTGAGTGCCGTCTCTGTGCCAGGCATACGCAACCACCCAAGGTCCCCAGCCTGTGGCCCTTTCATCACCAGACAAGGTGGAGGAAGGAGAATTTGTCTGAGGCCCCACACAACTCCGTGCCTCTCTCTCCCGGACCCTCCCACCCTACACGCCTGTCGGGTTCTTGGACAGCTGCCAGTGAATCCTAGGAAGATGGTTAGGCGTAATGCGAAGTGAAGGTGTCATCGCTCAGGGGTCACAGCTCTGGCTGCCACGCAGGGTCACCTGGGAGACCCTGACTTCACATGTCTGGGAGGGGCGCTGCCTTCCCGTCGTTGTTTTAAAGGGTGCCAGGGATTCCAGCGCATACCTCTAGCACTAAAGGCCGCTGGGGCGACCCTGTTAATGAATTTCCTCTCAAGCCGTGTCATCAGGACAGAATGAGGCATGAACTCCAGGCTTCCAGTGGCTCAGCACAGAGCAGGGCCTTCTGCTGAGAGGTAACCTCCCTGCGACACCCCCCCACACACACACACACAAACCAAAGGCAGGTGCTGAAGGGAGAAGACAGCGCCCTGCCTTCTGCGCGTCTCCCATTCCAGCCTTTGCCTCCTTCCCTCGGTGGTTCAGAGCTGGGGCAGTGCCCAAAGCTAATTCTCTGAAGCTGGGAATCACCTGAGGGCCACTGGGGACTGGCCAGCTTCTAACAGTGCCCGCCATGCTGGCGGAAGGGTTCAGTGGGATGCTGAATGTAAACTGCCACCATCACCCTCCTGCTTGACCTGCCAGCCTTCCCCACACCTCCTTCTCCATCCCCAGCCGTGAACATGTCCCCTTCCCACTGGTGTGTCAACTCTGATAGCCATGTCCCCCAATAGGCCACTGCCGTGTCCCAGCACCCAACACAGAGGAGTGCTGTCCAGAGGAGGTGTGGTGCACACAGGTAAAACCCACCTCGTGAAGGCACCACCATCCACCAGGCTCCTCCAGCTGGACACCTAGGCACCGTCCCTTCCACCTCTATCTCACTTACCACACCTGGGTGGGCACATCCCCCCCTAGCAGTGACACCTCCTCCTGCCTGGCACCCTGCAGCTCCCCCAGCACCCAAGCCCCGCTCCGCACTGGGCTTTGAAGCCCCAGCACACTGGTTTCTTTTTTTTGCTGGAAGATGTGCACGTGTGATCATTTACTAATAATTGTATTTTCCCCAAATGATGTGTTTCTTAGAATACAAATTTGAACTGAGTCAAGGTCATTATCCCTCTGTTAAAGACCTCCTCACTTGGATGCTTCCTATCCAGCGTGCATTCCTAGGGAACAGAGGCAGGGGGGCTATCAGGCCACACCTGAGCAAGGGAGTGTAGTTCATGAGATGGTCACCTGTCCTGTGGGACCTCTTTGTGTGTGCCTCAGCTAACACAGGAGAACAACAGTACCTGCCTGACAGAGCTGGTCTGAATACTAAATGAGTTGCTACATATAAACGTGGAGCAGAGCTTGGCCCACTGTGCCATGGTTATCATCATTCTCGTTATTAATTTCAGCGTGCACAGAAATGGGGCGGGGGAGGAGGGCGCTGAGAGCTGTGGTTCTGAATGGTAGTCAGCAGTGGCTATAAAGTTACACCCTTGGTCACGTCCCTTCCCTCATAAAAATCCCTCCAAGGCTCCACAGTGCCCTCAGGCAGTCCTTGGAGCTCTGGTACCTGCTGGCCGTGACAACATCATTTTGCACCACGGACCCCCACCCGTCCAGCTGCACCGTCTGGCTCCATTGGAAGCGATGGCGATTGGTCATCACCAAGCTAATCCTGAGGAGCATTTGTTCCTAAATCTGTTCAAAGCCGCCGGATGAGTTTGTACGGCTTCAGGTCAGAAGCTGCCTCAGGCCGAATCCTCCCGTTTAAGGGCAAAATGCAAATGATCAATTTTGAAATTAGCAGCAGCCAAGATGGCTTACCAGAGTCGGGTTGCTCTTCTTTCCATACCAAATGCTGCCTGATGGTGTCTGCAGTATTTCCCCGATTGCCTTTTGTGTGTTATTACAGGTGCCTTATCTCCTTCAGTATTATTATTTTTTAGAGGATAAGATAGCAATATTAGCTCTACTCAGAATTGTCAGCCTGCAGTTACAGCTACCCGTACTTGGTATTCACTGCAGAAGCAAAGAAAACCTTCTAAGACTTGGGGGAGTTGGGGGACAGAAAATATAAGAGAAAGAAAACCAGCATAAGAGCTAAGGAGTAAAATATTATCCTAATTAAGTATGGGGGAGGAGTTAATGCACTAGGGTTAAAAAAATGTTTTCCTTTATTTATTTATTTATGTATGCATGTATTGCAAATTGTGTTCTTGTGTGCTTCCTGGTGACTGATGTGATATGTTCTTGGCTTTCAGAGCAAGAAAAGTTGTCGGGGTTTCATTTGTTATGTTTATGCTGATAGAAGTAAGTTTCAGCAGTCATAGAGAAGGCTGCTCACACTCTCCCTGCCCTCGGGGGAACCTGGCTGGTCGCACCCCCAGCAGGCTGAACAGAGTCGGGGTAAGATACACTTTGGCTTTATTGATCACACAGCTTCTTCATTACTTCTGTGGGGCTGCAAATCAATAGACAGGCCCACAGAAACATAATAGATTTTTTTAAGAAAATCAATTAAACAGGGTATTTTTACAGAATTGAGTTTGCGTGGCTTTTTTTTTTTTTTTTTTTTTGGTCTGCAGTTTAACATTTTTAATGCCCTTTCTTTCTAAAGGCTGCCTTAGAATGACCCAGTAGCAAACACTGGTTTAAAAGGTCGAATTTGAAGGAAGAGAGGGTTCTCTGGAAAAAAGCAGAAGCACCCAGTTCAGTCCCCAAACCCCAGAAAAGCTTGACAGGATAGCCTTGCTAGAATGCAGGGACACCAGCCAACTTACCCAGGCCCCAGATGGTGTTATATGGGCAATACCTGTCAGGGCGCCTTCTCCCCAGCTCAAAGCATGAACTGAAACTTCTTAGAAAGCTCAGACTGATATCTGCATCTCCTGCTTCTGAAGGCAGAAGGAGGCATAAAGGTGAAATAATGGCCCGGCTGGTGCTGTCCAGATTGGCCAGTGGGGGCATGCTCGTCCCTCCCCAGAGGACATAGGAGCAGCTGGAGCGAGCTCAGGGACCTGGGCTCAGGCTCCTGAACATCGCCAGCCGGCACAGCCAACCAGCCACACACATTTGGACTCCTTTTTTTTAGTTCACAGATTCTCAGGCAAATCACCACTGTGCCAGAGGGGCAGGTGAGGGTTTAGACAGCGCGGCACTTGTAGACGGCCATGGCTCCCCAAATCCAGGTCCTGAGCAGATGGGGGCTGGAACCGCCCATGTTCCCTTCACTTCCATCTTTTAGTCTCTCTCCCTAGTCTGGCATGATCCTGGACGACATCCATGATCCATTTAAAAAATTCTCCTTCCACTCTGGCAACTCCATGAAGAACGACTCAGACTGGCATGGCGACGTGGTGTGGAGCCCAGCAGGACAGCCAAGCTGAAAGCACTCCAGTACCAGTGAACATAAGGAATGATATGTTTCTGATGGTAGATAATAAATAACAAAGCTGTAATTCCATAGGGGAGCTTGGTGATGACATTTACAAATCTCCCTTAACTTTGTGCTTGTGGTTCATGTCATCAGAACCCCAGGGTGGAATCTCTGCCTGAATTTATGTCCACTTCAGGGTGTATGTTATTTAATATAATTTCCTTTCATCTGTCTCTTGTCATGGGCTTTCAGTGACTCAGGCATTCTCTTTGGACCTCTCTCCCTTCACACTCCACCCCAGGGCAGCAGGTACCATAGTCTGAGTACCTAGGTCGTTCACATCACCAAAGGGGCACAGGGCTTCAGCTCTGAGATTCCGAATTGAATCAGGAAAGCTAGTGAGGAGTATGAAGTCCTGATCCCTTTCTGCAGGACTGAAAGAATCAGGAAAATACCTAAACTAATCTAAAGCAACAGGCTGAATCTACCAGGAGGCCAACACCTGCCTGAAAACGGTCAAGTGTCCACCTTTATGTGCTTCCTTTGCCTTTCTGTCCCTGTGGAGATAGGGCTGGGGGGTACCCAAGGGTCTTGAAGGAACATGCCTCATTTAGGGAAAGAGGAGCATTGGAAAGCAGTGCAGAGTTTGAGGGCCAAATGGAGATTTGTTCAGATCCAGTGATCTGGGGGAAATAACATAGAAGACCATGGTTTTGGTCCTGTTAGATTTCATGGTAGATACTACGTGCCTCAGCAACGTGGCTGATGACCATCAAAAAGCCAGCCTTAAACCTTCCATGTTTAGTTGTTCAGAAATTCAACTTGGATCCACAATAGACACTGAATTTCAAGACTTTGAGGAAACATTAAGGGAAAAACAACAGCATATGCCACGATAAAAAATATGAAAACAGAACATCTTTATGTGTCATCTTTGGGACATTTATACCTGCAGAGCTGGTTCTTACTTCTCAGAGACAGACCCAAAGGGACATTAACTCATTTAATAAATGCTCACTGAGCCCTGCCACATGGCAGACACTCTTCCTAGGTAGCACCTAATTGACAGGAGAAGTGCCCACCCTCAAGGAACATGCGTTCTATTAGGTGAGACTCATAATAAACAAATACACAGAGATGTGATGTCAACTCCATGAGCTCAGGGTCTGTCTGTGTGTTCATTGCCGAATCTCTAGTGCCCAGAAAAGTGCCTGCACAGAGTAGGCCCTCAATAAGTTATGGACCAGAGTGGGTCTATACTGCACATGTATATGTCTATCTGGTGGTAATAATGTGTGCCACAAAGAACACTTCCTAAGAACAAATCATAAAGGCCGTACATGGACTGAGCTTAGACGTCACTGACCCTGGAGCAGGACCAGATTTATAGCCCCACAGCCTCACCCTTGCCCTTCACACACCATTCAATCAAGCACACAGACCAGACACACAGAAACATGCCCATACGCATCCCTGACTTGCATCAAAATGCAACCTCCCCTCCTCTGTGACAGAAGCTGTTCTCCACAGGCATTTTCTGCAGCACCAGGCCTCAGGCCTTATTCCATGCCCAGAGGCAGCAATTTTTAACCCCTATCCATATAACAAAATGACTCTTGGTAATTGTGGTAGGCTGACTAATGTCCCCCACCCCGCCCCAAGTATCCGAGCCCCTAGAATCTGTGAATCTTACCTTAAATGCCAAAAGGGACTCTGCAAACGTGATGAAGTTAAGGCCCTCGGCATGGAGAACGATCCTGGGTTCCCCAAGTGGGCCCTAAAAGTAATGCCAGGGGTGCTTATAAAATAGCAAAGCTGAGGGGGAGTTGGGAGAGCAGACAGCTAGGTACGGGCAAAAGCAGAGATCGGAGTGAGGGACTTTGAAAATGGAGGAAGGGGCTGCAAGCCAAAGAAGGCAGGTGGTCTCTAGAAGCCAGAAAAGGCAAGGCAAGGGATCCTCCCCCAGATCTGGAGGGAGTGGGGCCCTGCCAACAACTGATTTTGGCCAGGTGACACCCCTTTCAGACTTTGGGCCTCCAGAACTGTAAGATCATGGATTTCTGTCATAGTAAACCACCGACTTTGTGGTGACTTGTTGCAGTGGCCACAGGAAACACCCACAGTAATGAAATGTGTAGCAGTCATTCTTTTCTTCATTTGTAACTTAAAACCATCATTTTAAAAGAATACGTTTTCATCTTCAGAAGATCATCCCAAGTCAGTAAAATATCTCACGTGTGAACCGAACTTCTTACCAGACATAAATGCTTCTCATCACAGTTCATATCGTATCACTGTTTTAACTTTGAACACAACTTAAAACTTATCCAGAGTCAAACTGAATGACTGAGTTGAAGTCAGAGCTGTTTCTTCGTTGTTATAACCAGTGTACTGTCATTCTTTATTTCTGATCTGCTGTTTATATGCAGGAAAATGCAATTCTGCAGGGGTTGGACCCAAACTGCCCTCGAAGTGATCTCAAAAGATTCCAGACAGTTGGGAACTTATTCCCTACAGGAACACGAGCGGCCCTCCACATGCCAGGGGCCAACAGCACCAGCTGGGGTTTTCCAAGCTGACCCCCACAAAGAAGGCTATGTTTATCACAGGCTCAGTAAGAAAAGCATGCTAATTTGAAGCTTACCTAGATATTAGCAAAACCCAACAAGAACAGCAATTATTTAGAACTTAGACCAACAAAAATAGTTTTCAGGACATGGCTGGGAATTGCGGGTACATGATGTTAATAAAAACCAGACCAACTTTTGCCGGGTTTATTGTTTTCAAATTTCCTACTAATGCTGGTGTGGCATGTCCCCCTTCCCTGTATGTGGGACAGACGGCTCCCACCACCCACGCTGGGTCTGGCACTATTTTCATGGCCCAGGAAAAAGGAAAGCGAGGACTTCCTCTGACTCCCCTGTACCCCAGGCGGGGTGGGACCCCAGTACAGTGCCCCATCACAGAATGCAGTTCTGAGAAGCCAGAGAGCAGAGCTCTAGGAGTAGGGGAAGAAGGGAACTCTACAAAAGGCTCCCAGGACCCTGCTGAGGACCAAGAAGGAGGCTCCCCTTTGTGCTGGGCAGGCAGCTGGCAGGGATTTTCTGAAGCACCGATCTAGACAAAACTGGCACAGACTCCAAGTGGGTCCCCTGTGTAGCCTTGTCTCTCATTTGGGAAACATCTCCCCTGGGATGGGACACCCCAGCCCCACTGAGCCTAGCCTCCCAGAGAGCCCTGCCCAACCCTCCCTAGCCCTTGGCCTCCCTGACACTGGCCCTACCCTGATGGACACCCTCCCGCAGGAGATCCCCCACTGGGCTGGTGACAGGCCAGTGATTGTTAGCCAGGTGTCACCCCTGGTGTGACTGGCCCTGCAAACTGGGGCTGATCCAGATGTTGCTGGGCATGTGGCAGTGCCAGGCTGGTAGAGGAGTGAGGTCATTGGGCAGCAAAGAAGCAGCAGGAAGGGAAAAGCAGGCCTGGGTCTCAGATGGCCAAGCCACCCACCCAACACCGCCAGCCCCCCTCCTCCTGGTTACAGCCTCCGAGGCGGCTAACCCTTGGCCACCATGATCCACCCCCTTCTTCCCTGATGCTCCGGGGGTACAGGTGGTCTCCCTGTGACCTGTGGGCTTTGGAGTCAGCAGGTCTGGATTCAAATGCTCCTCCTCTCTGGCTGTTTGCCCTCGGGGTTGACATGCTGGGCAGGCGGGGTGGCTGTAGGTACTGGGTCCGAACCGGTACAGGGAGGACGTCTGGCACAAGGGCAAGCAGTCGGCCTCTGCATCCCACTTTCCTCTCCTGACTGACTCTTTATCATAACATCCAAACGGTAGGGCACAGTGTCATTTGTCCTGAACTGCCCCCCGCCCCAACCCGGACAGGTCTTGCAGGCCCCAGAGAGGCAGCTTTGACAGTCTAATGGGAGCCTTTTGGAGATGCAAGGATCATTTACAGCAGTGCCAGTGGGGCAGGCATTCAAGGGCTTCAAGAGTGCCACTCAAGGTGGCCGTGGGGAAGGCAGCCCGCTCTGAGTGGGACTGGAGTGGGAAGGACGAGGAAACAGGAGGGCCCAGCGGGGCGGCAAATAGAGAGACGCAATCCCCACCCGTCAGCAGGCAGATCACCTGCTGCCCAGATGAATAATCCAGCAGGAAGGCGGGCAGGGCTCCCAGGGGGGAGTATTTACCATTTCTCCTCCCAACCAGTGAGCTTCCCCATCCCTCCCTCCCACCCAGGAAGCTCAGCCCAGCACAGGTGCCCAGAACAAATGGAGACATCTCTCTGACCTCTGCCTCCCATGTCTGAACTTGAGCAGGGCCCACCTCACACAGCCTTGGACGTGGGCTGCCCAGCATCGCGCACAGGACAACGCTCCTCAGTGGCCAGCGCACAGGGCCCTTTGTCTCCTGGAGGAACAATGTAAAACCATACACCTCTTTTCTTTTGGCAGTCGGCTCTCTGGCTAATTGACATGTAGGTGTCCTGTGCATGACTGTCCATGATGTCAACAAGCCCAACAATATCTGGGGTTCACCCGGTGGGCCTGGCACCCAGTGGAGGAAGTGTGGGGCTGGGTTGTGTTCCGGCAAAAATTTGCATAATGCTTGCCCCCCACAGCCCTGGTAATAAACAGCTGATGAAGGGACAGAAGGATCAATTAATTCTGGAGATTTTGAAATTGCCAGGAAGCCAGTCCAAATCACCCCATCCTTTCCTATTTGGGGCTCCTTGTCTTGAGAGCAAAGAGTTGAGAACACCACAGTGGGCAGGACTAAAATGCTGCCTGGGAGCAACTGCCGGGCTGTAATGATCTGCAAAGCAATAAAATGGGCTGTCACTCCTGTATCCTGCTCCGCTCACCCATGTCCACAGGCATCCAGCGCTGCAGACAACCTCCCGCAGCAGTACAGCCCACCCCTTCCCCGAGCTCAGAGCCTGGTCCACCGTGGGGACTAACAGGCATTTGCTGAATGAGTTCATAAGCAACCAGAGAAAGCCCCTCATGGGACCACACAGCACAGACTTAATTCTGGAAGGCGATAAAGCTCTGAGGTACAGTTAGGGCGTGACCCCACAACCGCTGTGCTAAAAGGACACAGCCCCACTTTGGCCCTTTATTCGTTTGTTCTCTCACTGATTCATTCCTTCATTCATTCAAGCAATATTTATTAAGCACCCCCTGTGTATCAGCACTGGACAATGCTCACTCTCACGGGGCCGTGGGTTGCCAAAAGTAGGATCCTTAACAGTGACCAGTGGGCTCTGCTGTCAATGGCTAGCCATCGCCAGGTGGTCTCATGAGTATGAAGCTCTTGGTGAACCCAGGATATTGTTGGGTTTTGCTGACATCATGGAAAATCTTAGCAGCTCACACACAGGACATGAGCTTGTCAGTTAGCTGTGAGCTCACACGCCAAAACAAAGGATTGCGGTTTCACATTGCGCTTCTAGGAGACAACTGTAGTCTTGGCCAATAACCAGCATCGCCCTGGCCACGTCCTCAGTAGAGTCCTTCCTCCTCCAGATGGTAAGAGGCTGGATGGCTTGTTAGCTCTCATTTGAGCCCCTAGCAGAACACTCTGAGGCCAGCTCTACCCACGGGCCCCTTACCACCAGGACCTGGGAAAACTACAGACACGCAGATGTGATGTGATACAATTCAATGACACATGTTAGATCCTCACTACGCACAAGGTGCTATGTTAAATGCAACCGATGATACAAGGATGATAAGACCTGGCCCCTTTCCTTCCAGGACTGGCAGTGGAGGAGGGGACAGACACAGACGACAAGACTGCGTGGCTGCCTGAAAGGGAGACTGGTTATGGGTTCTGCTTGCAGAGTGCCCCCATCCCGGAGCCTGCGCAAACCACTTGGCAGCAGGCCGTCAATCTCCCTCACAACAGCTGTGTGAGGCCCTGCTCTCTGCCTGCACGTCACGGATGACAACGTTGAGATCCAAGAGGCCAAGCTCTTTGCCCAAATCCTGCAGCTAGTGAGTCCCGCTGACTTTAACTGAACTTAGCTGTCTGTGACAGATGGTTCCACTGACCCAAGTTTGGGACATGGCAGTGCAGGTGATCCATTGTCTGATGGGCAAGGAAAAGACGGGTGACTAAAGCCTCCCAGTGAGGTTCAGGCTTTCCAGGAAATCTGGGGAGCCCTGGAAGTGGCCAACAGTCGGGGGGACAGATGAGGAATCAGGCAGGAAGGAGAGAGAGGGTGGGGAATGATTCGTAGGGACAGTAAGGCCTGGAGGAGAGAAATGAGGGATCAGGGCAGGGGAGAGCAGGGGGTCGGGGGAGAGCAGGGGGTGGGGAGAGCAGGGGTGGGGAGAGCAGGGGGGGCAGGGGGTGGGGGAGGGCAGGAGGCAGGGGGAGAGCAGGGGGGGCAGGGGTGGGGGAGGGCAGGGGGTGGGGGAGGGCAGGGGGCAGGGGAGGGCAGGGGGGCAGGGGGAGAGCAGGGGTCAGGGGGTGGGGGAGGGCAGGGGGTGGGGAGGGCAGTGGGCTCACAGACGATAAAGGTCATGGTGCCCGTGGGACGGCAGGAGAAGGCAAGCAGCCTGCTAGACCTTGCGGTGGGGTCAGGGGACAGTGGTGACTTCCTCAAAGGACCAAGAGCTGGGGGCTGCACAGCCGGCAGGGAAACTTTTCAGCCTGGCAGCCTCAGTGGAAGGGTGCTGTTAGGGGGTCTCTTCCCAGCAGTGAGTGGGCGTGAGGAGCAGAGAGCAGGTGACATCATGAGGCCAAGGGAGGCAGGGAGGCGCTGTGCACGTTGCCATCAGGGACGTCCAGGTTTCCATGAATTTTAGCAGGAGGATCATGGCCCTTCCTAGGAAAAACTGAACGATGTGTTAGGAGCCTGGCAGCTCAGGATGAAAGGGGCCGGCAGGAGGCCGGGTAGGGGGAGGTAGCGGAGAACCAGGTGGAGCTCAGATGCAAAATGAGGCAAGCACTTCTCCCAGACAGCACGCACAGCCTCAGGAGACCCTGCGGGCAGTGCAGAAACTCCTCCCCCCCCACCAGACAGCATGCTCCCCAGACAGCACCCACGCCTCGGGAGACTGCATGCAGCGCACTCCCCACCCCCAACTCCAGCCCCATGCGTGCTTGCCCAGGCCCCACACTGCCCAGCACTGGCCCAGTCACAGGGGTACAATGGCCAGTGGGACAGCCATAGCACTGCCCTCTTGGAGCAGTACACATAAGGGTTTGGTAGCAGTGATGAGGAAAAATAAGCAGGGTGTGAGAGAGGTGGGGCCAGGAAGCAGCAGGAAAGAAATTTGCATTGAAGGACTGCAGAGATGTCTCCTTTCTCCCCAAGGGAGTAACCATCCTGAGCAGTTGGCTTTCCTGTGTCCCACCTCTCATAGGCACTCAGGCGGGCAGGTGCACCCCTCCTAGTGGGGTTCTCAGGTGCTCCCTCCGTCTGGCTTGCCACTCAGGAGGCCTGGTGGGGTCCCCTCGTTCTCCCCCTCCCCAGCCAGTGGTCTGACCCCAGGATTTTGTCTGAGCCTGTCCCCAGCAGGTGGCAGTGGGGCCCAGCAGGGTGGCCTGCATCCCACGGATAACCCATTCTCTGATGCTGCCTCCCTCACTGCAGCTTTGGAAAAAGCAACCTCAAGAAGCAAAGCTTGTTCTCATTTCCAAGTTTAAAGAAGGAACAGAAAAGGGATGCTGACCTAGAGGAGGCTGGACTCAAAGGAGGGGGCTGGCCGGTCAGGGCCTGAGTACAGGGTCCTTGCAAGGATGCTGCCACCACCATCCTCCCAGCTGGGCTTGGGCAGTCCTCAGGGAGGCTCAGTAACCTGCCTGCAGTCACACAGCTCCTAAACACCCCAGGCTGACTGTCCTCAAAGTCTGCTTTTAGCCATTGCAGGGTACTGTGTTGGCTTTCTCAGGCAACCTCCACTCTCTGCACATGCATCTACCAACAGGCCTCTTCTGGAAGCCTCCAGACCTGAAGCAGCTTTGGGGGCTGATGGTCTGTCCACGAGTGCCAGGAGTCGCTGCCCCACAGGATGATGAAATGAGGGGCTATGGGTAGGTTGCAGGGGAGCAGTCACTTCTGGCTGGAAGTATTGGGACCAGGAGGGAGGATGGGGCCCTTGGGGAAGCCAAGCACCTGCCTTCCTCCTTCCTGGCCCCTCCTCTCTCCCTCACACCCATTTTGCAAGCTGGAGGTCTCTTCCACAAACCCTTACTGGCCTTCCCCAAAGCTGCTTTCTCCTCCATCTGTGCCCCTAGTGAGCTTCCCAGGGTCTCTAAATGTCCAGGATCCCCCAAAGCCCTGAACTGCAGGGTGGGGTCAGCGTTACGTTTTTTACCTCCATTGATATCAGGCTGGAGGCAGCCACCCAGGGTAATCCCACTGTAATAGGGGCCGGCCTTCCTCCACCTTGAAGGCGTTGGCTTGTGTGGTAAGGCGAGGCAGTATTCTGAGCATGGTCGGCAGCTGTGGGAGCCAGATTCCTAGGCAGGGAGCCTGGCCTACAGGCACACCCCTCCCTAGGAACGGCCCCAGCCGAGAGCCTTTCTGCTTGTCAGCTGCAGGTTGGAGCCTAGACAAACCCACCCAGGGCTGAGGTGTCCTGGGCCACGGAACCTCCTGGCACCCACCAAGGAGCTGCGGTGGCCTGTGATGGGTATGACCCAAAGCAGAAGCCACAAACAGGTCACCAGGGCAGCAGAAGGGGGCCAGGGACCAGGTATCACATTTTATGAAAGAAGGCTCTGGACTGGGCACCCAGTTTGGAGGCTTCTCCACCCCGTCACTGTTCTCAGTCCCCGGCCCTTCTCCATCCCCAGAACCTCCTTGGAAGGAAGGGAGATCCCTGGGTGAAGGGTGAAGTCCCCCGCCTTGTCTCAGTCTCTCTTGTCAAATAAACAGGCCTAAGGCCCAGAATAAATGAAGGGCTTGGAATATATTCCTTCCCTAGTCCCTGGATTTGAACCTTCTCACCATCCTCTGCTAGAGAGAAGGCCTGCCTGGCTCCCTCCTGCCTCCCTGCCGCTCTTTCCCCGAGGCCTCCTGCCCCAGCTCTCTCCTTGGGGCCCCGTGCCTCGCTCTGTTCCCTGGGCCTCCCAAAGTCTGTCTTCTTGCACACTGGACAGCTGTGGCCCGGCCTGGTGGAGATGATAGTTATAGTGTTAGCCCAGTGGCCTGAAGAAAGATTGAGTTGGGGGACTGAGAACTGGGGAAGAGGAAGGTTCTTTATTAAATACAGATGTTTTTAAATTACTGTAATTAACTGGAATGGATACCACGAATCACAGGCATAAAAGCTAAATGGGCTTTTGTTTTAACTGTTTGTCATATATTTAAAAGAGTCATTGGAGAATATAATGCAGAGATGTTCTTGTGCTTTTCCTGTTTGCTTTTGCCCGGGAATGGTTTTCTCTGAGCATGTGCACGTGCACACATATGCACGTGTGCATGCTTGTCCCACGTGCCCC
Source organism: Smutsia gigantea (assembly GCA_032199065.1). Taxonomy (NCBI): domain Eukaryota; kingdom Metazoa; phylum Chordata; class Mammalia; order Pholidota; family Manidae; genus Smutsia; species Smutsia gigantea. The sequence continues at coordinate 51,159 of JAVSCE010006109.1, forward strand.
AGATACACGTGCTCAGCAGGTCCTGCCCAAATGGGCCTTAGCTGGAGGGGAGATGGGATCCCACCCAGAGACCACGGGGCAGGTGGCTTCTCAGAGGACACAGAGGCCTGCCTCTGATCACCACGTGAAGGGGCGAATCCACGGAGACTTCCTGCCCCAACCTGTTCCTTGTCCATGAAAAATGTAGGGGGACAGACACATCTCCTTTGGGGTCAAACTACTCTCCTTTTCTCCCCCAGGATGTTGGGGCTGTTTTCCACTTGAGCATTTTCTCTCCCAGTATCAGAGCCGTGGGAAGGAGGCAGGGTCAGACCATGACATGGTGGGCAGAGGTGGTGGTGTGAGAAGCTTTGAGAGGTCCCCGTGGCTGAATGTCTCCTCCCACCCTTCTCCCACAGCTCACCGGAGAGAACATGAGAGGACAGGCTGGGAGCTTGCAGCAAGGAGGAGGTGAGAGGTCTCCCTCGTATCTCTGGGCCAACCTGAACCCACCCACCTGCTTCGTGTTGGACCAAAATTGTCCCTACAGGGTTGGACCAACGTCAACCCTGTCCCTTTCTATAAGAACCCACCCTACGTGTTCACATAGGCAACAGCTCTGCTGCTGGGTGGAGCTGAGGCTCTGGGCCTGAGAGCTGGGGGCCCACCGGGCCCACCCCCACCCCAGCTGCAGGAGCCCCCACCTGGGCCCACTGACTGAGCAAGTTTCCCTCTATACTCTCTTCGTGTCCTCCTCTCCAGCCCTGCCCCCTCTGCAGCCAGTGGAAAAGTGGGGGAAGGAGATGGGGTGAGGCTCCCTAGACTGTGGGGGAGGCTGATGATGGACGTGTTCCTGGAAGGCTCTGCTGGAGCTGGAAGCCTGCTACCCGCAGAGTCCAGGCAGGGCCCTGGGCTCCAGTGTTGCACTTGAGGTTGCACTTTAGCTACACCCTGAGTCCAGCTGGGATCCCAACGCCCTGAGAACAAGGCCCAGAGGCACTCCAGGCCCGGTCCCTCTGGCGTGTCACCTTCCAGCACAGGCTTTTCCTTTTAGTGTCTTCAGCAGAGAAATCCAGGTTTCCAGGTTCCAGCTCCACTCCCAGCTCCCCACCCTCTGCTCCGACCCCATGTCAAGAACTGCTCTTGGACAACATTCTGGGCTCTGGGTTCTCTGTGTCCAGTGGCTTTCCAACTTTCTGGTGGAGACCCACAGTGAGAGAAAGAAACCACACCACAAACCCCATCCCAGGACTGCACAGCACATGTGTGTACAAATAACTGAGACAAATGCATCACTAAAGTTCTCACTCTCATGCGGGCCTTGCACACTGATATTTTCGATTCAGTTCTGTTCTGTTTTTAACATTATCTTTTCTATTCTGTTTCTGTTTTTCACAGCCCACAACCTGGGTTTCACCCATTAGTGGGTATCCTCTTGCCCTTTGAAAATCACTGCTCTAGGCCAAGGGTTCATGACCTCTGCGGAGGCAGGCTGGGCCTGCTCGTCCTTCCCCGCCACTCAGAACCAGCATCCAGAAGAGCACCCCACCTGAGCGGTGACAGGTCACACCACCCTTTGCTTGAGGCCCTCTCCTGGTTGCATTCTTTCTACCATCACTAAGCTTCCTCTGCCTATTCCCTTCCTCACGGTTTCCTCTCAGTTTTCAAAACTCTGAGAAGCTTCTTCATTATTCCAAGAACACAACCTTGAGAGATGATGGCCAAGAAATCCAGCTTATTTCAATTTGAAAAATCCGTTTGCAGGTCTGAAGTCCAATCTGACATTAAACTCTAGCCCAGGTCGGCAAGGAGATGCTCTAGGTTTCTGTAAAGGGTTTTGTAGGAAGGAGAGGAGCTGAAGGTTGATGTCCAGAGCTCTCTGTGGAGTTGGGAAGAGACCGGCACTCTCACAGCTTGCAAGACCTTCATGAAACAAGGTCTATTACCACTGTCCCACCGGGGGACTCCGAGAAAGGAAGTCAGTTCCCCAAGGCAGGGAGCTGACTCAGGGGGCGTGGGCCGAGGGACAGCGAGTCACACCTGGCAGGCCCGAGGACTGGCAAGCGTGCTCTTTCTGCTGGGGAGAGCACTTCCCTGGCAGGAGGCAGTCGTAGCAGAGGAGGGCTCCTGCAACCAGGAATTGTTTTCCTAAATGAATGGGGACCAGCCTTTCCCAAATGCCCCACTCACCTCTCCCGGCTGTACATTTCCAAAATGAAGCCAACCATTCTTAGTGTATTGTACAATGAAAAATAGAAAGGGAGGGAAAAGGAGGAAGAGAAAGGAAGGAGGAGGGAGAGGGAAGAAACGGCAAGAAGGAAAAACAGTGAAATAGAAACAAAATTGACAGAATTTTGGTGACAGAAACAGACAAAACATTTTTCCTTTCAAGACCACATTTTCTCCATTTGAAAATAAACATTTACTTCACTTTCTAATGTTCTCAAAATTGGGGTCCATCTTTTAATCAATATTCAGAGAAACTTGTTGGTTAATGGCACATCTTGCAATCATGGTGAATTGGAACAGAGAAAAAGAAGTGTGGTTCGAGGTCATCCCCGAGGCTCAAATTGCACGTCACCGGGGCAGTCTGAGCTTCCTAGTGCAGCTCACAATCTGTGTGGACTTCTCTGGTTTGTTATCAGAAGGGTTAACATAATCTGGTCACCATACTTTTAACTGCCTAGATTTATGAGGAAAGAGGTTTGGGGGCCACAATTGTATTTTTACTTGCAAGGTCTTATGCATTTATTTTCAGATGTTCCCAGCAGTATGGGGACATTTGGAGGTTTGTTTTTGTTTTGCGATAGCAATTAACCTAATACACCCTTTTCATTACTCTGGTAGGTGAACCACTTCAGAGAATATCAGATAAACATGGCACTTTGCATTGTGCACCTTCAGGAGCCTGGCCGAACAATGGGGGTTGTTTTAACTGTGCGATCCTGGTAATTAGAGAGAAGAGGCCCCTCAGGTAACTACTGAGAAAGGTCCCTTAATTTGACCCTGTTTCGCAGTCCAATTTTCAATAAAATGAGGCACTTCAACACAGTCCCTTAGGAAATTACCTCGAAGAGTGTAATCCCTAGATCTTCCGGAGGTTATTCAGTCTAAAGCCCTCCCTCTGATCTGTTTGCATCAAACCTGCAGTCCCTCTTTCACTCAGTGTTTACCCAGGGATGTTTCAGACAGCCTCCAAACCCTCTGGCAATATCAGTCAAGTGCAGTTTCTTCTTCCTGCACTTGGAGCCTCCTTTCTTATCATTAGTTTCCATGATCTGCTTGAACTTGCTTCTCATGCTGTCAGTGGAAACCCAAAGCAGTATTTGATGTTTTATTCATTATTTACTTATTTACTTATTGAATGGTATTCTATTGCAAATACATTTCACCAGAAGCTGAAGGAAAACATACCTCCAGCTCCTCACCCCAAACTCCCCACCCCTTGCCCACCCTGGATACATAGGATATATTCTTGCAAATCCAAAACCACCCATGTTCACGGTAAATTTCCTCCCCAGGGGCTTTGGTGCTAGGTTTGTTCTTTGTCCCCAAGTGTCCCTCCTTGGAGCTTGATCTGGCAGTCCAGAACCAGACCACAGTAAAATGCAACCTTCCTTCAGGCAGAATTCCCTTCTGATGGAGCACAGAGGCTTCTCCTCCAGTACCCAGGGAACACGGGCGCTTTCTGGAGAGGCCCTCTGCACCTTCGGCGCTGGCAGCCCAGTGCCTGGGTTTCTCAGCCCAGCCCCTGGAGTCACCTGGCCTGGGTGCCAGGAAGCATGTCAGCGATTCAGGCCCACCAAGTCCACCTCACACTGGGCTACTGCACCCCATGTGCTCCAGGCACACCAGACGCTAAAAGGCTCCACATTTTACTTATTCCCTTAATACAAAATTTAGCTCAGGCATCCATTCCTCTGCTGCAGGTTGATTTGTTCTTCCAGGTTCTTGTTCCTGCCAAAACAAAGAATTGAAAGGCAGAGACACAGTAGTGAAGCAGAGCATAAGTCTTATTTGAATGCACTAAGGGAGGAACGGGCCAGTCAAGGTAGACTAAGGCCTCAATCCGTTAGGCGGGAGGACTTTATATCGCATTCTGGCTAGGAGGCTCCCCTTTGATTGATAAGGTGAGGTCATTTGATTGACAGGTCCATCTATATAGTCATCCCTCTCGGTGCGCATGTCCTTTCCCCTGATGAGGCGTGTTTTGGGCCATTCTTAGTTTTGTTCGATTGCGCCCACTTTGGGATCAGGTTGGAGCCAGTTGGCCTGGTGCTATGGGTGCGGGTATTATCTCTCTACAAAGCCTTTGTTGTCTTCTCCTGGAACCCCCTACCTGGGCAGAGTTTGGGCAGTTTTTCCCTTGAACCTTATCTTCCCCTTCCCTGTCTGCTCATGTCTATCTTTCTACCTAACACATCCAGGAAACCCCCCCGAGTCCAGGCTCAGCTCCCTGTCCTCCTTTAGGCCCCTGGGCCAAACACCCCCTGCTCATCTGAAGTCATCTGTCTACCTGTCCCCAGCTGGACAGAAACTCTTCAAGGGGTGGGTATCTGGAAAGTGCTCCTCCAGCTACAAATGACAGAAAACCAACCCCATGGAATTAAGCACAAGAAAATGTATTGGCTCCAGAGGCTGCAGGTGGGGCTGGCTCCACATCCTCCAGATGTGGCTCGAGGAGGAGCTCAGACAATATTACCAGGACATGTTACTGCCCATCTCTTAGCTTCATTCCACTGGCTTCATTCCCAGATGGATGCTGCCTCAGATGCTCTCAGCTTCATATCCAGTGGGGGAAGATTCTGGCTTCCCAGTAGTTCAAATAAGAATAATGGGGAGGGTCTTGTCAACTTGACTGCCTTGTCTTGGTCAGACACCCATCTCACAGCCAGGCCCCAGGCCGGAGAGGGCAAGCTGCAGTGAGTGAGTTGGGGAGCTGGAACCATGTAATAACCACAATAATAACTCCACTGTTAGTCCTCTGACAGTAAGGGGCAGGCCCTTCAATAAAGAGAGAACTGGGGTGACTGTTATCACCACAGTGGGGAGCAGAGCTGAGCCACCCGCGCCCAGGGCCGTGCTGATCCATCCTTGCTCTACACGGAACATTTTGAGAATATAGGAAATTGTAAAAGACAAACACAGTTTGTCTCACCACCCAAAGGCAACAGCTATTGGCAGCTGGGGTGCTTTTCCTGCTAGTCTTTTTCCTGTATGTAGACGTTTTTGTGTAGCTGAGGTCATATTATCTCAGCTGAGGTCATATATCTGTTTGATGTCTTACTTTTTTTCATGTACTTCACTTTTCTCATTTAACCTATGAGTGTCTGTAAACATTTAACAGCTGCATCATGACACATTGAGGCGACGTATACTAATCTTTCAGTCATTTTATAAGGGGCTGTTTTTAAAATATATTTTATGCTATTATATGTATTTTTATGCTATTAAATATATATTATGCCATTATAAAAATAACCTGAAGCATTTATAAATTTTAAATTGAGGTTAATAAGTGATTCTCTAAAAGGTGGGTGATAATCTGACCTCAGGAAACCATCATGGTGGTTTTTGGTTTCCTAAGCTCCTCCTCAGTCTACCTTCTCCGGATTCTCCTCGGAACTCTGGTGTATAAAGGACATTTTGTTTGGAATCCCAAGTACCCAGCTTCGTCCAGGGAACCATGCTGGGCTCTCTGGAGATAAATTCATCACAGGGATGCGGCTGCCTCCCTAACATTCTCTTCAGGGAACAATATTCTGAGGTCTCACATGGTGCCTAATTGACAACTTTCTTTAATGGGTTGGGATGATAACTGTTTCTTGAAGCCACAAACGATGATTAATGGAGTTCCAACAGAACAAGGGTTTCACTTTACTCTCACCTTCATTACCTTAATATCTCTCTGAATGATTGTCTCATGGATCTATATTGCTATAAAATTCCATGAGTGGTGGGTGGGTGTCCATAAATCCCTCAAAATCACTGAGGTCCCTCCACTTGATTAAGGAGGCTACAGAGAGGCTCAGTTAGAAGTCCGTCCAACTCTTGGAGGCAGGAGAGTGCAGACAGCTGAGAGAAAATAAGCAGCAGGCCTGACTATAAAGTGGCCAGATGACTTCAGCCTCCCCAGAACGGCTCTGAGAGTCAAATTATATTTACCCCTTGTGGGAAGGGATAAGAAGCAATGGTTGAAATGGCAATTTGGAGGATGTCAAGAATACAAAGGTCTGTGAGGAATTAATAATGAAGTCATCGATTGATTCATTCAATCATTTAGTCTCTTATTGGGCTCATCCATCTGGGCCAGGCACTGTGCCAGGCACTGGGAAATCAAGATAATTGGAGTGGCCGCAGCCCTTCAGAGCTCACAGCTTCGGTGGAGGAGGCAAAACCTACAATCCAGTGACGCCCACGTTGAGCAAAGTGCTGTAAAGTACCATAAACTAGCTGGGCTGGCAGGGGTGTGGGACTTGGGCCATCACATGGGGCCCCACATGTAGAGGGACCTCATACTTGGTTTAATGCTCTGATGGTATTCATTATGATCCTTCAAATCCATTCATTCTGCAAAGATCTATTGAGTGCCTACTATGTGCCAGGCCCTTCTCTGGGCAATGAGGACAAAGCAGACAAATCCAGGGTAGGTGATAGCAAATAACTACAAAAAACGTGTAGGAGGTTAGATGGGAGTAGGTTCCAAGAAAAGCAAGCCAGGGCACAAGGTGAGGGAGATCCTAGGCCTCCTCTGGGCAGTATATGAACACCGAGGAACCACCTACCACATGCCTGGGCACCTATGTGGTTGTAATGGTTAATACTACATGTCACTAGGCTTGGCCAGACTGTGGTACCGCGGTTTAGTCAAACACCAGTCTAGATGTTACAATGATGGCATTTTTCAGATTTTTTTAGATGCAATTAACATTTAATCAGTAGACTTTGAGTAAAGCAAATTATCCTCTGCAATGAGGACGGGCTTCATCCAATCAGTTGAAGGCCGGAAGAGAAAAAAACTGAGGTCCCCTGAGGAAGAAGGAATTTTGCCTCCCGACTGCCTTTGGACTCAAGATTGCAACACCAATTCTTCCTTGGGACTCCAGCCTGCCAGCCTGCCTTGCAAATGCTGAACTTGCCAGCTCCAGCAATTGCCTGGGCCAATTGCTTAAAATAAGTCTCTCTCCCTCTCCTTCCCCCTCCCTCGCTCTCACTCTTTCTCTACATCTATCTACCTGTCCATCTCTCTTTCTCTGCAGACCCCTGACTAATACAGCAGTACCTGGGGCATGGCTACTGACTGGCCTGACCCCTCTCTGGCCCCAGCAGCCCAAGCTGCCACAGCTGGGATGCAAAGGGAGAGGGTCTACAGAGCCTTGGGATGCATCTGAAGACTCCTCCTGGAGGTTGCTACCACAGACAGCCACAGGAGCTGCCCCTCCCTGTGCAGTGATCTGGTCACCAGTGTCTTCTCACTCCCCTCTTCCAAGGACCCCATGGCCTGACAGCCCTGCACGCTGGACCTCCCCAAAGTCCTCTGGGGGTTATTTGTGTAGAAGAGAGGCTTGCTTTCTTCTTGATGGCTACTGTATTCAGCTTGAGTTGGATCTGGGATGGAGGTACTTGGCTGCAGATAAGGCCCTAACAGGAAGCCCAATAGAGCCTTGCAAGCTGCTAATCGCTGCACAGTCTGGTGCTCCACACCCAGCCGTCTCCAGAGCTCCTGCACACAGAATCCCCACAAAGGGACTGTGGCCTGCTGAGCGCTGGAGGCTGCTGCTGCAGCCATTTGGACGATGTATAACAAGGTCTTTGAAGCGATAAGTACAGGATTCTCCAAAGAGATTTTTGCTGGAATGTCAGGCTCTGCTCTTTTTTTTTTTTTTTTTTTTTTGTGCACAGAAACGCGTGTCATTGCTTCAGAACGCTGTTGTCTTCTGGAAACAAACACAGAGGCCCATTGTTTACACTGCCAATTAGGAGCCATGATTGACCCCAACACACAAAGGCCCAGTTGTGCCCAGACAGCTGAGGGAAGTGTCTTGGGTCTTTTGACACAGGTCTTTGGACGGAGGAGCCTGGGTTAGTCATTTATAGGGTCCCAGGGAGCCATTTTCTCCTTCTCGGCCAAGCTGACAGTGCCACCAGGAGCTGCAGCATGCAGGCCTTACCACTGTTTCCTGGGGCATGGCTCCATCCACAGTGGCATGTCCAGCTGGGCCTCCCAAGGGGACACCTCACCCTGGAGCAGCTACTGTCCCTGAGATTATGTAGTATCTGCTCCCTGCAGAGCTAGAAAAGGAAGTTGGATTTTGAAGTGGCAGCAGGTAAACTGAGGCTGCCACAGGCTTCCTGGATCAGCAGGGGATGTTTGCATGCTCCCGACCAATGGGAATCTTTTGCCTCATGGGCAACACAGGGCCTTCATGAGCAAGGCACTTAGTGGGTATCCACGAGCCCCAGAAAGAAGCTAGGTGGCAGAGGCTCCCAAAAGCAAGCACAAACTACTTTAGTTTAATCTCTTTCAAGAAAGCCAATCCACTTATTTCACCTGCTTTAAAAAATAAAGACTAACGGAACTAAGGTTTTTTTTCCCCACACAAATGCAGCAGTTACTAAAGTCTGTTCTTCAGGGGTACATTTCAATCATCAAACAGGTGAAAGAAAGCAAGGGGAAACACTTTTAAAAAATATATTTGTAACTAAACAGTGCTGACCCCTACAAATACATCTTTATATCATCGTCGTCAGCATCACTAAATATGAAGAGCTCTCAGGTCCAACTAGAGATGAAAACTTAGGGTCTAAGACTCTTTTGCATCTAGTAGGAGATTCATTATGTAAATTATGGCCAATTCATTTGATAAAATAGTATGTCTGCTATTAAAACAGTTTTATAGAGTTTATTGTAATAACGTGAAAAATTATAATGTGGAAAAGTTTCTTACTCTTAGACTAAATATGTTTCTCTTTTCCCCAGAGAGTAATTCAAAAACAATTCATAGAGCATGAACATGTCTATGGTTTTTTAAATTATGCTAAGATACGAGTCTGGAAGGAAACATGTTTAAATGTTAACATAGTCTTCTTTGAGGGTTGGGGCAAAGTGCAGTTTCTTTTTCCCATCTTTCTTTAGTTTCTGCAATTTTTCATAAAGAGCATGTATTATTTCATAGTTGGAAAGAATAAAATAAAAATAAATAAGAAAGCAGTTGCTATGATGAGAGAATAGGGTGGGAACTTCATTATCTAGCTTCTTCCTGATACCAGTATCACACTATACCCACGCTCTCACAACTGGCAACTGGGAACCCCGCCCAGGCTACATGCGACGAATACCCAGGACCGCTCAGCTGACTCCAGGTCACGCCGATACCAAATTTAGAGGTTTGGCAACCTCTGAATTTCACCAGGTTTAGGGTTCTTTTTCACACTTCTGGCTACATGTGCATGTGTGCACGCACATACACACACACACAGCAGGATCCACACTTTCTGGTTTATGGGGTTCAACATGGGTGGCATGCCTGCAAGAAGAGGTTCACTGGACATCTGACATATTGGAGTCTCTTTGGAGGAAGATGGAACCCTTTCATAGATGTTGGAATCCCAGTTCTGTTCTCCAAGGGACAGTGGCCTTGAAGGCTAACTGTGGATGAGACAAATTCAGTGATAATCCCCAGGTCATGCTCTCCAACATAAAGGCTGCATTCCAGAGGCGACTTTGAGAGTCCACACAGGGCAGCTCCCCAAGCTTGGTCCCCTGATCTCAGCAGGACTAGTCTCCAGGAGGAAGGCAGCCCCTCATGTCCCAGGAGATTGGCACCCACTGTGACAAGCTCCTATGTTGGGTCCATTGTGTCAGCTGATTGAAACCTGTGGTCTGGGCAGCTGCAATAAGCCTGTGGATTTCCCTCTGGCCTTGCTCCTCTAATTATTCACCCTTGATTTTAGGAAGAATTATAACGAGTGTCTGAGGTCAGAATTATCTCCATTACCCAAACTGTCAAGAGGAATCTGTTTCTGTTCCCCCAGCTGCCTTCTCCACCTGGGCATACATGGAACCTGGAGCCTAAACAGCCCACCCTCCCTGTTCCCCCAATACTCACCTTCTCCTTAGCACCACTGTCATTTCTTCCCTGACCTCCAAAGGCTGAGCTAAATGGGTAATGCCTGGTATGGAAAACCACCTGTTGGTCTGACAAATATTTACTGAATGCCTGTTATGTGCCACACACTGGGGATAGAGCACTGAACCAGTCAGACCTGATTCTGCCCATGTGAAAGCGGCTGGACACTTAATAAATGGCCAAAAGGAAATCAGTGGAAATCCAGTCCCCCTGTCAGAGCAGAGCAGGCACCTGAGCTTAACGCCACATCACTGGGATGGGATAACAGAGAGAGGCGATATCTTGATTGATTGAAACCCAGTTGGGACTCCCTTGGGTTGACTTTAACAACAGACTGAATGTGGCCAGTGAATTGTTTATTCAAATATTATTCAAGATGAACAATCATGTGCACATTAACCAATACTCCTTAAGCCCTCCTACTCCTGCTTCTGACACCACGGCTCTGTCAATCACCCAGCTCATCACCTGAGTCCCTGTGACCTGCCCTGTGCAGGCTCCTGCCTTCCCATTGGTGTCCAAGTTCATGTCTCTCTCTGAAATGCCTCCAACTCTTTCAACATGGTTGCCACCCTACTTATCTCCATTTTCCCAATGTCTTTTAACAAACATTTATTTGCTCAACACCTACAGTGTGCCAGGTACCATGCTGGTGCTGGGACAGAGCAGCTAGCAAAGGCGCAAGCTCTCTCTGCTATTACAGTAAGTATGGTCCACAGGGGTAGACAAGCATTAATGTGGGCTTGTATGTAAATGAGAAAGTCGATAGCATAAATGAAGGGATGAATGAATGCATAAATGGTCAACTTCTTGAACTGTCCTATGATCCTAGCTCTGAGCCATACTACAACGGTGCTGCCCAGATAACCATCCCGTAGGACAGCTGCTCTCATGTCACTCACCTGCCTACAACCTGCTGCGGCTCCCTACTGCACACCAGATTAAGTTCTAATTGCCTAGTCTGGTGGCTCTCCAACCTACTTTTCTCACTTTTGTTTTCTTCTAACCTTCCTGGCTAATCTTTGTATCATTCTGATTATTGCTATGTTTGTTTTGCCTGTCTAGAAATCTCACCTCCCATTCTGCTGTTGAAATCTTATCCATCTGAGGGAGAGAAAATGTGTAGGATAGTGGGATTTGGTGTAGAAGACCCAGCCCTCGTCTTTTAAAGTAGGAAGTCATGATGTTGGACAGGGCAGGAGATGGGGGTCTTTCTTGTTTGTTCTGTGTTAAGATGGGTGGTACATAATTGCCTTTTTAAAAGCATGGATTAGTTTGCTTTAAATTGTTTTTGATGCCTAATGTAGCAAGATAAAAATTTAAGTAGGAAATAAAAAAAATTAAATGAGGTAATGTGTATAAAGCATATAGTGTAATTTCTGGCGTGTAATAAGTAAAAAAAAAGGTTATCATCACTTTTGTCTTTTCTACGAATCCTGCTTTGAAGCAGAGGCAGAACCAGGGAAACTGTGCTTCTTCACAACATGTGCCAGTCCCTGTGACAGCTTCCCAACTAATCTCTTCACCTTCAGTATTTCTCTCCCCTTGCTGCAGCCATCCTACTGATCAATGGCATATTCATCTTCCTAAGACCATTTTTCTCTTGAAATCCCTATTGAAAGACTTTATAAAGGTTTTCTCATGTATGTTAGGCCAGTGGTAGCTGCTAGAACAACAAAAAAAAACCGCCCTAACTCTAAAGGGTTTCATGTGATACAAGGACATTTTTCACTCATCTGGCATTCCTGGTTTACAGGAGATTTTTCTCCTCTTGATGTTTCAGAACATAGGCCCTTTTTATCTCAAGGCTTTTCTGTCCCCTAGGGCCCTAAGTCCTCTGCATCCAGGCAGGAGGAGGAAGGAGCAAGTGGAGAAGACAACTGTTTTTCAATCGCCTTGGAGTAGAAGTGCAGAGCATCACTTCTGCTCACCTGCCACCGGCCTGAACTAGTCACCTGGCCCTACCTAGATGAGAGGGGGGTTTTTGGGAAATGTAGTCCCTGGCTGAGCAGCCTCTTCTCAGTGGACTTACACTGTGGAGGGCAGTGTGGATGTTAGTGGAGGCATCTCTGCCACACTGACTACCTGTAAGACCACATCCAAATTGTGGCTTAGCCCAATGATTCATTTACTTATCCAAACTGTGTGGTTCCTGCCTCCCAACAGGCCCCTTCTATAGCCCCAGCTACCAGATCTACTCTTCATTCTCTCACTTCTCTCTACATTACATGGGCACATTCCATCCACCTGAATACAGTGAGGCTTTTCAAATACAAATTCCCTCTTCTCTTTGAAGAGTTTTTCATTTCTACTGACTGAATCACTGAAGCTGAATTTCTGAGTCATGCAGTTTGAGAGTTGGATAGGAACTTACTAGTATGGTCCAATCCCACCGATAGAAGGGAAATGAGACCCAGGAAGGCTGAGGGAATCCCAGAACATGGCACTCCCAGCAGACCTGTTTCCCCTGCATGCCAACAATTCAGCAGGAACCTCAAAGGCAACGCGACAGGTCATGGTGTGAATTTTGCTCACCATGAATCTGAATTGCACGTGTTGTGAATGAGCCTTGCTGACCTCTGGGCACCTGCATCTCTATGTGGATTTGCTGTCATGGGATCCAGCCTCCAAGATGGCCCCATGAGCTCTACCTCCTGATATTCACACCCTGAGTAGATGCCTCCCACACTGAGCCGGGGTTGGTCTGTGTGACCAGGAGCATATGGCAGAAGTGATATGTTGCTTCTGATATTTAACTGGAGAGAACTTCAGCTCTGTCATGATGCTCCCTCGTCCTTGGACCACTCACTCTGGGGGAAGCCATGTCACGGGCTGCCCAGTGGAGAGGTCCACGTGACAAGAAACTGAAGCCTCCTGCCAACAGCCATGAGAGTGAGTTTGGAGCAGATCCTCTGGCCCCAGTCAAACCTTCGGCTATCACACACCCAGTCAGCCCTTGACCACAACCTCATGAAAGACTGAGCCAGAGCCACCCAAAGAGACTCTCCTGGCTTCCTGACTCTTGAAAACTGTGTGATATAATGTTTGCTGTGGATTATTTGGGGATAATTTGTATCTCAGCAGTAAATAACTAATACAGCCATTTTGCTCTCTACTCATAATCAAGTATGTGTTTTGGTTTACTTGGGAGGGGGAGGAAATAGAAAATTACATACTACATTGAGGTTGTTTTTCTTTTTTTTTTAATTTGGGTTCTACAAAGGTCCAGGAAGTGTCTGTTGTAAATATCAAATATTCTGGTGTTCCTTTTGTGTGTTGTCCCAAGCCCCCAAATGATGGATACACCACCAAGAGAAAGAAAAAGAGGAAGTCAGGAAGGAAGGTTGGAAGAGAGAGGGAGGAAGGAATCCTACCATCCCTGAAAACCCTCTGAACGTCCTGTCCCCATGGAGCTTTCCCTGACCCACCCTAACATGTAACATCTAAATACAGACATTACATCTACAGCGGTTTGACATGAACTTACTTCTGATATTTATCATAGTGAATTTCTTCATTAACTCAACAAAGAAATATTTATTGAGTACCCAGAGCTGATTCTGCTCGGGTGCTTGAGATACATCAAAACACAAAGATCTTGCCCCAGTGGCGCTTACATCCTAATTGGGGAGAGGATAAATAATAAACACAATAAAAAGCAAATTATATATCATGGAAGGTGATAAATGTTATAGAAAAAAGTAAAAACAGAACAGGGAGGTAAAAGGGCTTCTCCTTCTATCACGTCCCCTCTATCAGCACCTCAGGAGGGGGGGCTGGTCAGCTTGGAATGTCTGCAGTCCTTTGCAAATGCCAGGTGCTTGCAAATATTTGCCTAATTCATGCAAGGATGAAGTAGCTAGCCCTGCAAAGGGGAATTTACTCAGGTGGCCAATCCAAGAGTTCCTGGCTGCTTATGCAAAGCCCTGATCCTAGGTGATCACCAGATCTAGCAGCAGATTTGGGCCACAGAGAAGCCCAGCTGGTGGATAGCCCATAAGAGATCCATCCTTCTACCCCCAAAGAAACTCTGCAACCTGAAACCCCTCATCTCCCTCCCTAGTACACCAGATTGCCAATTTGGTAGAACTGGATCAAAGAAACAGCCGTGCCCCCAGGCCTTCTGCTCAGTATCACAGGACCCAGATAGATGAAACCTGAGCCCCCCACTCCCTGCACAGGTGACAACCTCATAGTGACTGCACCAGGCATCTTCTGTCCTGTACCCTAGGTGAGCTCACGCAGATTTTCACACCGAGGCTGCAAGGAATGGGCCCAGCAGAAAGAGGGCACTGTGTAGTGGCCACGTGCTGATCACGGCTTGCCTCCCAGACACCCAAAATGTCACATTATGATTCAGACTCAAAGAAACAAAGGCAAACAAAGTATGCCTCCCATGGTTTACATATGTGGTATCCTATAGTTTGGAGTTTGGAATTTAATAACAGGCGAAGATACAAGGAATACGTTTTCCTATGAGGTTTAATACACCACATACAATAAATTAAAATGGCAATACTGTTAATAAACAATAAAATGATAATTTGTATTCAAATAGTTACTGAGTTCCCAAAGATCTAGAAACAGAATTTTAGACCCAGAAGGAATCCTAGGATACTTCCAACGTAATTTTTTTTTAAAGGTGGTAATGCCCTCCAGTTTTTACAAAACCTATCTTCCTCTTTCTCCCTCTCCCTCTCTCTTGCTCTCTTTCTCTCTCTCTCTCTCTCTCTCTCACACACACACACACACACACACACACATTCACACACATTCACACACACACGTGCCCCTGCAGCCACCTCCACTCTGGTCCTCTGGTCCCCTTCTGCCCTTGGACAAAGCATCCCCACCCTGCCACCCCCAGTATCTGCCCAAAGCCTTTCTAAGCCACACTCAACCCCTTTCAAACAGACGAACATCTTCCTCTTTGCTGTGCCCTCTTTACTGCCTCTTCTCAGCATATTAACAAACTCAAGTTTTTCTCTTTAAAAAAGTAAAAAAAACAAAAACCCACTTTCTCTGCCTCACATTCCTTTCTAGTCCCATCCCCTCCTTTCACAGCTGTACTGGGGCCCCTGGGGCTACCCTAACAAAGCCCCGCATTGGCGGGCTCACACTCTAGAGGCCGGAAGTTGGGAGGTGCAGGTGTGGGCAGGGCTGGCTGCCTCTGGGGCAGGGAGGGGGTTCTGCTCAGGGCCTCTCCCAGCTCCTGGGGGTTTGCTGGCAGTCTCTGGTGCTCTGCGGCTCGGTCTTCACAGGGCCTTCTCCCTGTGTACATGCTCTGCCCAAGTTCCACCTTTTTCTAAGGACAGCAGTCATATGGGACTGAGCCCACCCTAACGTCCTCACCTTATCGTGGCTATATCTGCAAAAACCCTGTCTCTAAATAATGTCACAGTCTGAGTGCTGGGCATTAGGGCTCCAGCAAATCTTTTTGTGGGGACACAGTTCAACCTATAACAATGGCCAAATTTAAAAACAAAACACGATCTCTTCCCACTCCTGCTCCCTATTTGTACTCTGCTGGCTCACTCTACAGCCTTCTGTCCCCACCTCGTGCACTGCCAGTGCTGGGGACTAAATGACCTCATGGTTGCCCAACTTGGTGGACACTTTCCTGTCCTTGCCATATGGACCTTACTGTCACACTGGTGATGATTCCTCCTTCCTCAAACTCCTTCCCGGTTCCAGTCTCTCCAGTTCCCTGGGGATTCGGCAGCTTGGGCTGTCCTTTCTCACATCTCTTTAGGGCTTTCTATTCCTCGGCTACCTCACCTTCCCTCCTCACACCCCTAGCTCATCATCCATGCTGCTGCCTCCGACTCCCACCCCTGTGCTGACCCTCCCCCACAGACTTCCCCAGCCAGACCTCACCCCTGACTTACAGATTTGCCCATCTCCATTTGCCACTCCCCTGGCGCCTGCAACTCCAAATGAACCCAACAAGACTTGCCCTTCTTCCCGAAGTCCCACTGGAGGTCTCTGCTCAACCTGCCCTTCCTCCTTCAGCCCCTGCTTCTCCAGCCGTCCACCTCTCGCTGAGCAAGAAAACTGGGCCTAACCCTTTACCATCTTATTTACCATAGATAGCGGTCCCAAGTCCCCTGGACCTCTTGGGCTAAAATTATCTTTCAAATAGATCCTTTTTGTTCGACCCATATTGTCACTCTGGTTATTTCCTTAGGTTCTAATCACCTGGCTGTGTGACTTTGCAGCCCCCTACCTGTGCCATCACCTCCTGCCCATCTTCCCTGTTGTATCTTTCTCCATGTCATCCACCACAATGTTTTCACAGAAATCCCTTGGACAGCCAAGCATAATGCTCAGAATCATACAAGGGCTCTACATTGCCTTCAGGATAAAGTCCAAACTCCTTAATGGCTGCCCCTTTGTAATCTGGCCCCTTGCTCATCTCTCCCACTGTTTCACCTCCCTTCTCCTTATATGAGAGCTACTCCAATCCTATTAACTCTTGGCAGCCCCCTGAACGTGCTGGGCTCCCCATCATGCTTCCTTTACTCTGGCTCTTCCCTCTGTCTTCAGTGCCCTTCCCTCAGCTTCTGTTCATTGTTTAAGGACTCAGATCAGAGGTCCCTCCAGGAAGTCTTTCTGTGCCCTCTAGCCTCCTTCAGCACCCTGTTATGTACTGTAATCAATCCTAAGTCAACCACAGCTTTCAACTTTAAACCCCTAGCACCTAGTCCCCTGTCTGCGTATAACACAGGTTCAGTAAACGTTGGGTGGGTACCTGTAACTCAGTCAGGAGTACAAAGGAGAAGTCTGAGGTCCAGAATCACCTAAGGTCAAACAGTAGGTGAGCAGTGGAGTTGAGATTCAGCCTTGCTCGCCCCTCAAGTTTCTTGTTCTATTCCAGCATTTTCCTCACTGTAGTACGACAATCACAGCAGAATCACTTGGGCAGTGGATTAAATATGCAGCTCCCTGGGCCTCGCCTGAAGCTAGATGAAACTGCATTTTTAACAAGCTATTTTGGTGATTCATACGAACAGAGGCAGAGACTGAGAACCAGCACTCTAAGCCTGAGTGTCTGAAAAGGCTTTTATCACATTTTTTAAGGCCAAATCAGTTGCTTTCCACTAGTGATGTGCAGGGAGCCCAGCTCCATTACATTTTCATTGAAAAGCAATCATTTGTTTGGATCCTGAAGCTTTTTCCTTTAAGAGCCCACCATTAGGATGCAAATTCTACTTGCAGAATTAATGGATCTGGAAGGAGGAAAGGGACTTCAGGAGGGAGTAAGCAACTCTGTGTGGTAGGAAGTGGCTGGGAGTGGGAAGGAGGCAAGTATCACACATAAAAAGAACTCTAAGAAAAGGTGCCCTTTGTTACTTATTCTTAAATGTTAGTGCGGTAGAATCCTCTGGAGGACTCGTTAAGATGCAGACACCTGGGCCCCACCCTTAGTTTCTGCTCAGGCAGATCTGGCCGTGGGGGCCAAGATGCTGCATAAACAAACTCCCAGGTGGGGCTGATGCTGCTGGTCCAGGGAGCACACTTTGAGAACCACCAAGCTAATTCCACTTTGTGCCCAATGCAGTAATCTATACTGCCAATCCATGGAGATAGGGACATGGTCTCCCAGTCTTTCTGCTTAAACCAGATATAAATCTTGTTAAATTTCAACCTGGAGTTTCTATGGGTAACCCTCATGATTCTTCCTTGAATGGAACCAAAATTTACCTCCAAACCTTTCATCCTCTGATCCCAGGTCTGCCTCCTAGATCTTCACAGAATTTTTCTGTGTCTGTTTGTACATAGGAGTTCTTGAAATATTTGAAGACAGCCATCCTGTCCTGCTTGTTTCTCCTTCCCGTTACCAGCCTCTTCTGCCCCTTCAGCACCTGCTGAATACTGTCTCCGAGACAGATTTTAAGTTTGCCGCTTTCTTTCTTACACCACAGTGCCCAGAAGTGGCCAGGATATTCCATGTGTGATCTGACCAGCTCAGAGTACAGTCTGTTGAACTGGACACTATTTTAAGGTAATTTGTAGGTTTTTTTTTAACCATTTTGCACATTTAGCCATGTTGAGCATGTGGTCAACTAAAACTAGAATTTTTTTACAGGAGCTATGTCCAGCCAGATCTTCTCCATATGTCCTTACCTAGCTGAATTTTTAACTGAAGAGCTACATTTACTATTAATCCTCTTAAATGTAATTCTGTGGGGTTTGCCCATTTTTGTAGATTATTAACTCACACCTTAGTTCTGAGGTGGTAGTGGCAGGGCCAATAGGGGATGACAGACCCCAAATATGCACTTACCCATTTTACAACTATGGGGTCTTTACTCTTACATTACTCAGTCTAAACAGCTGCCAGTGAGTGACACTGCCCTGCAAGCTCATGGCCATCCTCTGCCTCAACATTTCTGGGTCAACCCTAAATTCAGATTATTCTTTCTACTGCCACAGGGCCACATGCCAAACCATATGTCTAATTTTTGGTTCAGAAAACATGGTCAGTATAGCATTCCCTTTCCTCCATGTGTTTACATCTAAGGTTAATAGAGGAGACGATTATTCTACCCTGTTTAAGCTGAGAGAGGGGATAGTAAAAAGAACAAGACAGAAGTTGAGAGGTTACAATCACAATTCAACATCAAGGACAAATACTCCATTATGTAATTATGTTCAGTTTTCCAAAAGGTCAAGTTGTGCTTATTACAATGATTGGTCCACCGAGGTACCTGATTTCTCATTGATTAGGATGCTGCATATTTTGAAGATGACTTTGCACTTCCTCCTGAAACATGTTAATACCTGGGATTCAGGTTGCTTTGCAGCTAAGAACTAATGTAAATAAAACGTTGAACAGAAAAGGCCGAGAAGCCTGTGTCCGCCCGCTCTGACTTCAGATCCTTCTAATTGTTGTGGGTTGCGGGGAGTAGGGGTGGGGAGGGTGGCGGACACACAGCACTGGAGGGCTTAAATATGGCAGCGAAAAGAGAGTGCGCGGGGCTCAGGAGGCCTTGAGGGGAACGAGAGCGGTAATCTGTTGTCTTTCATCCACATACGTTTCAAAGCCTGACATTTGCGGTGGCAAAACTGCATTGCGAAAAGTAGAGTGTCACTAACTGCTCTTCAAGATAGGGACACGTAGACAGGGAATAGCCTCTTCACACCCCCAACTTCCAGTACCGCCGAGCCTGCACCGTGGGACGGAGAAAGCTGGTCTGCCTCCGCGACCCCTCAGGAAAACGCCGGAGATTCTTGGTTTCAGAATCTTCTCGCGACTTGAACGTAAAGTTAAAAGGGACTTTTCAATTGCACATCGCTCCTGACGGTACCCGCGATTAATGACAAGCGTATATGGAGGACGCGGGGTGTAGGACTTCGGCCGGGTACCGAACGCGGGGACCGGGGACGGGGGTGGGATTGGGCGCGGAGGACTCCGTAGGGGAGGTCCCGGGGGCTGTCCCGACGCGAGGCCTGTTGGGCTCGCAGCGGGGATCTCCCCGGGGAACGGCGGCGCACAGGATGCTCAGCGCCCCGGGCGGCGCGCGTGCGCGTGTGCACGGCGGGGAGGTGCAGGGCGTGTGCGCGGCACCCGCGGGCCGCGCGCTAGTGCGGGCGCCGCTGCGTACAGGGCTAGCGCCGCCGGGAGCAAACACCGTGCAGAGCCCGTATCCGGGCGCTGCCGGCCAGGGGGACCAAGCGGACGCGAGGGGGCTGGGCCGCGCCCGCCGTCAGCCGCAGCACCAGAGGCGGGGAGGAACGCCGCGTAGATCTTCACGCCATTCCAGCAGAGGGCTAGCCGCCGTAGCTGGAGTGAGCCCGCAACCGTTAGCACCCCGGCGCGTTCCCCGCGCGGTCTGGGTAGTCCTACCGCGGGCGGGTATTAAGGGGGAAGGATAGGGCGTGGCCTGACCTGGACGAGCCAATGGACCGGGGAGGGGAGCGCGGGGGCGGAGCTCAGGTGCGCAGCGCCGATTGGCCAGTTGGCCCTCGGTATGCAGATACGGTGGAGTCACGTGCCAGGGGCCGGGACGACTTCCTGTTGGAGGCCAACGCGGGGCGGGGAAGGGGGCGCGAGCGCCCCGTCTGGATGGAGCGGGGGGAGGGGGGGTTCTTGTCAGTTAGAGCAACAAGATGGCCGCGGTGGCAGCTCTGCACCTCAGCGCGACGGCCCCGGGAGCCGCAGCAGCCGCTGCCGGCCCTTCCGCCCCGCAGCCCTGAGCACCACCCCGGCCTTCCCCGCCGCCCCTGACAGGGCCGTCCCCGTGCCCGCCGCGCTCCTGCCGCCGCCGCCGCGGGCCCGCCCGAGCCGGAGGTGGAGGGAGCGAAACCGGCCGAGCCCCGAGCGCCCAACGTCGCCGCCGCCGCTGGATCCCGGGCAGCGCCGGAGCCGCCGTCCCGCCCGGGGGCGCGAGGAGGAGGGCGCGTCGCGGCGTCGCCGGGGCCGGACCTGGACCTGACGGGGCGCGCCGCCGCCCACCCCGCCCGCGCCGTTGCCGCCTCCCGCGCCGGGACCTGAGCCCGCGGCGCCGGCGCTGAACGGGCCCCCGCCGCCCGAGTGCCCCGCAGGCCCCGGGGCGGCCGCCCGAGTCGTCGTCGTCGTCGTTGCTGTTGCTGCCGCTGCCTCCAGGCCCGCATCGCCGGAGCCCCGCCGACGAGCCGCCGCCGCCAACGGGGACGGAGCCCAGGTGAGTGTGGACTGGCCTCCGACCGCCGCAGCTGGCCGAGCTAGCGGCGTCGCCTTTGTTCGGCCGGGCCCGGAGCGCGAGGGGTCGGCGGGTCCGGGCGGGAAGGGATGCGCGGCGCGGAGCGGCGGGAGGAGCAGCTTGGAGGCGCGGGGCCGCTGCGGGCGTGCACCCGGGGAGAGGTTCGTGGTGCCGGTGTGCAGCGGAGCCGGCGTGACTGGAGCTGATGGTGCGACAACACATTGGCTACATGTGGGCTTTAAACTAATGTAGTTGTTGGAATTGGGTTCTCGCTCTGCAGTCGCCCAGGGATTTTGCGTTTCTGATGGCATGCACGAGCCCGAAGTGTCTTGGATGTCGGGCCTCCAGCGCTGTTGTCTGGTGGAAGAACGAAGCTGGGGCGCGCTCTGGGGATGGTGCAGGGCCTCTCGGGCTTCTGCGAGTCTGGAATCAGGTGGGCTGCTGGCGGTGTGCAGACTGCGGAGCACTGCGCACGAGGAAAAGGAGCCGCGCCACAGCTACCTTGCTAGCGCAGCACGTAACCCGAGCGCCTCAGTGCCACCTCTGCTCGAGCGACGCCTCATTTGCACCTTTACCTTGTGGATGAGATTTAATTAGTTAATTCGTAGCTACTGAAACGTGCCGATGCAAATATAGGGGTTCCTTGCGCGATAAGTGGGCAGAGAAGCCCTTCGCTTGCAGGTTGCACGGAGCTTTGGGAATCTCAGTGAGGATGCAGGATAGCTGCTTGGATGCTGCGGGGGTCGGGGGAGGAGGAGCCGCAGATCCTGGCAGCACCCATTGCGTTTTAAGGCTCTGGACCGTATCAGCGGGTCTGTACAAAATGAGTAAAAATGTCTCGAACCTTTGCCCCCTGTCAGGTTAAACCTCCGTTTGAGTGGTCTGCCCGGTTATGTCTGGGCATGAACTGCAGATTCTGAACTCAAAATGGTGCTCTGTACATATCCAACTTAAGCATCTTTAAGGAGTTGCAAGTTGGTTCAGTCCATTGTGTTGCCGAGGTTTGGGGTTTTCTCCTGTATCCACGCCGATGTGCTGAGGCCGGTATAGGTGGTCAGTTTCTGATCACTGTGTAGAGTTTGCTAGTCTCTGAACGTAATTTGACTTGCTTATTTTATGCAAGTTATTTTCTACATTTAGTATTGAGTAATTACGGGGATGAGTGGGGACACTGGGGATGTGGCTTGAGTGATCTCAGGGGACCTTGGTGGCCAATTTGAAATGGGGAGGGGGGGCGGATGCTGACGATTATGTGCATAGATTCCCGACTTCCTTCAGTACTAGGTAAAAAAGAATAAAGGATAAATTTAACTCCAGGCCAGATGAACTGGTTGGCAGGGGGCACCTTGAAGAAATTTACATTATTCCAGAACCACAGAGGTGGTGATGGTCTTTGAACATCTTTCATCGTGGCATTCCTAGGTGCTTTGTTGGGGGAAAAAAGATGCAAAATGAGGTTTTACAGATGACTAGCCCAGTTATATGAATCAATTTTATTGTTGGTTTTTACAAAAGGTAATAATGGAAAAGGTAGTTAGTAATGGTCTGAATAGCATTACTTAGTTTACCTATACTGAACGTTCTCTTTTTTCCTACAGAAAATTTTTAATATTTGTATTTTCATGAGAATAGAGGTTCTTAGAATGGTTTTCTTTAACATGTTAGGTCATAAGAAATTGATAGCCCGAAAAATGGTAATAGTGAAAGTATTGGCTAAGTTAAATTTTACTTATGGTGACACAGAAAATGTCATCAAGCTAGCATATCTGTAAAGGAGGAGAGTGGATCTACAGGTCCCAGATACTATGTATGTGTTCAGATTTGATTTTATGATGAGGCTCTAGAGTTTTTGTTTTGTTTTGTTTTTTATTATGGTATCATTGATATACAATCTTATGAAGGTTTCACATGAGCGACCTTGTGGTTACAACATTCACCCGTGTTATCAAGTCCCCCCCACACCCCATTGCAGTCACTGTCTATCAGTGTAGTAAGATGCTATAGAGTTACTACTTGTCTTCTCTGCTGTACTGCCTTCCCAGTGGAGGCTCTCATTTTAAAAACCTGATTCTAAGTCTTCTATGCTTCTTATCTAAATTAAAGAC
Organism: Smutsia gigantea; assembly: GCA_032199065.1. NCBI lineage: Eukaryota > Metazoa > Chordata > Mammalia > Pholidota > Manidae > Smutsia > Smutsia gigantea. The sequence continues at coordinate 74,058 of JAVSCE010006109.1, forward strand.
CTTATTGACAGGTACTTTTGTTTTACTATTAAGGTATGAAATTAAATAAGGTTGACACAGAGGTTGTCAAAGGCTTAATCTGAACATATTTCATTGTGGATTCTGGCATTTAAATATTGTAGTGGTCATCTGAGGGTAAGTGTAAATGTTTATTTTAGGTTTTCCTCCTTATAGCCTTTATTGTTCTTTTTTCAAGTGGCTTGTGTTTTAACACTGACAAATACTATTTTATAACAGTTTATACTTAGTATTAAGTTTAATACTTGGTTGGCTCAGGGATTTTGGAAGAAATAGTTGCATTAGAGTGCTGCTTATGAGTGGGGTAAACTTGCATTTGACTCTCAATGATTAAAATATAACTAAATCATTGGGGGAATATAGGAAACTTTAAATTACAGTGTTTCTCATCACCACCACCTTTTTGTTAAACCAGTGGGCTTTACTGAGATAAATCTGTGCGTTTCCAGATGCTGTCATCTGGCTCACTTCCAAAACCAAGCCGAAGGAGGAGGTCAGGGCAGCAGAGGAGCAGCCTTTTTCCTTAGTGAGGAGAGCTTTCAGTTGGGAAGAAATGCAAGAGAAAATTCTTACAGTGCTGGCTGAGAATGCAGCATTTGCATTACTTCCCCAACTCCCAAGTGAGGGCAGTGAAGTCCTGAATGTAAACTTAATCTTGTTTGACTCAAGAAAGTGATGCTTTTTAAAATTTAAAATAAAAAAAAGAGACTTAGTAGAAATTAGTTTATTTACCCATTATTCGATTTGCTACATAGAATGCCTTGGCATTATATAACATTTTAAGGCTTAAGAGACATCTTAAAAACTATTTATAGGTCTTTTGGGGTTTCCCTAGTAGGAATTAGATCCATGAGATCACATACTTACGTTTTATTTACCACTCAGTCAGGGTTTATTGTGCAAAGTGATCTCCAAGAAGATTTTCTAGGGAAGAGAATAGATTGGCTGTGAACTCTGAGGCTGTTCCACATACCAGAGCAGCACAGGAGATCATCAAGCCGTGGGGATGCAGCAGGCAAAGATTACTTAGCCAGAGCAGCTGAAGCTGGGGAAGGGGGAAAGCATGAGAGAGGACAGGGACAGGTTTATAGAAGACCTTGGACCCAGGAGAAGGATGGATTGAGGGAGCAGGAGGTAGAGCTCTGAGCAGGCAGTGCACGGAAGGTTCTAGTAGGTAGGGAAGAACCAGGTAACTTTGCTTTTTGTTTTGTTCTTGTTTTCTTTGAAATTGTTTTTGCTTCTTCCTTGTCATTTTGAGACAAATAGGTTTTATCTTGCATTCCAGCTTTATTTCAGAGGGCCTTCTGATGTTTTAGATGAATTGTAAAGAAATCTTTTGAAAGAGAATTGGTGCTGTGGTCTGTTTTGTATGGTAACTGGTTTCACAGTGAAGGTGAATGGATTTTATTTGCTTAATTAAGACAGTTAACATGTTAATTTTGTTTGAAATGTCATAAATTTAAGTGTAGAGAGCAGAACAGAATACCAGTGAGAACTGGCTTTTTTTTTTTCAGGTAGATTTTACAAATTTTCTTGCTTTAAGCCAGTCTAATCATGACTGCATAAATTTTTACAAATTAACTTTAAAATAATCATGCAGTCATTATTTGCTTTACAAAATGTATACAATAATAGACTTTAATGCAGTAAAGATGTTGTTGATTATAAACATTCAGCTTATATACAACTTTCCAGGAAAAGGTTACGTGTCAGAAAAAACTATAAAACCTTGTGTAATGATTGTATCTGTGACACTGAAACCAAGAAATGTGTAATCCTTGCCCAGTCAACTTGTTTTAATAACTTGATTAACATAATCCAGAAGTTTTCTGTTGTGTTCATGTTCAGATCATGCATTTGAACTGTTACTTATTTAATGAAAAGTAAAATAATGTATTTTTAAATTCTTCAACTGAGATGTGACAAGGTTTCACATGATCAAAACATGGTAAAAATTCAGACCCTTTGTGCCATTTTTGGAGTTCGCTAAAAATTAATTCTTTTCTTGGCTTTCAGAGAATGGAGAGGCTATTGCAGAGATGGAGAGCTGTTGGTCACAAATGCATTCTAACTCTAACCCTCAAAAGACTATAGAGCTGTGTGCAGAGCTAGACAATCTGGGCATCCAGCCATAAAACATCACTGCTGGAACACAGATAGTTGTTCGCACCCTCCTGAGCCCTCCGTGGCTGCAAACCACAACAGAGGGAATGGCCTTGGGAAAGCAGCGCTCACTGCTATTTTGAACTCTTAATATTCCATGTGGTTCTTTGGATTCCAGCTACTCAGTGGGACTTTGGTTTTCTAAGATAATAGTAATGATTAAGGATGGGCAAGAATATAGCTTCTGAAATACGTCTCTTCTAGGCTGATGTATGTAACTATTTGTTCTCTAGGAAATAAGAAGTAGAGAGTTGTCTGTCCCATGATCTCCCTCTCTGTATTTGTCTCCTTGTCCCTACATTTCTTTCCTGTTGGAGAGCGACCTGCTTGAAGACATATAGGATTACTGAACCACTTGGGCCACAACACACTAGGACCCAGAGTCTTCTGTCTCCAGAGAGTCTGCTGGATTGATTGGTCTGACGTGGCTTGGTTCCCACTTTACTTCCTCACAGACTGTTTTTGACAATTTTTTTTAATGTACAAAAATATGAAAAAGGGGGCAAATATGTCATCTCACCACCATTAGAAGTTTACAGCATTTTCTGTGACCAGCATCTGTTTGTATAAATCCAGATGATCCTCTGTGACCTTCTAGAATACAAACAGCTGAACAGCTTTTTTTTAGACCCTCTTTGTTTTTCTTCTTAGAACATTTTAGAAATTAATACTCTATACTGTCTTCATAATGTCCTTCCTTTAAAGGCCTGAACTGCAAACCTACAGTATCACAATATCAAGTCAAATATTCTCAGCAGGATAACCCCTGTCTGTGTTGAGTTCCTTACGTGCATGCAGCCTAGCTAGTGCCAAACACAAATTCATGCCAAGGTGGTTACTGGGAATCTGTGCCTTGTTGGATTCATTTTATGTGTACAGCTTAGCTTATTAAGAGTAAGAAATCTCTCACAACTAAAATCAGTTGCTTGGGTTGAGCCTGGCAAAGGTATTTTGTAGTTTTTATTTCCAAAGATAATTTCTTTTTAATAACTCTTTTAATAAGCGGGGAAATCTAAGTTAAAATAGCAACCGGGAATTAAAGTGAAGATCTGAACTCAGGAAATGGCAGTGTAGGCATAGCTTATCGCCTTCCCAGCCGCTGTGCTGTGAAAAGATTTGAACAGAGTTGTTGAGAAATTACAAGGGGGATGCGGAATTATTGCTCGGATTGTGTTAAATTTTCTCACGCTGTATATATGAAGTATGTAGTGCAGAGGGGGAGGGGAAAGTGTAGGAAGGGAAATTGATAGGCTCTGTTTTTCAGGGGGCAGATGTTTTACACAGCTTTTTGGGTAGGGAAGTGAGGTGAAGGAAGAAAGTGCTGGCTCTGGAAGCAAGTACATTTGTGTTAGCTGAGGACAGTTGAGACTTGGGGAGAGGAGGTAGTTAGAAAGCATCCTTAGGTAACCAGATCTCCATTTAAAAATAGTCTTCAAATAGGTACCACAAATATTTCAGCATTTGCTATGTGAGAGTGTGCCCAAGGACGAGAGTATTTTCTTATTTAATCCTCACAACACCCCTGGAAAGTGATTGCTTTCCTTCCCATTTTACAGATAAGGAAAGGGAGGACATAGAAGGAAGCAATTTCTGCAAGATCCTACAGCTTGTAGGAGATAAAGCCAGAATTTAAACTCAGGCAGTCAGTCCACTTGAGAGCCTTCACACATGGATAAATAACTTGGATTATTTGAATAGCTTTTTAATTAGTCTCCCTAGTCTGTGTCCCACCAACCCATCTGTGTATATTAACTGAATACTTTTGGGCATTCTATGTGTGTTAATCCATTCTTTAATAGCAACTGGTAACGTATCCCCAAACTTGTAAGATGGGGAAGCTGAGGCTGATGGCTGTTCAATAATTTGCCCAAAGTCAGAGTCTTGATAGCGTGTGCCTAGGTGCTCTGATGCCAGGGTCTGAGCTCTTTAGCATCCCCCTGTGCTGCCTTCTAAATCCCCAGCCTGGTCACATCATTCCTTCCTTTACTCCACAAAAACTTAATACTCTCTCAGTGCAGTGGCCACAGTAAAGACCAACATCTCCCTGTCCTCCTGGGGGACAATTAAATGTTGTGAAGCTTCCTTCAGTTAACAAAAATCTATGGTAACATAATTATAAGCTGTATACATACCATACCTCCCCTCATGGAGATGCATATCAACACACTGTGCACTTGGATAAGCCCAGCAGCAGCAGAACTGTTGACCTTTGTTAGCTCCGTCTTCCCCAGACCGAGTGACTACCAAACATGGCTTTCCTTTCATGCCACCTTTTAGTTCAGTGGAACAGACTTTGGGAATGCAGAAAAAGAGTGCCTGTTCATTCTGAAGCGGGAGAGGACCCATGGGTCACAGTGGTCGGGCAAGACTTCTCTTGAAACAGGGCCTGGAAGATTGATAGAATTTCACTGGATTGAAAGAAACAAACGGGCAAACCATGTTAGGGGAACCTTTTGGAAAGTGCCTAACATAGCACCTGGGACTCGGTATTTTTATTGAGAAAATGAACACTGAGGGCTTACTGTAAGTGGAAGTTTTGTGTTGGCAGTAAGGGCCTGTGTGGGTAGAACCTCCATTCTTTAACTGGTTAGGAACTACTTATGGTTGTTAATGGGCATGACATGAACCAAATGGTAGGTTAGAAACTTTCTTTGAGCTGACATACAGCATATGGCTGGGAAATTGGAAGCCTGAAAACTGTGGCTGTCACGGTTGTCCAGGTAAGGTAATGCAAGCTTGGACAAGCATGATGGTAGGGTCAGACTGGAAAGGTGTTAGGAAAAATCAGCAGGACAAAATAATGCAGAATGAGTGGTGTGGGCTACTGATTGGAAGAAATAAGTACTGAGAGGTCATACACATAGTGCTCCCTACTCTCCCTGGAATGTTCCAGAAAGGCTTTAAATTAAATAAAGCAGCTAATGTTAAAATGTTTGGTTAAATAGAGTGAGTCCTTTTAAAATGCTTATTGGGGAAAGATGACACATTAAGATAGCAGTTTTAGAAGTTTATTCTGTGAGATTCTGGGATAGAGATTTGACTCACAGCATAAATCCCAGTATGTAATGAGCCATGTAATAATAGGGTTCTGCTGTTAATTATGGTGAATACTCTCAACAAAATCGAGTTTTCTTAGTACCTTACTCATAAAAAAATATTAACTCAGATTTTATGTAACAGTCCCAGATACATTGTAAAATTTCTAGATATGAAAACTATATAGAAAAGAGAGAAAACAGATCTTCAATATTTCTAGAAAATGTAAGATCAGATAATAACATAAATAGTGTGTCAGTGTTCATAGCAGCTGTGTTGAAGTTACTAGAACTTTTTGAAGGTTAGATAAATTTAACAGATTCCCTAAACTTAAATAATAATAGATTCTTTTTTTGTTCCTGCAGAGTGGGGTGGGGAAGCTTTAAAGCAGACAAAAATATTTTTTTTTTACCCCAGTCAGGTAATGAATTTGAATTCCAGCCACAGGCATACCTCTGTGTGTTTTTGGGTTTGTTTTTAATTGATGAGCACAATCGGAAACCCCAGCATAGTCCTTTACAGATTGGTGCTTTGCAGAAAAGCCTTCTTTATCATCAATCATTTCTGTCCTGGATTTTGAGTTACTTCATACTAGGGATAATAACATGTTTGTAATATCTGTAGTATTTTGTGGATGTGAAGGTAAACATTTTCAGTTTTGTTTTGAATCATCTCTTCAGAGATACTGCTTCCACAAATGATGGTAGAGGGAAGGGAAAGGTTGATGAATAGTTGCCTCTGTTTTTTTTTAGTCTTTCTGGAATAGTGACCAACCAATCTCAGTTAGTCAGCCCAGCAGGTGTGGATGTACCTGCAGGTGTGAGGAGTTTCGTGGATGAGTCTGTCTTAACAGCCCCCAGTGGGATGCCTTGTACCATGTTTTCTGTACCCATAGGAATGGACAGTTTCCTATCCCTGAGAACCCTAGGCACTGCCAGTAAGTACACCGACTAAATTATGAAGAAATAATGTGTGCCATTTCTGACAGATGTTTGAATTTCAGTCATGATAGATGAATTACAAAAAAATTACTGGTTTGCCTTTCACAGATCTGGTGACTATCTTCATTCAGATACTAGCCTACTGGAAAAATGAGTGTCCCTACTACTGAGATCATTCTGGCCAATCCAGGGTGTCTGGTTACCATATCTTAAGCCTGTTATTCTATTCTCCTCTAGGGGGCCTCTTGGAAATCAGATTGAATTTTAAAAGGATATTGTCAAAATCTTTTTCCTTGAAATCAATTTATGTTGACTCATAATTTAAGTACTCCTTTAGCGAAATTATTAGATTTGGTTATTTATTAGCTGACACACATGCCTATTTAACCATTGATGGCAGATTTTTTATTTTGTAGATCCATGGCCTAAGAAAATGGTTTTTCTCTTTAGCTTGTGATTTTCCAACTAAATCTCAGACTGGTGGACAGTGATTTCAGAATTGATCACTTGAAAGTTTTTCTTCTGTTTATTTGTCTTTCCCGTGATCTTTTCCCCCATTTCTTCATTCATTCTTTTCATGTTCACAATTTTTTTTTTTTTACATTTTCTCCCCTGAGGCTTCTCACTTCAGAGAAGGGAGTAGGCCTGGTTTAAGGCAATAGGGTGAACAATCTGCTCTTTTTCATTTCCATGTATTGTTATGTTGCTAAGCCAGTTTGCTTTAAAGATATAAATTCACAGCTGGAGAAAGGATTCTAAACTTTATAATAGCTGTAATTTTCTGAGTGCTTACCATGTGCCAAGTACAGAATGCTTAGTATCTCGTCTTTTCTCACCAGTAGATGAGGAAATGGAGGCAGCTGGGAGTGGTCAGGCCCACCTCATAGCAGTGAGCAGGCTCCCAACTGTTCTGTTGTTCCACCTCATTCGGACGGACAGTGATTTTCATTTTTTAAAGATCTAAGAGATTTGTGGCATCTGATGTTATTTTTTAATTAAAAACTATCAAGTATAACATAACCTGTCTAATGGGTTCTTAGCCCCTAGTATCGTCATTTGGGGCTCTGAAAATACATTAAGAGAAAACTAACTTTGATGTGTTTGTAAGACACGTTATTTATATTTGAAAAACCTGATAGTAAATACTCTTTTCTCCCTGATTTTTAACTTTGGTATCTAGAATGCACCTTAGGCAGGAGCATGTCCTTGAGACAAACATTGATCTCATGCATTTTCTTTTTCTGCCACAGCAGCAGGTTTTTCTTGAAGCGTTATTTGAAAATTAACATTACAAAAAATGTTAAGCCCATTTAAAAGGGTTCTAGTTTTGATCCAAATTATAAAAAGTGGGAAGACATTTCTGTAAAAATCTGTGTCACCTTGAAACTGGGATGCTTTATTTAGTTAATGGGGTAAGCTAGAAGTAAGCTGCCTTTGATACATGAAAGCAGCATATTCTAATTCAGCTGCTTCCTATTCAATATCAAATCTCAGTTGGAAAGCAATTGCCCTAACTTGACCCATTTTTCTTCTGTATTTTATCTTTCTTCTGGTTCTTCAACACAAAAAGTTTGAAGGCATGGAGTGTTGTGAACCCTTGTAGATGTGTAAGGAGATTCAGACATTTGCTTTGGAATAGGACATTACCTTTTGTTTCATCATTTGGCTCTGTGGTTGGAAGGATGACAGTTGTATTTCTTCATTTTGGTTCCACAGTTTTCAGGAGAGATGTATGTTCAGTGACTGAGATTGGTAGAGAGGCATATGGATGTACAAAAAAGGATCTTGTTTTAGTAACAGGGACAATTTAAGGATGTTATAATTTTAGTAAACACATACACAGTAAGCCTGACATTAACATATCCATATTGTAAAATTTATGTTTATTTGGAGGCCTAGATCTCTTGATATCATTATCCTGTTATTATTAACACTTCCATTAGTTACAGGTATGACATGTTACCATGTAATAACATTTATTTCACATCCATGGCTTAGAGTGCTTGCATTGACTTCTCTCCTTGCCAGATCAAATTCTAAATGTCCTAACATACCTACCATGACACCAGTCTCCTTAATTAAATCATCTCTAACTTCACTCATGTAAAATTTCTCTGTCTATATTCAAGCCTCTGGTGACCTCATTTAGACCTGTGACTTTAAATACACACATGCCCTGAAGACGCCTAAGTTTTGTATTGCCAGCCTGGACTGCTCCCCAGACTCAGTATTTGCATGCTCAGTTGCCTTCTCCACGTATCCACATGACTGTCTCATGGTCATTTCCATCTCACAGCTCCCTTTCTGAACTCCTGCCCTTGCCCCCACGTCCACACTGCTAGTACTCCTCTCCTTCTTACTGGAGAACACTCCATCCTTCTTGTCCAGTTGAAAACTTTGGAGTTGCTCCTTAACTCCCCTTTCTCTCCATGTAAAATCCATAAGAAATTAAACGAGATTTATAAATAACCCATGGGCCAAAGAAGAGATTTCAAGGGAAAGTCAAAATATTTTGAACTGAATTTAAGAAAGAAAACATAACATACAAAATTCATGTGATGCAGCCAAATTTTACTAAGAGGGAAATTTATAGCTTTCAATGTTTTTATTTAGAAAAGGAGAAAGTCTCGATTCAATAATTTAAGCTTTCACCTTATGAATCCAGAAAGTGAGGAATAAGCTAAACCAATAGCAAGCAAAAGGAAGGAAACAAAGATTAGAATGGAAATCAATGAGGTAAAAAATTCAATATAGAATGAAACAGAAGAACAGTAGAGAAGGTCAATAAAACTAAAAACTGGTTAATTGAAAAGAACAAAATTGACAAACATGTTGCTACATTGAATGAGAAAAACTGAAAAGATACAAATTACCAAAATCAAGAATGAAAGAGGAGACATGAGTACTGGCCTTAAAGAAATTAAGTAGATACCGTGAATAAATTTATGCTAACAAATTAGAAAGCTTAGATAAAATTGATAAAATCCTAGAAATGGACTTATTACCAAAACTGACTCAGAAAGAATGAAAAGTCTGAATGACATATAACAAGTAAAGAAATTGAATTGATAATTTAAAATCTTAACACAAAGAAAAGCCCTGGTCATCTTGGCTTCACTGGTGAATTCTGTCAAACACGTAAAGAACTACTACCAAGTCTTCATAAATATTTCCAGAAGAAAAGGGAGAAGGAAATGCTTTTCCACCTGATTCTGTGAGGCCAATATTGCCATGATATTAAAGCCAAAGAAATTACAAGAAAATAAAACTACAGCCCATTAGCTCTCGTAAATGTAAACACAAAAAACTTGAGTCATATATTAGGAAGCCAAGTCCAGCAACATATAAAAAGATTATGACCAAGTGGGATTTATCCCAGGAATGCAGGTTTGGGTTAACATCCTAAAGTCACTTAATGTGAAATACCAAATTGATAGAATAAAAGGCAAAAACCACATGAGCATCTCAATAGATAGAGAAAAAACATTTGACAGAATCCAACACTGATTCATGATAAAAGCTCACAGCTAAAAACTAGGTATAGAAGGGAACGTCTTCAACTTGATAGAGAGCATATTGGAAAAAACATACAAAACATGGGAAGTTAACCTTGTGCTTAAGTGGGAATGACGAAATGACTTTTCCCTGAAGTCAGGAACAAGATAAGAATGTCCATTCTCTTCACCTCTGTTCACATTGTACTGGGGATTCCATTCTAACCTGTGTAATCAGGTAAAAGAAAGACATAAAAGACATCTAGATTGGAAAGGGAGAAGTAAAACTAGCTGCTCTGGTCCAGAGATGACATGACTTCATATGTAGATAACAGATTCATTTGTATTCTGTAACTAGCAGTAAACAATTTGAAAATGAGATTAAAACAATTTCATTTACTATAGTATCAAAAATAATTAAATATTTGAGAAAAAATTTAATAAAAGAAGTGAAAGACTGTTTACACTGAAAAAACTGCAAAACATTGCCTAGAGAGATGAAAGAAACTAAATAGTTAGCAAGACATTTTGTGTCAGTGGATGGGAGGACATAATATTGTTAATGTAGCGATTCTGAATTGATGTGCATATTCAATGCAATCCTATCAAAATCCTAGAAGGATTTTTTTTTTGCAGAAACTGACAAACTTTCTAAAATGTTTATGAAAATGCAAAAGACTTAGACTAGCCAAAATGATTTTGACAGATAACAAAGTTAACAGACTTAAATTTCCCAATTTAAGAATATACGTAAAGCCAAAGCAATGCAAACAGTGGTACTGGCATATGGACAGACATATAGTCAAGTGGAGCAGAATATTGAGTGTTCAGAAATAAGCCTTTACATTTATGGTGAACTGGTTTTTTTTTTTTTGGTATCATTAATGTACAATTACATGAGCAACATTATGGTTACTAGACCCCCCCCATCATCAAGTCCCCACCACCTGCCCCATTACAGTCATTGTCCATCAGCGTAGTAACATGCTATAGAATCACTACTTGTCTTCTCTGTGTTGTACAGCCCTCCCCGTGCTCCCTCCTACATTGTGTCTGCTAATCGTAATGCCCCTTTTTCCCCCTTGTCCCTCCTTTCCCACCCATCCTCCCCAGTCCCTTTCCCTTTGGTAACTGTTAGTCCATCCTTGGGTTCTGTGAGTCTGCTGCTGTTTTGTTCCTTCAGTTTTTTCTTTGTTCTTATACTCCACATATGAGTGAACTCATTTGATACTGGTTTTCTTCTGCCTGGTTTATTTCACTGAGCATAATACCCTCTAATTCCATCCATGTTGTTGCAAATGGTAAGATTTGTTTTCTTCTTATGGCTGAATAATATTCCACTGTGTATATATACCACATCTTCCTTATCTATTCATCCTCTGATGGACACTTAGGTTGCTTCCATTTCTTGGCTATTGTAAATAGTGCTGTGATAAACATAAGGGTGCATATGTCTTTTTCAAACTGGGCTCCTGCATTCTTAGGGTAAATTCCTAGGAGTGGAATTCCTGGGTCAAATGGTATTTCTTTTTTGAGGAACCTCCATACTGCTTTCCACATGGCTGAACTAATTTACATTCCCACCAGCAGTGTAGGAGGGTTCCCCTTTCTCCACATCCTCACCAACATTTGTTGTTTGTCATTTGGATGGTGGCCATCCTAACTGGTATGAGGTGATATCTCATTGTGGTTTTAACTTGCATTTCTCTGATGATTAGCAATGTGGAACATCTTTTTATGTGCCTGTTGGCTATCTGAATTTCTTCTTTGGAGAAGTGTCTGTTCAGATCCTCTGTCCATTTTTTAATTGAATTCTTTGCTTTTTGTTTGTTGAGGTGTGTGAGCTCCTTTATATATTTTGGATGTCAACCCTTTATCGGATGTGTCATTTATGAACATATTCTCCCATACTGTAGGATGTCTTTTTGTTCTTTTGATGGTGTCCTTTGCTGTACAGAAGCGTTTCAGCTTGATACAGTCCGACTTGTTCATTTTTGCTTTTGTTTCCCTTGCCCGGGGATATAATGTTCATGAAGAAGTTGTTCATGTTTATGTCCAAGAGATTTTTGCCTATGTTTTTTTCTAAGAGTTTTATGGTTTCATGACTTACTTACATTCAGGTCTTTGATCCATTTCAGATTTACTTTTGTGTATGGGGTTAGACAATTATCCAGTTTCATTCTCTTATATGTAGCTGTCTTGTTTTGCCAACACCAGCTGTTGAAGAGGCTGTCATTTCCCCATGGCTCCTTTATCGTATATTAATTGACCATATATGTTTGGGTTAATATCTGGACTCTCTATTCTGTTCCACTGGTCTGTGGGTCTGTTCTTGGGCCAGTACCAAATTGTCTTGATTACTGTGGCTTTGTAGTAGAGCTTGAAGTTGGGAAGGGAGATTCCCCCTGCTTTATTCTTCCTTCTCAAGATTTCTTTGGCTATTCAGGGTCTTCTCTGGTTCCATATGAATTTTAGAACTATTTGTTCCACTTTGTTGAAGAATGCTGTTGGTATTTTGATAGGGATTGCATTGAATCTGTAGATTGCTTTAGGTAGGATAGCCATTTTGACAATATTAATTCTTCTTAGCCAAGAGCATGGGATGAGTTTCCATTTGTTAATATCCTCTTTAATTTCTCTTAAGAGTGTCTTGTAGAGACTTCCGGGAAGATGGCGGTGTGAGCAGGGCGGCAGAAATCTCCTCCCAACACTATATTTTATCTACGAAAACACAGAAAATACATCTATTCCTAAAAGAGAGACGAGAATACACAGGAAAGTGCACAGCGTGCAGCTACACCCGAAAGGACTCGGCATCCCAAGAGGCGGGTAAGATACGGAGCCGCGACCTGGCGGGACCCGAGCCCTCCCCCACCCCAGTGCACCGGCGGGAGGAGAGGATTCAGAGCCGGGAGGGAGTGGAAGTACACCCCACGAAGTAGCCAGCCCCGGTGATCTGCGCGGGGAGCGCTGACCCACATTGCACAGTGTAGCGGAGATTGGAGAGACAGAGGGGCAGGATCTGAGCGGGGAACGCGCCAGGTTGCTTGCAGCCGGCTGCCGGGAAGGAAAAAAAAAAGCGTGTGCTTTCTTCAGCAGTCTTAAAGAGACAGGAGCCCAGCGGAGGAGCCGGATCGCCCCAGCACACTCAGCCCAGCAGGCTGGGAGTCCTGGGGAGTTTCAGACGCCTTAGCTGGCGACTGAGGAAGCGTAGCCATACTTAACACTTCTCACTGAGATCAACAGCCTCCTATTCGTTCCCACCCCTGCCAGAGCGATAAAGGGCCCTGCGGAGCGGCACAGTCACAGCTGTGGAATAGTGGGGCAATAGCGCCACCTACAGCATTCCCACAGAATCTACGTCCGGTGGGCATTTTTTGTTTGTTTTGTTTTTTGTTTTGTTTTTGTTTTTTCTTTTCTTTCTTTTTTTCTTTCTTTCTTCTCTCTTTTTTTCTTCTCTTTTTAAAGTCTTAAAGAGCCCAGCTGACATATGTGGCAACTATCAGTGACCAATTATACAGCCATGAAAAGACAGAGGAATATGGTTCAGACCAAAATCAACCAGACAACACCAGAGAGGGAGTCTGAAGGGATGGAAATGCACAGCCTCCCTGAAAAAGAATTTAGAATAAAAGTCATAACCATGCTGATGGACCTACAGAGAAATGTGCAAGAGCTGAGGGAGGAAGTGAGGGAACTGAGGAAAGACAATACAGAAATCAGACAAGCGATCGACGGGCTTAACAGCAGAATGGATGAGATGCAGAGACTGTTAATGGAATAGAAAACAGAGAACAGGAGTACAGAGCAGCTGAGGCAGAGAGAGATAAAAGGATTTCTAGGAATGAAAGAATATTAAGAGAACTGTGTGACCAATCCAAATGGAACAATATTCGCATTATAGGAGTACCAGAGGAAGAAGAAGAGAGAGAAAGGGATAGAAAGTGTCTTTAAAGAAATAATTGCTGAAAACTTTCCCTCGCTGGAGAAGGAAGTAGTCTCACAGTCCACCGAAGCTCATAGATCTCCCAACACAAGGGACCCAAGGAAGACAACACCAAGACACATAATAATTAAGATGGCAAAGATCAAAGATAAAGACAGGGTATTAAAGGCAGCTAGAGAGAGAAAAAAGATCACCTACAAAGGAAAACCCATCAGACTATCATCAGACTTCTCAACAGAAACCTTACAGGCCAGAAGAGAATGGCATGATATATTTAACGTAATGAAACAGAAGGGCCTCGAACCAAGAATATTGTATCCAGCACGATTATCATTTAAATATGATGAAGCGATTAAACAATTTCCAGACAAGCAAAAGCTGAGAGAGTTTGCCTCCCATAAACCACCTCTACAGGACATCTTAAAGGAACTGCTCTAGAGGGAATCACTCCTAAGGCTAAAAAGATGTCACCAGAGAAAATAAAATCATAGCAAAGAAAGCAGACCATCCAAATACTAACTAAAGGCAAAGAATAAAACACCTATTATAGAAAGAATGGAGGAGGAGGAATAAGAAGGGAGAGAAAGAAAGAAACATCAGACTGTGTTTACAATAACTTAACAAGAAAGTTCAGTTAGATTGTTAGATAGTAAACAAGCAACCCTTGAACCCTTGGCAACCACGAATCTAAAGCCAGCAATGGCAATAAGTACATACCGATCAATAATCACTGTAAATGTAAATGGACTGAATGCACCAATCAAAAGACACAGAGTAAGAATGGATAAAAAAGCAAGACCCATCTATATGCTGCCTACAAGAAACTCACCTCAAATCCAATGATATACACAGACTAAAAGTGAAGGGATGGAAAAAGATATTTCATGCAAACAACAAAGAGAAAAAAGCAGGTGTTGCAGTACTTGTATCAGACAAAAGTAGCAAAAGATAAAGAAGGACATTACATAATGATAAAGGGGTCATTCCAACAAGAAGATATAACCATTATAAATATGTATGCACCCAACACAGGAGCGCCAGCATATGTGAGACAAATACTAACAGAATTAAAGGATGAAATAGACAGCAATGCATTCATCTTAGGAGACTTCAACACACCACTCACTCCAGAGGACAGATCAACCAGACAGAAAATAAGTAGACACAGAGGCACTGAACAACACACTAGAACAGATGGACCTAACAGACATCTACAGAACTCTACACCCAAAAGCAACAGGATACACATTCTTCTCAAGTGCACATGGAACATTTTCCAGAACAGACCACATACTAGGCCACAAAAAGAACCTCAGTAAAAATATTGAAATCCTACCAACCAACTTCTCAGATCACCAAGGTATAAAACTAGAAATAAATTTTAGAAAGAAATCAAAAAGGCTCACAAATACATGGAGACTTAACAACATTCTCCTAATTAATCAATGAGTTAACGACCAACTAAAACAGAAATCAAAGAATATATGGAGAATAATGACAACAACAACACAAAGCCACAACTTCTGTGGGACGCAGCAAAGGCAGTTCTAAGAGGAAAGTATATTGCAATCCAGGCCTATTTAAAGAAGGAAGAACATTCCCAAATGAATAGTCTAAAGACACAATTACTGAAATTGGAAAAAGAAGAACAAATGAGGCCCAAAGTCACCAGAAGGAGGGACATAATAAAGATCAGAGAAGAAATAAATAAAATTGAGAAGAATAAAACAATAGAAAAAATCAATAAAACCAAGAGCTGGTTCTTTGAAAAAATAAACAAAATAGATAAACCCCTAGCCAGACTCATTAAGAGAAAAAGAGAATCTACACACATAAACACAATCAGAAATGAGAAAGGAAAAATCACGACGGACCCCACAGAAATACAAAGAATCATAAGAGAATATTATGAGAATCTATATGCTAACAAGCTGGAAAACATAGAAGAAATGGACAACTTCTTAGAAAAATACAACCTTCCAAGACTGACCAAGCAAGAAACAGAAAAACTAAACAGACCAATCACCAGCAACGAAATCAAATTGGTAATCAAAAAACAACCCAAGAACAAAACCCCCGGGCCTGATGGATTCACCTCTGAATTCTACCAGACATATAGAGAAGAAATAACATCGATTCTCCTTAAAGTTTTCCAAAAAACAGAACAGGAGGGAATACTTTCAAACTCATTCTATGAAGCCAGCATCACTCTAATACCAAAACTGGGCAAAGACCTCACCAAAAAAGAAAATTACAGACCAGTATCCCTGATGAACGTAGATGCAAAAATACTCAACAAAATATTAGCAAACCGAATTCAAAAATACATCAAGAGGATCATACACCATGATCAAGTGGGATTCATCCCAGGGATGCAAGGATGGTACAACATTCGAAAATCCATCAACATCATCCACCACATCAACAAAAAGAAGAACAAAAACCACATGATCATCTCCATAGATGCTGAAAAAGCATTTGACAAAATTCAGCATCCATTCCTGATTAAAACTCTTAAAAAATGGCTATAGACGGCAAGTACCTCAACATCATAAAGGCTATATATGACAAACCCACAGCTAACATCATACTTAACGGCGAGACGCTGAAAGCTTTTCATCTAAGATCGGGAACAAGACAGGGATGCCCACTCTCTCCACTGTTATTCAACATAGTACTGGAGGTCCTAGCCACAGCAATCAGACAAAGCAAAGACATACAAGGCATCCAGATTGGTAAAGAAGAAGTCAAATTGTCACTATTTGCAGATGACATGATACTGTACATAAAAAACCCTAAAGATTCCATTCCAAAACTACTAGAACTAATATCTGAATTCAGCAAAGTTGCAGGATACAAAATTAACACACAGAAATCTGTTGCTTTCTTATACACTAATGATGAACTAACAGAAAGAGAAATCAGAAAAACAATTCCATTCACAATTGCATCAAAAAGAATAAAATACCTAGGAATAAACCTAACGAAGGAAGTGAAAGACCTGTACTCTGAAAACTACAAGACACTCCTAAGAGAAATTAAAGAGGACACTAACAAATGGAAATGCATCCCATGCTCTTGGCTAGAAAGAATAAATATTGTCAAAATGGCTATACTACCTAAAGCAATCTACAGATTCAATGCAATCCCTATCAAACTACCAACAGCTTTCTTCAATGAACTGGAACAAATAATTCTAAAATTCATATGGAACCACAAAAGACCCCGAATAGCCAAAGCAATCCTGAGAAGGAGGAATAAAACAGGGGGAATTACACTCCCTGACTTCAAGCTCTACTACAAAGCCACAGTAATCAAGACAAGTTGGTATTGGCACAAAAACAGACCCACAGACCAGTGGAACAGAATAGAAAATCCAAACATTAACCCAAACATATACAGTCAATTAATATTTGATAAAGGAGCCTTGGATATACAATGGGGAGATGACAGCCTCTTCAGCAGCTGGTGTTGGAAAAACTGGACAGCTACATGTAAGAGAATGAAACTGGACTACTGTCTAACCCCATACACAAAGGTAAACTCAAGGTGGATCAAAGACTGAATGTAAGTCATGAAACCATAAAACTCTTAGAAAAAAACATAGGCAAAAATCTCTTGGACATAAACATGAGCGACTTCTTCATGAACATATCTCCCCGGGCAAGGGAAACAAAAGCAAAAATGAACAAGTGGGACTATATCAAGCTGAAAAGCTTCTGTACAGCAAAGGACACCATCAGTAGAACAAAAAGACATCCCACAGTATGGGAGAATATATTCATAAAAAACGTATCTGATAAAGGGTTGACATCCAAAATATATAAAGAACTCATGCACCTTAACAAACAGAAAGCAAATAATCCAATTAAGAAATGGGCAGAGGACATGAATAGACACTTCTCCAAAGAAGAAATTCAGATGGCCAACAGGCACATGAAAAGATGCTCCACATCGCTAATCATCAGAGAAATGCAGATTAAAACCACAATGAGATATCACCTCACACCAGTGAGGATGGCCAACATCCAAAACACAAACAACAACAAATGTTGGCGAGGATGTGGAGAAAAGGGAACCCTCCTACACTGCTGGTGGGACTGCAAATTATTTCAACCATTGTGGAAAGCAGTATGGAGGTTCCTCAAAAAACTCAAAATAGAAATACCATTTGACCCAGGAATTCCACTCCTAGGAATTTACCCTAAGAATGCAGCAGCCCAATTTGAAAAGGACAGATGCACCCCTATGTTTATTGCAGCACTATTTACAATAGCCAAGAAATGGAAGCAACCTAAGTGTCCATCAGTAGATGAATGGATAAAGAAGATGTGGTACATATACACAATGGAATATTATTCAGCCATAAGAAGAAAACAAATCCTACCATTTGCAACAACATGGATGGAGCTAGAGGGTATTATGCTCAGTGAAATAAGCCAAGCTGAAAAAGACAAGTATCAAATGATTTCACTCATATGTGGAGTATAAGAACAAAGAAAAAAACTGAAGGAACAAAACAGCAGCAGACTCACAGAACCCAAGAACGGACTAATAGTTACCAAAGGGAAAGGGACTGGGGAAAATGGGCGGGAAGGGAGGGATAAGAGGGAAAAAGGGGCATTACGATTAGCAGATGTAATGTTGGGGGGGCACGGGGAGGGCAGTACAACTCAGAGAAGACAAGTAGTGATTCTATAGCATCTCACTACGCTGATGGACAGTGACTGTAATGGGGTTGATGGGGGGGACGTGATGAAGGGGTAGTTTAATAATCGTAATATTGCACATGTAATTGTAAATTAATGATAATAAAATAAATTATATTAAAAAAAATAATAACAAATAAATAAAAGTGGAGAAATCCACGAGCCTTGTAAAAACCAATTTGAACAATGTAGGTAAACATAAGGAAACTCAATAACCAAAAATGTCACTGTTATTTATCCTGAGTTTCTTTTACATGGATCTGTTCTGTTTGAGTTAATGGTAATATTTGCATACCCATAGTTTAATTAATTTTTCTCTAATTATACACATATATATAATTTCACATAAATGGAAATATCACAAATGCTTAGTTCATGGGGCACACTTTTTTCACATATGTAAGTCAGTATATATACACCCCTCTCTCTAAATATAAAATATCTTGCTTTTTATAATTACAGACACAGCACAAACCTTCCTGTTTGTAGAACAGTAGGCAGTATAGAAATTGAAATGTAAGGAGGACAGGGAAAAAAAAAATAGTAAACGACAGAGCTGTGTTTCAAAATCCAGCTGTGTCTGATCCTGGCAGCCCGGCCTCTGAGAGGATAGCTGTGCTGACACGGTCATGGTAGGTTAGCCACTGCGTGGGACTCATCAGGAGAAGCTGGGTCCTGAACTGGAAGACAGAGACAGGAAAAGATGTGGCTGATTGATTGCCCATTGTTATTTATGTCTGCCTTTTGAGACTGCAGGCATTGGGAGCTGGCAGCAGGGGCATAGCTTAATTGAAGTTCAAGGCCCAAGAAAGTAATCCAGAGGGTTGAATACGGTGGAGTGAAGAGAGGAATGTGAAAGATTCTAGTGATGGTTCTTTGAGTTTGGAACTGGACCAAGTGGTGAGACTAGAGAATGTCTATGGATGTTTCAACTCAGCAGGAGAGAGACCAGATGCTTGAGACCCAACCAGCAACAGAGGGCCAGGGAGTGGGAGCAGGCTAGACTGGATAGTTGTTAAAGATAGGTATATAGAAGGTCCTGGAAAGGAAGTATACCAATTGTTTCTTGAAAGACATAAGCAATGTTTCTGCAGTAAGTGGAATCCATGACAGAAAAGATGAGGCTGCTGAGAAGAGAAGGGCCACAATTTAATGTTCACTCTATTGGTTTGCCATAGCTCAACTTATATTTTCCTATTTTTCCTTCATGCATCATTCTTTCATTTGGCAAGTAACTGGTAAGTGTCCACTGTGCATTAGGCTTGCTGTGGGCACTGGCTTGTCCACAATGTGTATCTGAACTAGAGCAGCATATCAGGTCTGCATGAAGGAAGCAGAAAAATACCTCTTGGATTCCAGTGAGGTGGTCAAAAAAAATTAAGGACCACTGAATAAGTAACGGAGAATACACTGTAGATATTTAAGCACTTTTGAAAATAAGATGGGATCAATTAGAGTGACTATCATAGTGCAAATGAAGTGTTGATTGTGTTGAATAAAATGGAACCAGATGAGCCTGTGCTTTGAGGGCAAACAGAATAGGAAATGTGGATGAGATTTATGATGATATAGTTCCCCCTGGGGACTCTGGACTTCTTGGCTATGCAAGATGCTCTACTTATTCACCAGTCTGCCCTATAGCTCTGTGAGGAACTCACTATTACTATCATTTTATAAATGAGAAGTAGGATGACAACCATCTATTCATCTGGGATTGAGGGGTTTCCCGGGCATGGGACTTTTAGTGCTAAAACTGGGGGAATCCCAGGCAAACTGGAGTAGTGGGTCACCTTGGAGGTAAACAAGGGTCACAATGCCACAAATCAAGGATAGAATCTGAACTTGTACCCAAGATTTCCAGATGTATTTCCACTGTACCACACTGCCTCAATCTTTAAAAATACTGAATTTAGCAATATCAGTTCACAGACTTTCTATAAACGCAAAGATGAGAAGATCCTATTTTTTTAAATCAAATAACTTCCACTCTCTCTCCTGTTAAGTTGCTCCCTGCCCTGTCTTGACCACCAACACCTGTGTACAATCTAGCAGATCTTTAACTAACAGCCTCCTTCCACACAAAAGGAACATATTTATATAGTAAAACTTCTTGTTTATCAGTGACTCAGTTAGAATCCCAGAGGCGAGTGGTAGGAAAGAACTCCAAAAGAAGCTGTTTAGCAGGAGTAATGTCTGGAAGAAAATGAAATGAAAAAATGGAAGTCCAGCTGTTTTGTCCATAAACCAAACACATTGATATTTGGGGACATCTGGAGAGTTGATTGAACTTTCTGATTTTCATACAGATGTTCAGTGTTCCATAGACACAGCCATAACTACACATGGAAAGATATGCATAACGGTGTTTCCCTATGTAATTGCCATAGGGAATCCTTTCATAATGCTAATGTCTGAGGATAGAATGAAGACTCACCCTATTGGCCTATACTGCTTTATCAGTTATATTTTATAGCATATGGTTATTATGTTCCAGGACATATATTTGGAACCAGATAGCCATGTCATAATGTAAGTGTTAGGATTTTGGAATTAGTTCCTTTTATGGCCTTTTGCTCTTTAAGTCCTAATTGGCTAGATGCAGGCAGGAAAAGTGGTGGATAATGATTTGATTATCCTGGCTTTCTTAAAGAACCAAACAAACTTATTTAAAACCCGTTTAAAAAATGATTCAAATAATTGAAGTGTTAAAATGATGTCACATTCTAACCAAAGATAGTTATCCGAGGGCTCAGTTTACTCTGCAATCAGCGCATCCCCCTGTTAGCCTGTTGCACAAAGCAGCTGCATTATCTGCATTTTGCCAAGTAAACAAACTCTGCACCGTGCAATAGTGTTTGTTGTTTGCTAATGTGCCAGTGGTTAGAAACTGCTTAAAAACTCTAATTATGCATTTTCACATAATGCAGAGGCGGTATGGGGGTATACTTCATTGCTTGAAGATATATACACACACAAACTGTACTTGTAAGCTTTTACTGGTGTATAGTAGTTATTCAATAAATGCTTTGTAAATGCCTGAAAAGTAACATCAAGTATTAACTGATTACTTAACTATGCACTGAATACTGAGTTACACATTTAAAGTGTATGTGTTACTTAACCCACAAAGTAATCCTCTGAGTTGACTTTATTCATCCCTTTTTACAGATAAGTTAACTGAGGTGCAAACATGTTAAGTAAGGGGCTCACCCAAGGTCATACCAATCTAGCATATGGCAGAAGCGGCTTTTAAAGCCCGGTTTGTCTGACCCCCATAACCCATGCTATTAACCATTATGTTTTGCTGCCTCTTCTTCAAGTGAGTGTCTGATGGCAGAGGCCTAGCTTTGAGAAGGCCGCAAGACTGGTTTAAGACCACTGTACGACACAAACATGCACAGATCATTGTATGCCGATCTCATTAAAAACCATCTTGCCAGAGAGGTTCTGGCTCCTGCACATACATAGAAGTCCACCTTGGTTACACAAATCCTACTTGCCCGCATTTAAAATGATCCAGTCAGTGGTTTAGCAAAGGTTGTTTTAAGCCAAATGACACCTGTAAAGGAAAGTTATGTCACTGCTCTTTCCTTTTAAATCAGAACTTCTTACTTACTGGCCTGGTCTGTTGCAAACGTTGATGTGTCATAAAAAATACGTTGCCTTATAAATCAGGTCTCTCCTGGAGGAGATTACAACATTTTTTATAGCCCATCTGAACTTCTTGAAGCTTTGTTTCTTTAGAACCTATTCCAGTTACAAAGAGATGAGATTTTTACTTCAAAGGATGCAGTCATGAAATCTACACTTGCAGAACACAAAGCTGCCTCTTTAAGGCTTTTTAATGATTGATACTTCATTCTCACTCACTTCTGCAATTGCCTTTAAAAAGTCAGTACACATAATGAAGTACCCAACTTTTATGATTATCCCACCACTGATTTCAACAATGTATGTGAATTAGCTTGCAAAATAGTGTATCAGCCCTTTGATCTCAAGTCTTATCTTTTCTCACAGGAACTTACTGGAAGAGCCATCTCAGTTCCTAGAAAACCACAGGTTTTAGTGTATTAGACATATAGTGCATTAAGAAATATTTATTATTCATACCCACATAGGGATTTTAAGCCAAATGGTTGCATTTTTCAGACTGAGAATTTAAAAGGAAGGATAATTACACTATTCACTCTTTAATAGAATAATCAAATGGCATTAATAACCTCATTAGGCTGTTTTTGCTTTTTTTAAAAAAATAATACTCATCAAGTAACACATGAAAGACTATGTTTACTTACAAACATGATTATCACCTTTCAGTTTGTGGTCATTTATCACTCCAAAGTGCTTTTACCTGTATTATATAAGTCAGTGATACCATTTGTACACTTGAAATTACACCTCAGATACAGTCCAATACCTGTTTTCCAGACACCAAATTCAAGGAAGCCATGCTTTTCTGGCACTGACTTGACTAAGAAGGTGACATAAAATAATACTGTTCTCCTCCCAAAGGGATTTCAGACAAAGAAACAAAAAGATGAAAAACAGTATCTCATCCACTGTGAAACCACAGTGAAATTTACAAGAAATTTACAAAAGGGACTTTTGTTAAAGGGTTTTTCCCAACTGTGTCAGACTAGAATCTAACAATCACTTTTGTAAAATGAAGTGCTTCACCTTGAGGTCTTTTTTTTTTTTATGGCAGCTTTAAATGTGGTGCCTCACCTTAGATATAATATATCTCCTCAGAGGGATGAGCTAATGGTGTGTATAAAGGAGACTCTACTGGGAACCTCCACGAGTGAGAAGCACAATCCATGTGAGAAAGGAATCCATGATGGATGCAAAGCAATGTGGCAGGGCAGAGAGAACACAGCCTTGGAAGTCAAAATACCTTTGATTAAAACCCAGGCTATTCTCCTTAGGAACTGGAAGTCCTGGGACAACTCAAGTAACCTCTGTCAGCCTTAGGTTTCTTATCTCTAAAATGGAGGTGGTAATATCCTATTTTCAAAGTGTTATTGTGAATATGAATTGTAATATTGAATATAAACATTTAGTTAGTGCCCAGGCTATTAGATAATAAGTGGATTCATTGCCCATTTATTATTAGATCAGTGTCCTCGTTACTGCAATGTTCCAGGCAGAAACCCGAGAGGGTGTGGACCAAGGATGGATTTTAGGGGAAAGAAGAGGAGGGAAGAGCTTTGGTCAAGATGGTTTTTGGGCTGTGGCATGGGCACCTGACAGTGATCTGATTGATGATCATCTGATTGATGTTCCATGAAACCAGAAATGGAGATGAAGGAAGAGAGTGAGAAAGACAGTGCAAAAGGAGAAAAGAGAGTGGGAAAGAGAAAGAGAGATTACCTTGCATAATGCATTTTTCTTGTTCACCCCTGAACTCCCACCTCCTAACAAGGTCCCTGGAACATAGTAGGCAATATAATGTTAAATTAACATTGAATATGTTCTGAGTTAATAAATATATTTGCATTAACGTTCAGTGAATGTTGAATTAATAAGTGAATGAATGAGCAAATCATATACTGAGATGGATCACCCAGCCTAATTCAATGACCATATTTGAATTAGATGCATCAAAAGAAATATGTGTCAGGGAATATTCTTATCAGAAATACATATTTATCTACACTGGCATTTACGTATTTTACTAAGGGACACAACGAAAGATTTGCACAGAGTTTCTGTTAGTACAGAGGCAGAATGAAACATACAGGAGGGCAACATTACTAAGATAGATCAGAAAACTGTTCCTTTTCTAGGTTTCATGTGCTAGGGAGTAGAAGGCCTTCCTTTTTCGCAACTCACTTTCCTATTTGGATGTACACAAGTCTTAGAAGTTTTTGATTTCTGCCAAAGACCTTGTCAACTTTCGTAAGTTCAGAGTGCTGCCCTTTAGCTCCATCTGGAGACTCACAAATGACACAGAGCCCTTCACTAGGTGGAGTTCATCTCTTGAGTGAGGGCTAAATCAGTGTGGCAGTGAGATTTTAAAAATGTGTGTTAAACCCAGGGCAGCTTGGACCTTTGCATGAAAAGATTGTTATTTTTATGTACTTACTAGGTAGCTATTTTCAGATGTCCTTCACTTCTTTATTCCTAGAGTGATCTCTATTCCCATTTTGTGCTCATTTGGCGTTTCTTTAAGAGAATCCTGCCTTCCAAACCACTGTAGGCAAGCAGATAAATCTATCTGCTATTTATACAGCACAGCAGTTTCTCCAGGAACACTGGGCTCTAGGAGACAAGCTGCTATTATTATTGCCTATTTACATTTGTTATTTCATTGTGAAGGCAGTCTAAAATGTGGGAGAGAGGAAGCTACATTTGACAGCTTCCCATCTCAATGAGGAAATGGGCGAAAAAGCCCTTGCAGTCATAGAGTAGGTTCAAGAGCCTTTTAGGTTTACTGATAGAGTGAAGTTCATCATTTTAAAGTGTAAATAAATCACAGGTTTTTTAGAAGTGAAATTTATTACTTTAAGCGTAAGAATTAAGGTCTTTGGGAAATCAATTAGCCCTAGTACTTGAACAGACAGGGTCCTGAATACTTCTCGTAGAACCTCTGTGCTTGGTTGAATCGATCGAATATTTTTTTTTTCAGGAAAGCATTCTTTAACACACAAGGAGAAATGTGTTCTTTAAAAAGTAATGCTAATACATAAAAGGGCCATTTGTTATATGTACCAATTAGCAGCACACAATTTAATTTAAAATCAGCAAGTTATAATTCTGGAAAACAAATTTCTTCTAAGTGGGAAAGCTCCACAATGGCCTGAATTCTGCCCCCTGTTACTTGCATGTAGCAATGAAAGCAGAATACACATACACACACACCTCACAGGGCAAGACTGGGTCAAGTCAGGTGTAAATGATGCTTTTTACCTTGAGTGAAGCCCTGAAAACACTTAGTAATGGCCACAGAGTTCTAGCAACAGCTTGAAACAAAACAATACCATTCTGTGACAGCTCAAAACCACCCTGTGATCCAGTAGTCTTGGAGTTGGGCAGACTTAGGTAATCTAAATAAAAGTCTGCATCTCACATATTCAATTTTATCCCCACTCTTCTGAGTGGGCCAAAACTGTGGTGGTTAACTTCATCTTTTTAATATCCCCTTGTTGAGCTCTTGTTTTCTTATTATTCATTCATACATACTCTCCTCTTTCTTTTCCCTGACTTCCTATTTTTCTTTTTCATTGTACAGGGTGTGGGGAATGGAAGAGGAGGGACGGAATCCCACAGTAGGCTTCATCTGCCTCTCTACTGGCCTCAGCTATAAGGGCAGGGGGATTCAATGGACCCAGCTCCTCCACCTGGGCTGCTATTTCCAAATTTTGAGTTTGTAGTAGTGTAGAACCCCTTGGGTTCTGGCCCAAGACTTTTCCAATAGGGAGAGAACAATTTGTGCAAATGGATAAAGGGAGCAGTTTGAGAGGAAAAAGATCCCTTCATCAAGTGTGTAAGAACTGGAAGAGACCCCAGAGTGTGCCCAGTTTACTGATACATCCCACAAACATTTACCAGAACTCCTTGTTAGGCAGGGGGAATACAAAAATGTGAATTCTTCCAAATCTCTCCTATATAGTCAATTGTAATTATAATACAAAGGTTGAATTTGTATATCTACATATTATACTTATAGTTGTATTGTATCTGTACACACACACCCCCCCCACATCTGGGAGCCCATAAAAAGAACCACTAGTTTTGAGGTTAGGAGGAGGGAGGAGTCTTAATAGGTTGTAGACATGCAAAGACTCAGAGAAGTTAAAGGACACAGAACATTCAATAAATGAGGGAAGGGTAGACATATAGGCATGAGGTCCAGAAATGTGAAATAATATGAGGAAAATAAAGTGAGTCATGGAAATTAAGATATCACTGATAATCTTGATGTTCACTTCAGTGGAATAGTAGAGGCCAACTAAAGTGAGACAAGAGGGACATGATAAAGGGAACAGGTGGACAGATTAGAACTGGATGGATTAGCATTGTATTGGGCTACAGTCCCATTTTGTTAATTAACCAGATAGAGAAGGAGATAAAAATCTTACTGCTCCCAGCAAAATCTTCAGGGAGACTGAAGGGGGCTGAGCATGAGGGGAAAGAGGCTTGAGAAAAATAAGTGAAAAAACCAAGAAATAACCATAAGGCTCAACATTACCAGTAGTCAAGGATATGCCACTCCATCCCAGCAAATTGGCAGAAACCAACAAGCTGCAAGCAAAGAAAGAGATCGGGCAATTTGAAGTGTCGAAGTACATGAGGCAATGAGAGCTCATAGAGCTTTCTGCTACACATGCTTCGAGAGCCATTTGGCACGGCACAGCAAAGGTGACAGTGTGCACACTTGATCACCAATTACACTTGAACGTATGCGCCATACATGTGTACAGCGAGGATATGACCTAAGCGACCATCAGCAGGATATAGATTTTGAAATGTGGTATATTCAGTGGACCACCACCCAGAAGTTAAAATGGAGTAAGTACACACTTATCAAAGTGGAGACATGTCTGTAGCGTAATATGGAGAGAGGAAAAGCAAGTCATAGAATAGTATGGATATAAATATATTATAAATATATATGATATTAATATATATTTATAACATATAATGTACGTTGAATGTTATATAATATTATACTAATTAATATAAAATGGATATATCTTCAAATGGAGAATAAGGAAACAAACAATTGCCAGAAAGAATAGACAGCTCTGCATCTTACATCTCTACCACTTTCTTTTGTAAAATAATTTGGGAGCTACCCACACAATTGAATACAAG
This sequence comes from Smutsia gigantea, assembly GCA_032199065.1. NCBI lineage: Eukaryota > Metazoa > Chordata > Mammalia > Pholidota > Manidae > Smutsia > Smutsia gigantea. Next base: position 101,182 of record JAVSCE010006109.1, read on the forward strand.
GCAACAATGAGAACAAACGATCTACGTGCAAATGCAAACATAATGTTGAACAAATAAAACCAGGCACCAAAGAGAGCACACTGTATGATTTATATAAACACAAAAACAAAACCCAAAAAGCAGAGCCAATATATCTTGATAAGGATCAGGAGAAAAGGTTTCCTAGGGGTAGCAACTGTCAAAGGGTATGGAGCCGGTCTTCCATGGTGCTGGTTGACGTCTTCATTCTTGATCTGGGTTCTGGTTATAGGGGTGTTTCCAGCTGAGGAAAGTCAGTGAACTGCATGTACACATACTACATGTTTACTTTTCTGAATGCAAGTGCATTTATACTGTAATAAAAAGTATAAAATGCTATCTGACAATGGGGAAAAACTCTGAGAATATGGCAATTAACATTTATTACTCTGAGTTGATGGGTTTATAGATGTTTTTATGAAATTTCCTGTGCCTTGCTGTTTATGTGTGGTATTTTGTTATGAAAAAAGAAAACACAAGAGCCAACTGAAATGACACACCGAGAGGAGACGGCTCCAGTTAGGCAGTGACTGACGCTGAAGAACCTGAGGCTCAGGGGTCAAAGCAGATACGCTGCAGCGAAACCGAAGCACGGGCCCCTCTCCTCATCTCTCTCCCTGGTTCAGGGCTGGCCCCTTGCATGGACGCCACAAGCTTTACATGTTCAGTTTTTACTGTGGAAACTCAGTCGCCTCTGTCTGCCTTTAAGCCTTGTGCAGTGCTGCGACTCTGGGTCAGCCGCTGTTACCGACAGTTACAGGACTTGGTGACCCTCCTAGTAGCTGTTCATATTTTAACACGTAGAGTTTGAGGTAGCTACAAGAATGATGATGCTTCCTTCTCTGCTTCTCAGATTTTCCCGGAGAAGGGGGAATGGACCACACCAAAACTCTATGGGATATCCTCTTCGAAGCTGCATTGGGATAAGATTAAAGCCCTTCAGAAGGTCCTCAAAATAAAAGCCTAAGTTCAACACTATTAATGGGTAATATGTGCTCAGTTTCTCTGACCTTTCGACAAACAGGCTGTGGGTTTTATTTGGGAAATTCAGTGATAGTGTATTTGATTTTAAATATGCCAAGTATTTGGAAATTGTTTCAGGAAAGCCCACTGTACTCAACCTGCTTTGAATAAATAAAATAGAAAGAGAATCAGATGTCCTTTGCAGCATACTGCTTGCCCTATCTATTTGCAGTTCCTGTACCACGACCCTCGCTCTAATGCTCAGCTGATCCCAGGGTGTTTAGTCCATGTCATTTCAGCACATCACACTTGATTGCAGAATTTAAAGAAGACAAAGAACACTGTTCAAAGTGAGGGACTCTTCTGGATTTTAGCTTATTATGTGAAGATGGATGGGAGAAAGCCTTCCAGATTTAACTCTTATGTGTCTTTAAAAACAAAGCAATGAGAGTATGATACATTTCACATAACGTTGGTCATTTCCATCAGAGAGATGCTGAACGGCCCAGCACTGGCTAATTTTAGGTTCAGCATGATCCTAAAAGCCTGTTAATATTTGCTGCCCCCTGTAGTTTGCTCTTGTAAATTTTTTTTTAAGAATCAAGAGAGCTATTTAAAACTCCAGTTACCTTCTACTAAATCCTAAGAACTTGTGGATTTTCATTCTCTATCTCTTTTCAGTCAACTCCACACATCAGAGTGATGACATGGGGCAAGGCAGAAGAATACGTCTATGAGCAGTCCTAATTTCATTTAAGAGAATAAACTGAGGGAAATGATTGCCTTTTAAACATGCAGATTGTGTTATATGGAGAGAGCTGCTTAAATAAATATGATTTTCTTTAAAAAAGAAAAGGAAGCATCTGTTTATTAAACTACTTTCTCAATTTCCTTTTGCCTTCAGAATTGCTTGTGGGACATGATTGCTTTTGTCTCCAAGCACAATAGCATCTAATAACATTAAGTTTAAAATAATATAGTAGAAAAGTACAGACTCATGGTTTGTTCATTTGCTGAAACTAGTATCAATGGCTGAAATTGTACCCAAGCCTAAAATAGCACACAGAACACTAGAAATTTAACAACTGGCTCAGTGATGAATGAAATTTCATTATAAAGAATCACAATCTAATATAATAACTTTAAAACAAAAAACATTGGAACTAGTTATCACCATGAACAAATGCTAGGGCAAAGGTAATAAAATTATTTACTTTAGCAATAGATCAATGAAGAGGAGTAGGTGATCCTAAGATAATATCATCCCATAGTCCATGTGACTGGAATCAGTCTAGGTTTAATTTCATGATTCAAATGGCCTGTAAGCAACTCCCAGAAAGATTATAGATAAGTACGATTAATTTGTATGGTGTCAAAGCTTCCCTCAGGCACATAGAATATCTCTGTTTGTTTCTTTAGAATCTGTATTATAGATTCAGATTTTTTTCATCAAAAATGGATCAGGAAATTGATAGCTCTAATCATTGGTACAAACAAGGGGATAGGTATGGTTTTTGAGATCAAAAGAGGTTGGCTCCAGTTTTGTATAGTTAACAAAACTGAATTAAACAATGCTACAAAGATAAAATAAAGATTTAAAATAGGAGAACCTTTAATATATCCTGTTAAATGCAGGAGGATAAATCATATTTGATGACCATTTCTATTATGAAAGTGAACTTTATTATGAAACAGTCACAGTATAACCATACTATTTCATTTTGTTGAGGTAGAAACAGACACCAAAATCCACAAAGCATGAAATATTTGTTAAATGTTCTTGGGCTTCCTGCTCTGGAGAATATACAAGCATTAAGACATGGACACTCTTCTCAAGGTGCATGAAGACCAACTAACAGTGAAAAGAAAAGATGCATTTGAGAAGTTTAGAAAACAGATACTTTTTTCTGAGAATGTTCTCGAAGGCATGGTCTAAGCTGGGCTGTGATTTAGGTAGGAAGAAAACATGCTGACTGAAAGGACTGGTTAAAGGACTGCTGAGGTTTGAAACATGAGGCAAAGCTCTGAGAGTGAGCCATCTACCACTGGTGTCGCTCTACAAGGAGACACAAAAAACACAAAACATTCTGGACCTGGTCCTAGATTTTCCTGGTATTCCCAAAGGGGTCCTTGATCGGACTCTGTACCAGAAAACAACACAGAAAGGAATTTTCTTAGTGACGCACACCTCCAGGTGGACCCAGAACCCAGTGTCTAACTGAACAACGCTTTCGTGGGGCCCGGAGGAGAGGACCTGGCCAAGAAGGAAAGAGCTTTCTCTAAGAATTTGGTAGAGTGGTGGACAACCTGAGAAGATGGGCGCACACATTGTTCGAGAGAATGCCGAGTTGGATGAACAAATATTTGATTTAAGCCCTGACGCTTTCTTACTGTGTAAAGTACAAGCTTAGCCCCAAACTTCTCTGGTCCTCAAATTCTTTATTTACCACATGGGGATTAGTATCACCCCGTATGGCTATATCATGTGATCTCAGTAAAAGGCAAATGAGATAATGTAGGAAAAAAAATTTTGTAAATTATAAAATACTATATAAATAAAGGGCTGACTGTGTTCAAGCTTGCAGTCAACATCCATGACACTGCCTCTGACTCGTTGGCTGAATCATGACCATCAAAAGCTCCACAGCCATTTATCACTTCCCTGCACAAGACCTACTCTTTCCAGGGAGCTCTGTCTTCTTATCTATTATCAGTCTTACTTCTCTTGCCTTCAACTCCTATGCATGATTTATATACCACATTATCCCTTTTAGCTCATCTTCTCTCTTATATAAGGATATGTTGCCTCTCAGTTGCATTATAAACTGCTGAAGGAAAGGGATATTATTTTTACTTTAAAAATGATTCCAGAACTCTCCAGTACTTGTAAGCAAAGAACTGGGGATGGAGGGATTTGAAGAACACTAAGGGTTCATGGAGGATGGCAGAGGAAAACGTAAGTACAGACCAGCCACATCACAGGTAGCCCGGCAGTTCCAGCTCTTTTCTTGACAATTTTTTAAATAAAATGAAGATGGCAATCCAGATCTCTATTATACATGGATAGTATAATTACTGAGTAATAGAGTGAATAAACATGTTGCATTACACTGTACACATACAAAATGGCATTCAAAAAACGAAATAAAAAACAGAGGTTGGGTGAAATTCATATTGTCTGTATCAAATACTTGAAACCAACTGAATATCTAATCCATCCGATGTGGGCAAGGATAATTGTTCTTTCTCAGTTCTCAGAAAACAACCAGCTTACTTTTTTTGCACCACTGATAACTTAAATTATTCAATTATTATTAACCCAGGCATGATGATACAGAATGTAGAAAATCATGCATATCAGAGAGGCAAGTAATCTGTGAAAGGTCACATTAAGTAGGGGAAATAAAGTGCTAGGTTTTCCTATTTAACAAGGTGCATTTGATTTATATATAAGAAGACTATTTTTCATGTTTCAGTCAAGTTACTGAAAAAAGCAAAGTGTAACTGAGAAGGAAAATTGGTAATAATGTGACATAAACAGAATGTTTAATTTCACTTTGTAAAAATTCATGGTTTTGGGTTATTTGCATCAGTGATTCACCTATCAAATGTCTCCTTCCATGAACTCCTGTGTCAAATCATTTCCCTCTCTCTCTCTCTCCTTAAAGCTGCTGCTTTACAGTACAGAGAAGTAGGTAAGAATGAAACGATTGTTTATCTACTGAGTGGGGTTTATAAAGTCATCTGGTATATGCTTCAAAGAGGTCTAATCCAGGGACACCCCAATTATCATTCTGAACCTGTGTCCTTCGAGTGGTGTTTCTCTTTTAAACTTTCAACACTTTAAAAGTAACAGGCCCTCTTGAAAGAGAGTGAGTTGAACTTAATGAACTCTTTGTTGCTATCATTTAAAAATTGATCATGCTCTCAAAACTGTTACTCAAGCAGTGGCCCAATTCAAGGAATGGGATTGGGTTACTACAGTTTTGTTGTTCAAATACAGATCAGCACATGTCCCACATCTGAGTGTGCATAGAGAGCAACTGCAGCTGATATTCGGATGGTGACATTAAGGTCTCCAAGCAGAAACCGCTAGAAAAATACTCGCAAAACAGATTGTTTCCATTTTTGTTCTCCCCATTCTGCAAGTGGCGGCTGTCCCGTGGCCAGAAGCAGTTGTGGAAGGTTGCTGAGGGTGGTTTAAAGGAAACAGCCTGTGTTTAGACTGGGGCGGGTGCTTGGAACCCACAAAAGTGAACATTTTTCCTTTTCACTACATTTTGTCATGTGTCACCATGGGACTGTTAAGTCTCACCCAGATGCTAGTGTGTACGTGTCTGAGGTGTCCTTGTGGATGAGGGCTTGGCAGTCAGTGTGGTGCCTTAGATAATAAAATGGGAGAAATTCATCCTGCTAAAATCTACACATTTAAAAAGTGTTATAAATGTTTACTCAAGTTTTTAGAATTGGATCAAAGAATTTGGAAACATGAAACTTCATGAAAAACAAATCCAAATTATTCCAAACATTGAGGGCATTTTTCTTTTTGATTACATTTCTATTTCTTTTTGAAATGTTTTACCAAGATATTTGGTGAATGTAGATATGTAGATTATTAAGCATGATGGTGTACTATTCTAGTAACCAATTTTTGGCTATCTCTAATGTAGTGAGTGAGCTTATGTGACAATATTAAGTGAATAATTTGTTAAGAATGTCATTTGAGTAAAATAACTAGATTCAAGGGTATTGTTGCTGAGAAAAACCATCATTAGAAGGTATGAAAAATATATCCCTTTTAAAACATCAGAAATGTATTCTTAAAGGTAGTGGCAGGTTATAGTACCATTAAAATGTACACAATAATAGAGATGTTGACTTTTAAAGACTAAAATACTACCACAGCAAGAGTAGTTGGGACTTTCGTTAGAATATTCAAGGTTTCTAATTGTCCATAGGAAAGTAGTGTCATAATAATTAAAGAAAATAGAATTCTTCCCTGAAATTAGAGTCAGAGGCACGGGCACTGGTACCAACACTATGGTTTTGCATCAACAGTTATGAGTAAGTCTATGAGATTCTCTGACTCTCAGTGTTCTTACATGAAAAATAAGGGCTCCAGATTAGTGCTTCTCTCTGCACAGTCACACACACACATGCTCCCCATGCAGCTGTCAATCAATTATTAAATTATAACTCAGTACATATATATTTATCCACAATTTATTACTTTTAATATTATTTAGCCTTCTGCCTGAGTTTTTAGACATGTGTTTGTTTTTGACATTCTCACATGCTGGATAGACTCCCTTGCTATTCAAACTGGTTGGTGGACCAGCAGTACCACTGTGTCCTGGGAGACTTAGAAATTCAGAGTTTCATGTTCCATCCCAGATCTTTTGAGCCATAATCTGCATTTTTGACAAGATAGTTGGTGATTTGCATGTACTTTAGAGTTTCAGAAACAGTACCATAGATCATAAGCTTCTAGAAAGGAGAAACAAGACTTTGTTAATCTGTATATGGTACAAAGTATATGATGATTTAGAAACTCATTTGAAGGCAAGTATAAGTCCTGTCTCTATTAAGATTTTTCAGAAGGTAATACTAGTAATGAAGAGGTTAGATTAATTAATTTTTACTGAAAGCCTCAGAAGTTCTTTAGGAAGTAGTGAAATGTGTATGAACTTAGAATGAAGATCAAAGTCTGATCTTGCCCTAATTGTCTTGAGTAATGAGAAGTCAAAGAGTGAACCAGTGTCACCAAGTTCAGGAAACCAGATCCATTAAAGAATTCGCCTAAGGTCACACAGTTAGCAAGAAGTTTAGGAGTCCATCAGAACCCCAAACCTAGTTGCATTCTATTATAATGGGCAACTGACTTGTAGAGAAAGGTAACATCAGGAACATATCCAAGAAGGTCCGTTAATGCTAGAAAAATTGTAGAACCAGCTTTTAGTTATCCATTAGCCTATTAGCCTTTCTTTAAAGTATTACCAGTTAATACTGATTATTTTTCCAAGTTATGCATCTTCCTGGAGGGCGTATATATTTGAACTACATAAATTACTTTTCAAATGGGTAGGTTTGAAAAAAAAATCCCAAGAACAGCAAGGATGAATGTTGGAGTAAATGCAACAGTTCTAACATTAATTAAGTACCCCTAAACATTGCAGAGTATTTTACAAACCTTTCTGAAATTAAAAAAAATTTTTCAATGCTACATTTTGATGAATCATAGTAAGTAATTATCTTATTTGGGTTTAGTTTCTTTATTAGTAAAACAAGGTGAAAGCTTTTATGTAATTTGATTACTATTTAAAAGACTGCTCCATAAAGCAATATGCCACAAGTAAATTAGGTAAAGTTCATGATAACAATGTTTGACCTAAATCTTGTTTTATGTTTCAATTATTTATATATTTCTATCCCTCCTATTTACAAAAATATGATACAAAGCAGTTTATAGTATGGAATTTTTTAAAGCAACTAGCCTAAACGTGTCCATTTATGTGTATAACATACTATATTTCGATTAATTTTCCCCCAACATTTTTATTTTGAAAAATTTGAAGCCTACACAAAAGTTGCAGGCTTAATACAGTGAATGCTCATATTCTCTTTACCAAGTATGAGTATTTTGCCAACAAAGAGTATTTATTGCTCTTTGTCTTTTTCTTAATCATTTGAGAGTTCGTTGCCATCATCACGACACTTCATCCTTAAATAATTCAGTACGTACCTTCTAAGAAGAAGGAAATTCTTTCATACAACCAGAGTAAAGTTATAAAACTCGGGAAATTTAATATGGATATGATGCTATTAAGTAATACTTGATCCACATTCAAATTTCCAATTTCATAACTATTTCCCAATCTTGGATCCAGTGAAAGCTCACACATCACACTTAGTTGGTCATATAAAATATTACTTGCAAAAAAATAAGTAATCATGTATTACTGTGATCTGATCTGACATTTTTCTGAAAGAATAAATGCACTTAAAGGGAAATCCCCAAATTTGAGTGTATACTTACAACACATATTTTCATAAAATTGGGGTAAAAGAAAACAATTTTTTTTCTGGTATAAAAACACACATGTACATTTTCCACTGAAATGAGCATGTTTGGAGATTTTTGGTGTGCATAACATACTAGAATTGGCTGAGGATATAAACTTGAAACTTGGCAAGGTTATAAGAAAATTAGGCCAGTGTTAGAAGAAAAACTCTTCAAGATTTAAATGACATGAAAGAATAGAATTACGAGTATGGAAAAATGAAATAGAAAATTTTCTGTCCTTGAGGTCATCTTTTACCAGTCATCTCCTCCGATTGGCTGGCCCAAAGTCAAGAGGGAGTTAAAATACTCAAGGAAGTTAAAGGACTTCATGTAACATAAAAAAATCAATCCAATGTTTATGATTAAAACAAATCAAGCAGTTCCCAAATAAAGAATTCTGTGGTGATTTTAATTTGGCTACAGTATGCGTTTCTGTTCCTGTTTTGAAAGATATGTATGAACTTGGCCTTTCCCTTGGTCTTTCTCCCATGGGCACTCTTTGTTTGCCCTTGGAAGTGTTATTTTTTCTGTATATATTACGGCCCTCCAGATGTACTCTGTTTCCTTTGAATGTGCAAAAAAGATGGGGGACTATGAACACACTTCAGAGGATAAATAAGCCTGCCCTTCTTCCTTCCTGGGCTGGCCTAAGATAATTTATCCTGACATAGGATATTGCCCATACCCTGAAGATGGGCTGCCCAATGAATTTATTCCCAAAGACCCTGAAGAAACAAATCAAGTCTGTGTTCCTGACTTACACTGCATGCTGTCAAATGCAAAAGTATCGCTCCAGCCCAGCTTCATGTGGAATGCCAAAGTTCACCATTTCCAAGTTGAGCCTTCAGTGTGCATAGTTTAGACTTGCATTTTACTGTCATGTGTAGATAAATCTACATGTCTGAAGTTCAGAGAAACACATGGCAAGTATTTCTTAAGTGCAACAAATGTAATATGAACATGATAAATTCTATATTTTTAAAGACTTACACCTTTAGTTTGGCAATTTTCCTTACCAGCTGGTGATTTTTCAACCTTTAAAATGCTGTTAGAACCAACATGTTTTACTTTCCCACATAATCGTGGCCTACAGGAGTTTAAAAGTTTGAAATGTAAGAGACTCAGCACTTTTTTTTTTTTTGGCTTTTGTTGGAGCAAAGTGACTATTCAACCTTGCCCCACAATCATTTTGCAGTTCATTTGAGTGAACTAAGAAGTAAATACCCTGAAGACAGTTAATTAGCTCTGTCATGTTCTAGCAGTGTAACTTTGGGGGAGTTGCGTTGCCCTGATATACCTCAGTTTCCTCATCTGAAAATGGGAAGAAATTATCTGCCTCACAAGGTGATCAAAGAAGTTAAGTGAAATAATGCCATCCCACACCAACAGAAATTAAGTGACCAACTAAAAGGAGGAATTGTTGTTATTATTTTTATCATTAATACCTTGTTTTCACTAGCATGCTACACTATAAGAAATATTTTAAAATTTATCAAGATAGCATCACCATCCTGATTGGATAATAGGAACTATCCTTTTTAAAATAAAATGGGATTTCCAGGCACAGAAATCTAAAAGGTCTAACAAATTTCCTCCCCAAAAAACTGACATAAGAAGGCCCAAACTCTCCATACATTTCTGGATGTCTAGAAGTCTGTGCATTAGCAAGGGACAGCTGGAAAGATCCTGCGGAGAGTAAACGTCAGGACAGAATTGAAAATTGTATGAACTTTGCATGTGGCTCCCCAAACCACAAACTACCCATAAACAGGGTATGGGGGCCTTACTAGCTTTAGGTATTTGAGTACAAATTTGAGTCAAGCAGGCACAGTGACACCCTTTAGGATGCTAGCCTAACAACAAAAAATAGGGACGCACCTGAATGGAGTTATCAGCAGCTTCACACTATAATAGATACACATTCTACAGATTAAGCCCAGGAAAATTACTTAAAAGCAAACACAAACAAACAGTGATAGCTATCAGGAAAAAACAAAATCAGAACTCAGAGTTACTAAGGTATATTTTCTAAAATGTCCAGGTTTGAACAAAATATTGGAGGATACACAAGAGAAGTATGTGTATCATACTCAGAAAAAAAAAAGCAGTCAGTATAAATTATCTCTGAGTTGGCCTAGATACTGGATTTAAGGTAAAGGCTTCAAAGAAGCCATTAAAAAAATCTTCATAAAAATATGTTTAGAGAATCATAGGAAAATATGCCATTGACTCAATAAATGCGAGTTATAGATTTAAAAAAAAAACACTATTAAGAAGAACCAGATGGAAATTCTTGTGTTCAAAGATACAACAGAGATCTGAAATTCACAACACGGACTCAACAGAAGATGTGCAGTGAAAGAAGACATTATCAGTGACAGTGAAGAGTGATCAACAGAACATTTTCCGTCTGAAGAATAGAGAGTAAAAAGATTAAAGAAAAATGAACACTACTTCACAGACCTGTAAGATAATATCAAGTCAGCCAACATACATGTAATGTGAATTCCATAAGCAAAAAAAAAAAAAATGAAAGAAAAAAAAGAGGAAATAATGAATGGCTGAAAGCTTTCTGATTTTGACGAAAAACCACCCACAGATCCAAGAAGGTCAAAGAATCACAGTAGGACAAATACACAGAGATCCTAACTTACAAATATCATAGTCACCTTGTTGAAATCTAAAGATAAAAAAATAATCTTGAAAGCAGGAAGAAAAAAATTCAACTCATAGCATAGGGAACAACAGTACAGTTACTGGTTGACTTCTCAGCAACCTATATAAATCTCACAACCTACAGGACTGAGAAGGCAGTGAATGATGTATTCAAAGTGCTGAAAAGTTATCTACCTAAAATTCAATATTCAGCAAAGTTATCTTTAAAAAATTAAGGTTATTTGTCTTTCTCTGCCTGACTTATTTCACTGAGCATAATACCTTCTAGCTCCATCCATGTTGCTGCAAATAGTAGAATTTGCTACTTTCTTATGGCTGAATAGTATTCCATTGTGTATATGTACCACCTCTTCTTTATCCATTCATCTACTGATGGACACTTAGGTTGCTTCCATATCTTGGCTATTGTAAATAGTGCTGTGATAAACATAGGGGTGCATATGTCTTTTTGAATCTGAGAGGTTGTTTTCTTTGGGCAATTTCCTAGGAGTGGAATTCCTGGGTCAAATGGTATTTCTATTTTGAGTTTTTTGAGGAACTTCCATATTGCTTTCCACAATGGTTGAACTAGTTTGCATTCCCACCAGCAGTGTAGGAGGGTTCCCCTTTCTCCACATCCTCACCAGCATTTGTTGTTCTTAGTCTTTTCTATGTTGGCCATCCTAACTTGTGTGAGGTGATATCTCATTGTGGTTTTAATTTGCATTTCCCTGATAGTTAGCGATGTGGAGCATCTTTTCATGTGCCTGTTGGCGACCTGAATTTCTTCTTTGGAGAAGTAAGTGTCTGTCCATATCCTTCAACCATTTTTTAATAGGGTTATTTGCTTTTTGGGTGTTTGAGGCATGTGAGTTCTTATATATTTTGGATGTTAATCCCATGTCAGATATGTCATTCATAAATATATTCTCCCATACTGTAGGATGCCTCTTTGTTCTGCTGATGGTGTCCTTTGCTGTACAGAAGGTTTTTAGCTTGACGTAGTCCTATTTGTTCATTTTTTATTTTGTTTCCCTTGCCTGAGGAGATGCGTTCAGGAAAAAGTTGTTCATGTTTATATTCAAGAGATTTTTGCCTATGTTTTCTTCTAAGAGTTTCATGGCTTCATGACTTACATTCAGGTCTTTGATCCATTTCAAGTTTACTTTTGTGTATGGGGTTTGACAATAATCCAGTTTCATTCTCTTGAATGTAGCTGTCCAATTTTGTCAACACTAGTTGTTGATGAGGCTGTCATTTCCCCATTGTATGTCCATGGCTCCTTTATCATATATTAATTATCCATATATACTTGGGTTTATATCTGGGCTCTCTATTCTGTTCCACTGGTCTATGGGTGTGTTCTTGTGCCAGTACCAAATTGTCTTGATTACTGTTGCTTTGTAGTAGAGCTTAAAGTCAGGGAGCATAATCCCCCCAGCTTTATTCTTCCTTCTCAGGATTGCTTTGGCTATTCTGGGTCTTTTGTGGTTCCATATGAATTTTAGAACTATTTGCTCTAGTTCATTGAGGAATGCTGTTGGTATTTTGATAGGGATTGCATTGAATCTGTAGATTGCTTAAACAAAGCACTTTTAAATAACCCATAGGACAAAAAATAAATATATAAATTAGAAAATATTTTGAATTGAATGCAAATGAAAGCCCAACATATCAAAAACATATGGGAGACAGCTAAAGTAGTGTTTGGAGGACGGTTTATAGCAATAAACATCTGTATTAGAAAAGGATAAAGATCGGAAATTGATAATATAAGCGTCCATCTTAAGAAAGTAAAGAAAAAGAACAGAAAAAACCCAAAATAAGCAGAAGGAAATAATAAAGATCAGATAGGAATCAGAGAAACACAAAATGAAAAAACAGTAGAGAAAATTAATGAAACATAAAGTTGGTTCTTTGGAACTGTCAACCAAATTAATAAACCTTTATCTAGACTGACCGAGAAAAAAAGAGAAAAGACACTAATTACTAAAATCAGAACTAAAAGAAAGGCTATCACGACTGACTTTACAGAAATTAAAGCGATTATAAGTTTATATAATTATATAAATGACACATATTTACATATAACAAAATGTGTGTAATTATATATAAAAGTATGGAATTATCAATATTTTGAAAAAAATTCTACAACTTAGATGAAAAAAATACTCCTAGAAAGACAGAAATTACTAAACCTGACTCAAGAAGAAACAGAAAATCTTTTTTTTATTAAGGTATTATTGATATACACTTTTATGAAGGTTTCACATGAAAAAACAATGTGGTTACTATATTTACCCATATTATCAAGTTCTCACACATACCCCAATGCAGTCACTGTCCATCAGTGTAGTAAGATGCCACAGATTCACTGTTTGCCTTCTTTGTGCTACACTGTTTTCCCCGTGATCCCCCACACCATGTATACTAAACATAATACCCCACAATCCCCTTCTCCCTCCCTCCCCAGCCGCCCTCCCACACCCTCCCCTTTGGTAACCACTAGTTCCTCTTGGAGTCTCTGAGTCTGCTGCTACTTTGTTCCTTCAGTTTTGCTTCGTTGTTATACTGTACAAATGAGGGAAATCATTTGGCACTTGTCTTTCTCCACCTTATGCTTATTTCACTAAGCATAATATCCTCCAGCTCCAACCATGTTCTTGCAAATGGCAGGATTTGTTTCTTTCTTATGGCTGAATAGTATTCCATTGTGTATATGTACCACCTCTTCTTTATCCATTCATCTACTGATGGACACTTAGGTTGCTTCCATATATTGGCTATTGTAAATAGTGCTGCAATAAACATAGGGGTGCATATGTCTTTTTGAATCTGAGAAGTTGTATTCTTTGGGTAAATTCCAAGGAGTGAAACAGAAAATCTTAATAGGTGTATAAAAATATTATAAATGGAACTGGCAATTAAAAATCTTCACACAAAGAGAAACCCAGGATTAGATTGTAGTGAATTCTCTCATACTTATCATTTTAAAATAAACTCTCTGATAAAGGAGAGGAGAGAATACTCCCTAACTCGTTCTATCACACTGGCATTTGTCCCAGAATGAAAACCAGATATAATAAGAAAATAAAACTATAAATCAATATCCCTTGTGAATATGGACACAAAAACTCTTGGAGAAATATCAGCAATCTGAATTCACCCACATAAAAGAAAAATTATACACTTTGACCAACTGGAATTTAACCCAAGAATACAAGTTTGATTTAATTTTCCAGAAATCAATTAATGTGATAAACCATGAAACTAAAAAATAGGCAAAATCATATGATAATCTCAGTAGTGCAGAAGACATTTTGATAAATCAAACATCCATTCTAGATAAGAACTTCCAACAGACTAGCAAAGAAAGATTCCTTCTACCTGAAACAGGGCATCTACCAAAAAAAAGTACAGCTAGCATAAGAATGATGAAACTGAATACTTTTCTCCTAGACTGGGAATAAGGTAAAGATGTCTGTTCCCCCTACTTATATTCAACACTATTCTGGAGGTTTTGGATAATGTAGTGATGACAGGGGAGGAAAAGAGAGAAGGGGAAAGAGGGGAGGGGAGAGAAGGAGAGAGAACTTTGACATGTAACTCAAACCATATGTGAAAATTTACTCAAAATATACTGTAGACCCAAATTCAATATCTAAAAACATAATACTTCTAGAAGGAAACAGGTTAAAATCTTTATAACTACAGATTAGGTAAAAATATCTTGTATATGAGACCAAAAACACGATCCATAAAAGAAAAAAAAAGTAAGTTGAATTTTATGAAAATTAAAACCTTTTTCTGTTTGAAGTGAAGAGAAAATTTAAATTTTCATCTTCAATAAAATAAAAGATGTCCAATTTCATTAGTCATTAGACATATCCAAATTAAGACTACAATGATATACTATGATAATCCCACTAGAGTGGCTGTAATAAACAAGAGAGACAACAGTGAGTGAGTGGTGATGAGGATGTGGAGAAAGTGGAACTCTCTATATGACTAGTGGGAATGAAAAATGCTACAGTTAACTTTGTAAAACATTTCTGACAGTTCTGTAAGAAGTTAAATACAGATTTATAAGATGACCCAAGAATTCCATTCCTAGGTGTCTACTTTAGAGAAATGAAAACATACGTCCATACAAAAATGTGTATGCAAATGTTCATAGCAGCATTATTCTTAATAGACCAAATTGGAAACAGTCCAAACAACCGTCAACTGGTGAACATAGAAACAGCATGTGGTAGAATAAAATTCTAGAGATAGTATGTGATATTATCTATAAATTCTATAGGTGGTATGTGATAGAATACGATTCTCTTCAGCAATAAAAAGGAACAAAGTATTGATAAACCCCACAACATGGAGGAACCTTTGAAACATAATGTATAGTGAAAGAAAGTCAGGCATGGACACAAATTGTATGATTCAATTTATATGAACTTTCCAGAAAGGGCAAACCTGTAGAGACAGAAAGCAGATCAGTGGTTGTCTGGGACCAGGATGGAAATGGGAATTGACTAAAAATAACTTGTGCTATGATGGAAATGTTCTAAAACCTGATTGTTGTGATGGATACAAAACTATAAATTTATGAAAAAAATGTGAAATATATACTTTCAATGGATAGATTGCATAGTTTGTAAATTATGGCCCAATAACACTATTGAAAGTTAAAGAAAAAGTTCTATGATATCAAGAAAAAATTAATTCAGGAAATTTATAATTTCTTAAGAATTATATTCACCAATTAGTTAAAGTGAGAATTAAATGTGGAGCTGAGTTTAAATCTTGACTTAATATATTTCTATAGAAATCTAGTCAAATTTCCTAATTGGTAAAATCACAGATGTCAGTACCTATATTCCCATTTGAAATCATTGTATAGCTCAAATGAGATACAAAAGTTCCTGGTAATCCATAAAAGTCTACACAAATATTAATTATCATGATGATGATGTTGCCTGATAAAGAATCAGTTTTTGAAGACTCTGTTTGTTTGTTTGTTTTAATTAAGGTATCATTGATATACAGTCTTACGCTCAGGTTTCACAAGAGCAACATGGTGGTTACTACATTCCCCCTATTATCAAGTCCCCACTACATAACTCATTACAGTCATTGTCCATCAGTGTAGTAAGATGCTATGGAGTCACTACTTGTCTTTTCTATGCTATACTGCCTTCCCTGTGTCCCTCCTATATTATGTGTGCTAATCATAATGCCCCTTAATCCCCTTACCCCTCCCTTCCCACCCACCCTCCCCAGTCCCTTTCCCTTTGGTAACTGTTAGTCCATTCTTGGGTTCTGTGAGTCTGCTGCTGTTTTGTTCCTTCAGTTTTTGCTTTGTTGTTATACTCCACAGATGATTGAAATCATCTGGTACTTGTCTTTCTCCACCTGGCTTATTTCACTGAGCATAATACCCTCTATCTCCATCTATGTCATTGCAAATGTTAGGATTTGTTTTCTTCTTATGGCTGAATAATATTCCATTGTGTATATGTACCATATCTTTATTCATTCATCTACTGATGGACACTTAAGTTGTTTCCTTGTCTTGGTTATTGTAAATAGTGCTGCAATAAACATAGGGGTGCATATGTTGAAGAGTATGTTTTATTCTTTAGTCTTTGAGGTCATACACCCTGCCATTTTGAGAAGTTCTATAGCATCACTGTTGTAAAACTCTTTCCCCTCCTTCAAAATAAATGCTACAGAATTTTATTGAAGCAAACTTTATGAATATGATTTGATCATTTGATAGCACATGCAGTATAATTTTACCAGGTATATGGTTGCAAGCAATTGACAAAGGGATAAAAAGGAAAATGCGATGTATTCCTTAAATATCTGTAAGATAAAATATTGTCTTCGGAGTCATTGTTATTAGAATCCACCCTAGTGAGACATATTGCTGAAGGTATCCCTCTGGTGAATATTCACAAATACGTCAGAGGTAAAAAAGAATAATTAAATGAATGAGGGGAAAAGTTTTTTGCAACATCAATTTGTTTTTATTAAGCCTTGAAAATCAAACAAAGTACATTATTTACACATGAGAGATTCTATTCTGAGTCCGCATACATCTGGCATAGCTCATATTTTTCCTTAATTTAAATGAATAAGTATTATAATGAGTTCTTCCATTTAATTGCTCTATATTGGTAGCTTCTGCCCCAAATTAAGGAATATGTTTAGCAAGAATGCTATGCATTAAGGCATACTCTCCCTGTCCCATTCCCCATCCTGTTTCTTTCCTACCTTCATTCCTGAAGTGAAGAGTGACTAGAAACAGTGAAGAAATTAATGTTATCAGAGTTCTGCAGCTAAAGGTATGCTTACTGGTGGGCAATGAAAAAAAGAGGCTAGAAGACAGTGGAGCATAGTGGCTATGACCAGCTTTGGAGTTAGAGAGACTTCGAGTGAATTCTGGCCATTCTAAGTATTACCTGTTCATTTAGTCATCCAGACATTTAGTAAGTACCTACTTCATGTCTGCATTACACTAAGTTCTGTCAATGCAATAATAAGTAAAAAAAATACAAGGTGCTGTTCTCAAGGAGGGGTTAGTTTGGTCAGAGATGAAGTATTAACTATATCATCAGACTAATGAATATGGGCTATAACTAACAGTAAGAGCTCTGGAGGAAAGAAACATGATCCATGCAGTGGATACCTAGAGATTTGGCATCTGGAGTGGATCATTTTCTAACACCATTTTTTTTTCATATGAGAGAATTGTTTTCAGTAATATTGATGTAATGATTATTTTATCATTGTTATTTTAGCCATTCTTTAATTTTGAAATAAACAATAATACATTTTAATTTTGAAGATGTTACTCAAATTAAGTAAAATATTTTACATGTGAAATAAAATTTGTTCTTTAAAAACAAAAATATTAAATTTTGCTATTTGTGCTGTGTTTTGCCGATTTAAATAGAGATGAATCTCCAAGGTGCCATACATGACTGTTAACTCAAATTGTTTATTTTACTTATAATTACTGTGCTATCATTGTTTATTTAGCATTTACTGCTTAAACTCAGAAGTATGTAGTACAATGGGAGTTGAGACAAACCTTTATTTGAAGCAAGCTGTAATGATTGTGAAACATTATGAACTTACTCTCAACAAATGTGTGTAGCTGAGTTCATGCTGAAGGCTGAAAATGTAACTGGGAGCTCTCTGGATTAACTGCCATATAGAATATAATGCTTACTAAAGAATGATTAAAAAAACTAATTGGAATTGTACATAAATATTAAAACTTAATAGTAATCACTACAGCTGTTAAGAACTTAAACCAAGGAAGATTTATTCAGGGAGGACTCTGTTCAGAATTGCTGGCACAAGGTACTAATAAAAAGCAGATAACATTTCATACATTCTATTACTGTTTAAAAGGTCTCTACAGACAATACACCCCTTTATTGCTTGCATCCTGGCAGACTGCTTCTACCAGCCTGTCCTTGGTACACCCCAGGTTCAATAAGAATGTATAAATAACAAGAGGAACTGAATCATAAAGCATTTGGCAGCCCCTGTCTGAGAACACAAGGAAAGTACAAAACTTTCAGAGAAGTACAAAACATTCCATGAGGCCACTGCTAGAAGGGCAAGGGAGAGAGTGATATGAGAGCAGGTTGGAAAAATCCATACATGAGACTACACAGAGCCTCATATATCATGTTAGAAGTGTGTTCTTTTCTAAAATAAAGCACTAGAATGCCTTTGAAAGGTTTGGGCGGTTTTACTTTTTTGCTTTTGTTTTTTGGTGAGGAAATGAGTATGGTTGAAGAGGAGATATCATAATCAGATCAGTCTCTTGAAAATCTCACTCCAGCCACAGAGAACGGATTGGCTAGAACTCAGTGTCAATGAGGGTCAAAGATGCTATGACACTATCATAAGGACAAGATAGGACTCAGGTGGTGACAGATGAGTTGAAACAAGATGGTTCATGACAAGAGGCATTTGTAGGAAGTAAGATCAAATGGGATTAGTGATGCTTTAGATGTATTAATCAGGGTTGTCCAGAGAAACAGGCAATACAATTATCTATCTATCTATCTATCTATCTGTCTATCTATCTATCTATCTATCATCTATCATCTATCTATATCTATCTATCTATCTATCTATCTATCTATCTATCTATCTATCTATCTATCTATCTATCTATCATCTATCTATCTAAGAGAGTGAGAGTGAAAAAGAGAATGAGAGAGAGGGAGAGAGAGATTTATTCCAAGGAATCGGCTCACACAAGTATGGAGGTTAACAAGTCCCAAGACCTTCCATCAGCAAGCTGGAGGTCCAGCAGGGCCAATAGTATATTTCCAGGCCAAAGACTGGCAGACTCAAAAGACCAGGAAGAGCTGATGTTTCAGCTCAAGTCCAAAGACGGGGGAAAAAATGATGTCTCAGCTCAGTGCAGTCAGACAAGAAGAAAATCTCCGCTGCTCATGGGAGGATCAGTTTTTGTTCTGTTCAGGCCTTTGACTGATTGGATGGGACCAACTGTCATTAGGGAGGGAAGTCTGCTTTAATGGGTCTAGCAATTCAAATGTTAAACTCTTCTAAAAACACCATCAGAGATATACCCAGAATCATGTTTGACTAAATATCCAGGCACCCTTTGGCCCAATCAAGTTGACACATAAAATTAACTGTCACACTGAACACAGGGGTGAGGAAGAGGGAGGCATTTAGAAAGATCCCTATATTTCTGGTTTGGACAATTTGATGGCCAGTGGTTGTATTCACTGAGCTAGGGAGCAATAAACAAGCGTCAGATTTTAAGTCAAAAATCAAAAATTTTGCTATGGACTTGCTAAGTCTGAGGTGAACTTAGCAACATCTAAGTAGGTTTATCAATGGATATATAGTCTGAGTCTCAGAAGAGAAGCTTGGTTTAGAAAGAATAATGTGGGAGTCAATAGCACATAGATTTTAATGGAAGCCATCAGCACAGGTAAAGAGGGAAAGAAGAAAAAGGTCAATATAGGGTAGGGAGAGAAAGAAGGCCTAAAATCAATCCTTGGGGAACTATGACATACAATGACTGGATCTGCAAAAAAGACAGAGAATCACAGTCAGAAAAGCAGTGGACACACCAGGAGAGTACTGTGGAATGGAGTCTCAGGTAGGATGAATGGGGGACAGGTGCTGGGGTGAGGTGTGTCACTCAGAATATGGAGAAGAGGGAAGAATAAATGAGCAATGGTGAACTGGAGACAATGTGCACAGAGAGCTTTTAGAAAATTTGACTTTGAAAGAGAACAGAGGAATAGGTTTATAGATGACAAGATTGAGTGATATAGTTGTAAAATTCTCCTTCCTTGCTAAACCCAGTGAAATCACCTAATATAATCTGAGAGTAGCAAGATAGCTCACCCAGTGCTCAATAAGTATGTGTTGAATGAATACATCTTTGAATGCCTGATATCATTCCCTCTGGAAAACCATTCATGACTCATGGCTTTACTATTTTTTTATTGGAAATAATGGGCTATAAAATGAAATCTATTATACATAATGAATTATAATAAATATTTATATGTATCAATGCATGTACCATATGATTAAACCTTTCTCATAAAACCTCCTGTGGTATCAAATATCCAAGGCAAGCTACATACACACCACAGGGTTCAGGCAGATTCTGCATACAATAGTGTTCTCTTTATAAGGCCTCATGGGATGAATGTTTCTGTTTTCTTTGCAAAAAGAATAGGCTTGTTTTATTGAAGAGGCGATGGGAATTGCATAACACTGTATTTTCATCTTTAAATTATGGCAAGGAAGCTCAGGGCTAAGCTGTGGTCCATTTGTAAGAACCAGAAACAAGGTCCTCAGATCAGGTTTTGCTGTTTCTCACCTGCGGTTTCTTTTTTCCTTTCCTTTATTTACTGATTTATTTTTGTCATTCCAATTTCACAGTCTGAAAAACTTGCATTCTATGGATTTTCACAATGTTTTTTTTTTACTGTAACAAGGTGTCACTAATAAACAAATAATCCTAGCAGTCTATACAGTTCAGAAGGATGCACATGTGTGTTGCACTGCTTTATTCCAGAATGTGGATTTGGCTTCATTTCATTCCTGTAAACGGAACATTTGCAAAATGGCAGGATTCAGACCTTGGGGTCCACTGCTAGAAATCATTTAATGGAAAGACAGAAAGGGATTTGCAGTTTTACTTTAAAGGTTCATTCTGCATGTGTGTGCATGTGCAGGCCACTCTCCCACCAAACATGTACTTGTTAAATAAGCTTCTCTTGTTGAGGATGGGAGGTGTGTTTTTAAGGAGCAAGAGACCTTAAAGGGAATTAATTTGGGCCTCGCAGAATAAACAGCGTCACAACAAGCTTTCAATTAGGGGACATCTGTTGGGAATACAGGGGAATCTCTACCCAAAGGCAGTTGCTAATCACATTTACCTGCCTGAACAGCCAAAAGCCCTGTACCCCGGGAAAGGCTGCTTATTTCCTCCATGCTCAATCACACTGCATTAAGTGGCCACCTGAGTGATGCTTTAGCGCACACCTGCTGACCTACCCAGCCTAACGAAAGGTACTGAAACGGAACTCCTGAAGTAGACAGAAAGCAATCCTCCCTTGGCCCAGAAGGAGAGACAGAACAAGTAAACAAGAAGAAAAGATCCAAGACTAGAAGTAAGGAATGAATTGTCGGGAAATCAGCATTAACCTTGGGACCTGTTGTTAACATGTTCCTCTGTTCTCGAAAGAGTGGATTTAAGGTATTCTTGCTCCTGAAAAACATACTCAGCCTTTTCACATTCAGAACAATAGTGTTTAAGCTGAATCAGATCAAATAATAGCCTGATCTGTAAAGGCAGAGATTAGCAGCATTGAAAACATACATACATACATATATAGATGTAGTGTTGTTTTTTTTTTTTTACCGATTTTCTTTTAGCCTGTTTTGGAAATGTGCATTTTCCTTTTCTGAGTGCACAAGTACTTTTCATAAAACATGCAATCCTCTTTAATTAGATGACCAATGTTGGGAAAGATATTGTATATTTCATATGTTTTAAAGGTACCCAGCAAAGGCTCATAAGTAGCACATGTCATAGATCAAAATTTCTCTAACTTGATGGATTCGATTACTACAGCCACTTGGTGCTGTCATTTTTCTGCCTAGCATGAGTTATATTTATTGTTATTTTCTTTTCTTAATCAGGGCAGATCTGTTGACAAACTTCAGAATGTCTATAAAAGTTTGACCAAAAAAACTCAACACATCCTAAAGAACAAAAGGTTTCTGATGATTTCTAAACACATAGGTACATGTGGATACTTTCTATTGTTTTATTGTGTTGTTTTCTATAAATCTCTAGAGTCAATAAAGTATGAGAGCAGCTATCAAGGTATTGCAGATAAAGAAGAAATTTCAGCCTGAATTATGAACTTTCTAAATTCTGCTGGTAGAACACCATCTAATAATTATTCATTTTTCCAGTTTGCTCTGCCTGTTTGGACATAAAGTAGCTGTTCTGAAGTTTCTCATTCTGGCAAACTGGCTTAATTAAGCATTCTGATTAATGAGGGTATGTGCGCACCAAGAATGCTTTGTGTCATATAGAAACATTTTGCTTTTTGCAGCTTATCCATGCATAAATTCACCTTAGTTATAATCACATGTATAGCACTTATTTGTAGCACTTTATAATATATACATTAATACGTTAATAATTACATGTGAAAGATATATAATATTAAAATACAATATTTTCCATTAAATATTAAGAAAGAAATATATTTCAAATGAGGCAAAACATTGAAAATACCTAGTTTGGTCAGATTTTTATAGTTGAATCAAAATGATTAATAACCAAACTCCACCTTCCCTTAAGCACTTATATGCAACTGATACACTGCAATAAGCAAGAATAATATAACATGCTGCAACATAGCCTATAATTCTAGCAAGCTTCTCTGTTTTCTGATGGAGATAATCAGTAAGTAGAGCTCCAAGGCATCTATTAATCACTGTCAATTTTGATGATACAGAGGTTCTGATTGGCTGCTCGGGAAGGGCCAGCTGCTAAGTGAAAGCAGAGAACCTGTGGAAACAAAATCTTTCTTTCCTTCACTGAAATAACTACTAGTTAAAGATATAAAATCTCTTTAAATGAAAAGAGAAGGGAGATGTAATTGAAGAAATAAAATGTGTAGATTCACTAGCTATTAGTTTGTGAGCACTAGTTACACATATTGCTGTGTTTTAGAACAATGCACAAGACAACTGAAGAAAATTAATAGACGTAAAAAAAAATCTCACATCACAATAAATAGCCTTCTTTGGTGCACAGAATCATGGATTGTGTTTATGTATTTGCATTTCTGCTCAGATATCTGTATAACGGTCTTAGCAGAGGGACTGAAAATATCAGAATCTACATTGAAAACTAGGGCAGGAATATCAGCTAATGGTAGCATAATTTTGATTGTAGCTTTATTGTTTTTAGTATAGCCAGTTAAGAATGTTACTATCATTTCACATTTAATACCTAGATACTGAGATTTAGGTTGGACTTACCAAACAAGTGGGTATTTTTTACTAAACTTAGTACCAGAGAACTAGGAATTTTGAATTTAAAAATAAATGTTAAATACAGAAATATATGGTCTTGATATTCAAGTGATGCCAGTAACTCCCTGTGTCATTCACATCATTCCTTGCTGCATCTCTCTGTTTACAAAAAAAAAAATGTGTCCCCGTCTCAGACAGCTTGGCTGATGCACTTTTGGGCTCCACTTCTCTGGCCTCAGTTAATAGATACCACACAAGACAATC
Source organism: Smutsia gigantea (assembly GCA_032199065.1). Classification (NCBI taxonomy): domain Eukaryota; kingdom Metazoa; phylum Chordata; class Mammalia; order Pholidota; family Manidae; genus Smutsia; species Smutsia gigantea. Next base: position 124,721 of record JAVSCE010006109.1, read on the forward strand.
TAATTTCTTCTCCCAGGTATTTGGGGTTTGAGCACAGCAATTCCAGTCTGCCTTGGTGCTTGAGTTGGGGAGACATATGGGGCTGCAATGTGTATAGAGAAAGGGAAGACTGCTGGGGAAGCATAGAGAGATTGGGATGAGAAACTAGGCAGTCCCAAAATGAGAGATAGATGGAGAGAGAATTTGACTTTGACCCATCAAACTTCCCAGGCCGTGCATGGCCCCTTGTACAGCCTGGCTCTACTTCCTGTACTCTTCTGTTATGAGATACTCTGGGAAGTTTTAAAGAAATTCCTTTTTTGGTTCTCCTTAAACTAACCAAGTATGTCTGTGTTACTGGCATCCAAATGATCCATCTAAGACACTTGAGATGTCTGAAATTAAAATCAAGTTATTTGTTCACTCTTTATTATTTTACTTATGTACTTGATATTGACAACACCCATATCTCTGTGGATAAAAATTACTTTGCTGGTATCTGTTTGTTTTATGTTTATTGTACATGTGAAATTGTACTTGCAGGTTAGAAAACTAAGAGCAAAACTTTTATTGTGATAGAACACACCAACCCTAGTCACTGTAGAGTGTGTATGTGTGTGTGTGTGTGTGTGTGTGTGTGTGTGTGTGTGTGTGTGATGCGTGGTACAGGTCCAGAATGTTCACTGAAAAAAAAAGGAGGAGAAATAAGGTGACTCTTTCAGTAAATACTTAATATTTAAGCTATTCTTTTCTCCTCAAACTAGAACAGTCTAAAAAACAGACACTGGAATCTCTGAGGCCATTCACTGGTACACTGGAAGAATTTGTCCAATTCCAAGTAGAAATAGAATTAGTAAGGAAAAAAGTATAGTAGAGATATATATGCTTGATTCTATTCTGGGCAGTGATTGTGTGTTAAAGCTTACACTTGCTCTATACCTGAAACCAATATAATATTGCAGATCAACTATACTTCAATAAAAAAATCTTGAAGTTCCTTATATATACACACATACACACACAACTAGCTAGTGACAGTTGTGCACATCTGCCCATCAGATTCACTTGAGGGGCTATATTAAAATGTTGATGTCCAGCATCTCCTCCTGGACATACTGAATCTGAGCATGTGTGTGTGGAACTTATTAATCTGTATTTTTAGAAAGTTATCCTGGCATTCTGATGTAGTAAATCCATCCTGGTCTTGGGAAGCCACTGTTTTATGCAATTAATATGTGAACTTTTGTAAAATTGACTAGACCAAAGTGAATTAGGATGGACAAGACTGAGATATGGATCTAAAGCTGGACAAAGATGACGATGAGGCATAAACAGAACAATAAAAGGGAATGTTGGTCAGGAACTGAGACAGACACAAACCCAGTGTATCTTCACTATGAAGCAGTCACTGTTATACTAGTGAGAAAGGATTAGTAGTTAACATGAGATTCATACTGTAAACTAGCAGATAATTCGTGTATAGTGTACTATTGTGAATTTTCATGTTAACATTTACTGAAAAGCATGTACTTGTGCATTATGTTTTTCTCAACTAATTCTTCTTCTCTTTTTTTCTTCAGTAAAGTCTAGTGTTCCTATATATATAGGAATCATTATAGAAATCTTTCTGAAATGGGTGGGCTCAACTGGTAATTTTTATTAATACCAAGAGTTTCAGAAGGGATAGATCCATAGCTCATTCCTTACATAATGGTCCCTGAATGAGGCACATGCCTTTTTTATGCTTTCACCTTATACACACACATGCACACATCATATAAAACAAACCACTACTCTTTGCTCATATCACTCACTTTCTAAGAACAGAATAGAAATCATCAGGGAAGTTCTTAGTTCTTTAACAAGTGTCAAGATAACATTCAATGTTCTAGTTCACTTGCATTTATTATCTTCGCCACCCCGCTGCTTGAAACCTAGTCAGAGGCCTGATAGGTAGGGATGAGACTTGAGTTTAGAATGACCAAATCTGTGTAGCTCTTTAAATCCTAGACACTTTTTAAATTTAGAAGTTGCTTCTAGCCATTTAAAATAATAACCTAGCTTAATGAACTTAAGTTGTTTTTTTTAAATAATGAAACATAACCAGTTTCTCCACATGTTGTCAATATCTTTGGTAGTCTGTTCATAAACACATGGTACCTAGTGAGGGATAATGAATGCCAACATATGTGGCTCTGCATGCCAGATGGCAGTCACACACCCCTAATGTAGTCATGGCGTCCTTTACAACAACACAGTGGGTCATATGCAATTTTCAGGCCTGCCAATTTGAGCAAGGCACTGTAAAATCGGGAAGACGCAGTCTATATTTGAATCCTCCAATTGTTTTAATTAAAATCCTTTAAACTGTATTATATCATTTACATAGCTAAAAGACAACTGTTTAGAAGTCATTATCATTTATAAAAAGAAAAGTCACTTTCTAAATTTGGAATACTAGAAATATTTTACTTTTATTATTATGTCTACTCTTTGTCTTAATAAGGCGCATTCCCAGGGGCCTAAGATACTGTTAAATCCAGCACTCTCCTCACTCTTGTGATTCAGTATCTTCTCAGAAAGGGAGTTCCGTAAGAAAGTCTATAGTACAGAAAAGGATTAACATAGGCAAATTGCCAACCAAACACATTTAATTATTTCATTAATGCAAAAAAAACGTTCTTGATTTTTTTTTTTCCCAACAAGCAAACACATATTCACTGAATTCCTAACAGTTGCTCAGCGCTCGGCTGGTTCTCTCTCCACATAAAATGGTGCTATTGTAGGCAGGGTGGTGTAGGATGGGAATGAAGAGCTTGGGGAGGGTACATTCTCATGTCCACAACCTCCTAGGTTAAACACAAATGCAAGTATCAGAAAGGTGAATAATTTGCTTACATAATTTCTGAAGCATAAGACACAGGTCTATGTGTCTTGCTAGGATAGAAAAAAAATGAACAACAACCAATAAAAAGCAAAACAAAAAACCCCACCACTACCATGTTTGGGTAGTCTGTGTTCTCCAAGATATAATGAGGATAGTTACCTCTACACAGATATCATCAGCTATCACAAGCTCAACCTGATACATATCATGTCTAAGCCGAGAGCTTGGATGTCATCAACTTGCCCTTTCCTTCCCCCCCCACAACTAGGCATCAAGTCCCATTCCACCCACCTCTAAAGATCTCTCGTGTCTCTTTCTGAGCATTCCCACTCACTATTAGAAAACTAGTGCCTTAGTTCAAACTCTTGGTGTGTCAACTGGACTATTCTAACAACTTTCTAACTGATCTGTTTGAAATATTTCAGTGACTCTCCCCTTGTCAAGTTAAAACCAAAACTACTTTGAATAGTATAAAAAATAGTTTAGATTGATAGCTCTACCTCTTGCCATGCCTCCTCCTCAAAAGCTCTAGTCGTTCTCAAACTGTTACAGGTCCCCTAACATGATATTGCCCTGTTTCACCACACAGCCTTTGCCCAGACTGCATCCTTTGACTGCAATGCATTTCTTTGTCCCTGCTGCCCAGGTTTCACCGAATCAGCTTCTGCATACCCTTCAAAAGTTGTTTCAAATATTACCTCCTCTGGGAAATTATCGATTTCCCTTGATCGGTACAATCTGGATTGATTTCCCCTTCCACAAACTGTTTAGAGTATTTATGCCTACCTCAATATAAATAATATTAACAGTAGTAATAATAGTAAAAGTTAATAGTTCCTGAGTAAATTCTAGGTTTTAGGCACTATGATAAGCATTTTTATAAATTTTGCCTTGTAGAATTTCTAATACTTTATAGAGAATGCTTGTCAGATTGATTTCTCCCATGAGACTCTGAACTCAAAAAGGAAGGTTCTGTGTCTTACTTGAGTTTTTGCTTATTCTCAGAGCCTATCTCAATGCCTTGTTCATTGAATGTCTGAATGTACTGACATGCTATGACTATATTCTTCATGGAATATTTCCTGATTCTCTGTGCTGGAAATAATCACTTGGGTCTGAATTCTATTTTGACAGGATTTACATTCCTTCCCTGCCTATATTAAATATTTTCACATATAGAACTTGGCTGCCCTTCATGCAGGCTATGAAGTCACGAAGTGACCCCTTTTTATCATCCTCTCTGACAATATCTTTCAGCAGTTTCCAAAATGTTGGAATTCAAGTTTTAATACCCATTCAAATCTCTTTATGATACTTAAAAATATTAACACTACCTGAGGTAGAAAACAGCATTTGGGTCCAGAAAAGAATGATGAATCAGTTTAGATTTCTTTCTTTCAGAACTTGGAATTTTAGTGCTCAAGAGATTATCCAATCATGTCATCCAGTCTCCCTCTCTTTTCCTCCCTCTCTGTCTCTCTCGTTTTTTTTACACAGAGGAGACTGAGATCCAAAGAGATTGAATGATTTGTTGAAGGTTACAGAGCAAGTTAGTAGCTACATTGGACTAACTCCTAAGAACACAGAAACAAGACAAAATTGCAATTGAACAATTTGAAGCAAGATTTTTACCCAAACGACTTCCTTTTTAAAACATACTTCAGTGTTGACTGGTCTTTTTCATAAAAAGACTCTAGGGTAACATACAAATGATCATTTATTCTTTTGCTATGCCAAGTTTAAGCTTTTGTTCCGAATGATTTCAAAAGGATTAGCTGTAGCATACATGAATATAGTCTATCCATGACACCAAAACATGCCTCTCAAATTCACAACAAAGGAATGAGTTGAATCAGTGCTCTAATGCATGTGATTAATTTCCAATGAGCTAATGGATACCTGATATGGTTACTCTAACCCAATATATTGAAAAAAATGAATATAAAGTATTTTAATGCTTCTCACTGCAGGGATATCTGGCTCGGAGCCATCACCTGATGCACTACTTCTCTGTCTTTCAGCCAAGTCTATTTTTGTGCTTGATGCATTGACATCAGAAAATTCCAGGGGGTTATAGGAAGATAAGAACTTTATACTTGGTAATATTTTGACTATCTGTAAGAAAAAATAAGAAAAAAATGTGATGCAAGCTTTAAATTTTCCTATCATTAATAGTCAAAAGTGTTTCAGATTTTAAAAATAGTGAATCACAAACCTAGGATTCCTTGTGGTAAGTTGCCTATATCAGTCTTACAGGCAGACATATTTAGGTCTTTGCATTTCATTTCAGAAGAACATTTCTTTAGCAGGTGAAGCAGGATTAAACTTTTACTATGTTAAGAAAGGGTTGGTAAAGGAAGTGAAAGATTGGAGCCGAGAGCTTCAAATGGAAAACTTAAGGGAGGTCAGTGTTTGTGTTCCTCAAGTCTCCTTGGACCTCAGTCACCCTCTAGAGCCCCCTTTCACCTCCAGAGGTGTCAACGGCTCAATGCTGAACTGATGAGGGAGGAACAGAGAACAGGCCACAGATAAAATATTCGATGATTGGGAATATAGGATGATATAGGAAGAAAGAATAGAAAGATGGAAAGTTTCTTGGTGCCTAGGCCAGTTACATAAAAATAACATATAATTAAGAGAAGGTTCAACTGAGTTCCAACTTGAACTACCCAAATCAAGCCCTATAGACACCAAGTTTAGCTGGTTCTTATCTTTAAAATAAAATAGTTTGGGAATTTGGAGTATCGGCAAAACAACAGATTTAAAAAAAATATGCAAAGAGAGGGTCTATTGTTCTTCATGTTCTTACAGTCACACTGAGAGATCCCGAGGAAGCCTTCAGAATGAATGCCTCTTTCACATAACCAGCTCTATCTTTAGGGAAGCCCAGAGGAGAAGACATTTGAAAGTCTCTTGTTTGCTTCACTGGAGAAACCCCTGCACTAGGAAATTACAGGAGGCTTAATGCCGTATGAAATGAGAAACTGGAAGAAAATATTTTTCAAAGCTGTTCCAAAGAATAGGATAATCAATCTTACTCCAAGTAATTTAGTCTTCTCATAGCTGCTTTTTCTCTTTCTGCCCAAAAGTGGGTAAACAATTGGGTTACATCACCAATTTGAACAATAATGCACAATCCCTATGTCTTCAAATATTGCTAGAAGCCTCAATATATGATGTAAATCTTGAACCTTTTTTTTCTCCCTCAAAAATTTGATACAGCTTTGGTGAAGGCCAGGCTCTCGGCTACATGGCTTGACACTCACTTCAGCTCCCAGAGGTGTCCGCTGTTCCCTCTGCATTCCAAATAATGTCTTGGATGCCGGAAGGCGTCTTCCATTAATTCAATGGATGGTCAAGAAAAAGATAACGTTCATATTGTTTCTGAGCTACCTAATCCTGATTGTGTGTAAGACAAACAATTTAGTGTTTGGTGTATGTAGCAATTATAATCAGCTCAGTTTTCAGTAGTTCATCTCTAAGATAGTTTTGCTCCGAGGAACTAGAAAGTGCAGACTATTCACATGGTATAGAAACAATCACAACCGGATGGGAATGGAAAAGTCAAAACTAATTTGCCTGTGGTAAAATATTGATAGTCATATGATAACACTGGCTTAACTTCATGAGTCAGTTCTAACACCATTTCTTTATTAGGCCTCAGCTACAATCAATTTGTTTCTGGATATTCAAAGAATAAGGGTCATGTGTTAAACATGGGGAAATTAAAAATAGTTTCTTGAACAGAATGCCCTTTGGGATCCACATTAATCTAAGGTAATTAAAAATAACTAATAATGATGTTATTGAGCAATTTGGTTTCTACTTACTAATCCATTTTTATCAACTCATCTAGTGAGTGGAGCACATTTTTTGCTTTATCTGGTAACAGCTAAGAAATAAAATACTTGGCTAGATCTTGCATGCATAACGACTTCCCAACAGTATATATTCATCCTAGTATTAGAGAACAGAGATGGTGGTGTTTCCACTTCATCATAATTTATGGGCTATCTGAAAAGAAATGTTGATTAGATAGATTATGTTGAATAATATCTTCTTAAATGTCCCCAAACACTTAGAAACAGCCACTGTAACGTTACTATATAATCACCTTATGAGATCACAGTAGTCATGAAAATGTAGGATAAAATAGTCAAGAATATGTATGGAATTTATATTTAGTCACATATAAAGAAATGCTTAATTTTGTGTAGTTCACATCAGATATCCTTTCCTATAAAGCCACATTTTCAGAATTACAGTTTGAGTATGATTAAAATAAGCAGAGACAAGGTTTTAAGTTACCTATAATTTGCATTCATAAGTGCCTTTCCATCTTCTTCTCTGTATACCTGGTAGCCCAGTGTTTTTAGCAACATTTTTTCCTCAGGAAGGGCCCTGCTCCTTTCAGCTACATAGCTTTACACATGTTCCTTGGAATGTCCTCTCTAACCTTGACTCTTCACCCTTGCTAATCATTCAAGACTCAAAGTACCAACATAAAAATTTTTGAACTTTGGGGCTTTCCTCCTCCTTTCCTCAAAAGGTTACAGTGAAATAACTGTGTATTTGTTTTGTTCTATTTTGTTTTTTTGTTTGTTTGAATCCATTGTGTTAGAGCACTTACAGAGGAAAATTGAAGGGCCAAATATTTCATTGCTACACTATGTTATCTTATTTTCGGATTCAAATGCTAAGTATGGACCTAAACATACATTTACCACTGAAAATTAAGTCAATATGTAATCTGTTTTCATTAATTCATTTCCTGAGTTCCTATTACGTGCCAATGTCTGGGATGAGTGTAGAGAAAAGAACAAAACCTAGTTATTGGAAGTGTTAGCTTTTATGGTCCTCAACAAGTCTAGAAAGGGAGGTGGACAAATGAACAATTTAAATAATATGTCATATTGCAAAAGGGACTACATGGAGAGGTTTTATAAGAATTAACAAAAGTACAGGATAATCAACTTGTTAGTGGTAATATGCTCTAGAGTATATGGATGAGAGAAATATTAAAGATGCAGGATCTATAGGAGTCATTAGTGCTGGAGAGGAGAGAGGGAAAAGTAGAGAGTGGGGAAGGGAACAAAGAAATGACTTGAAAACACAGCTAAGATTGCTGAGCTGAGTGAAAGATAGCACCAGTTACTAGCATATGTAATGTAATATAATGTAGGAAACACAACCCGTATTAAAATTGCATAAGAAGTATAGGAATCATGCAGCCCAAATCTATTCCATTCATCCCAATATCAAAGAATCTGCCCTGCTGGTTCATAAGTATCCTTCAGTTTGTCAGGATATGTGTCTCGCTTTATGGTTTGGAAATACATTTGCTATAATGTTTAACATAGAACATATACTATTTAGGTACATACCACCTCATTAATTGTGAGTTGGTAAAATGCTGCTGTTTAATCTGACAGCATTCACTTAGTGAAGGACAAAGACGAAGGTTGCTACCATGACCTTTCTTAGGGGACAAAATATCTCAGTACAGAGTCCATTACGAGTCAAAAAAAAAAAAAAAGAACATCAGTACCACTACCCTGAAGATTCTAATCTCCCCCTATGACACTGTCTTTGTGGACAAATTTTCTACAAAGCAAATTTGAGCTAAGCTTGTCTAAGCTTTCAGTAAAGATATTAGCTTCATTAACATATTAATTGAGACAAATTCAAAGGTCCTCTTCCCTTCATTGCTATATAATAACTACATGCTCAACATCTGTCCAGCAGTTCCTTTACATAGAAACTGAGGCTGCCGGCACTCAGAGTTCTGCCCTGAAATGACTGAGATATGTTAGGGATTCTTCACCATTGCCTGCTTTATTTATTTTTTGGAGTATGTAATTGAATTTTCAGTGTGTATTATGTGATTAAGGATTTAAAATACTGCAAGGTCTTTCAGAATCTCTTAAGGTGTGTAATAATTTTGCTACTGTACATGCTGATGATTTAGGTCTATCTTTTATTGAGAATGGAACTCTTTCTCATCCCCATAGAATGCAGAGACTTTCCCTTACTGCCATTGGTATGTATATGAAGAGCTCATTTAAGTTCTATGTTCTACATTGCTTAAAAGGAATAAAATACCTAAAATATTTTTAAAGTCTCTGCAGTCACTCCAAAGTCTTTTTAAATTGAGGTGGGAAATACGTACATCAAGTAAACAGGCAGTTAAATGGACAAACAGGCTTATATTCTTAACTTTATTTTGAAAGATAAAAACTTTTTGTGGCATTTCATGTGGCTCTCTCAGTAACTGTGATCAAGGGATATTTTTCCCTCTACCAAGAAATAAAATTTATAGACTTGGTAGAGACAATATATTACATTATATTGCCTTAACTCTTCATCTATATATCTGTGTGTTATGTTTTATACATAACTAAACACACACACACACACCTGCCTATTCCAAAATTAGTCTGCACTGCAAATCTTTCCAAATCTAATTAAAAGTCGGTCTAAAAAAGAATATTTCTATTTCTTTTCTGTTGCAAAGGATTGTGGAAGACATCAAGAATATTCTCACCTTTCATTCTGAAATGTTCAACCATTTGAGGTTAAATAGAAATTGAAGCAAATTAATGTGAAAAATGCTGATGAAAATATGGACACTGAGGGTCATTTAGTAGTGTACCCAGTGAAAGTCTTCCTAAACTCTTCTTCATTCATTTTTCTTTTTTTTTTTAATCACTAAATAGAAATGTATGTAAAATGTATGTATGTCTTTGGGCCTCTTTTAAACAGAGTAGTAAATAATAAAACTAGAACAGGCCAAAGTATTAGTGTTTTAAACTTAGATCAATTCTGTACTTAATTAATTATAAATAAACTTGCAAAAAAAATACAAACAAAGTGCATCGGTCTTGTAAAGGTAAAGGCAAAGCTTTAGGGGCTGAAGAATGCCTGCATCTCAGCCTCAGCTTGTTAAGATACGGGACTCGGAACTCAACGTCAGGCTGTATAGTTTAGTCTCTGATACCTACATTGCCTCTGTTTCTTTCCCCCAAGGAAAATTTTACTCCTTTGTTCAGTCACTGGCAAAGGCTTTTTGCAGATCTCTTAAACGGGTTATACCTAATATTCAGTAGGGCTGACCACGAGTCAGGAACTTGACAGACACTCCCCACTGGGAACTGTTTGACACAGTGGCTCAGCTGCTGGTTGGAGATGCTGTCCATCTTTCCCTTGCCAAAACTTGACCTCAATACCCTTTTCAACACTGTGCCTTGGACAGACCCTGCTGTCTCTTCTCAAAACTACCATCACCAAACAACAGCAGCAATAATGATGGTGATGATGGTATTCACCAGGACGACCCTATCTCAGTGACTCATGTTACTGGCTAGATCAGCATTCCATGTGACCAGCTCACACTAGTTATAAGACTTTGTTCCAAACAAGAAAACAAAATGAGTATTTATAGACTGAAGATATGGCTTTCAGTTGAAGATTTAGACATTATCTTGACAGGACAGTGGTCACTCATCAGGAACTCCAGGTGAATCCATCTGAGGACTGTCATTTATGGTTTTACCTGACCGTCCCACCAGGCCAGGCTGCACATGCTTTTTATATTCCCTTTCCTCATAAACACATTTATTACACTAAAATAAAATTAAAACATAAAATAAAGTAAAAGTCTGGTTACATTTATTTTCTTAAGCTTAAATCATTGAGGAAGCATTAAGAGCTTCTACACACAACAAAAGGGTTGTATGTGTAATTGCATCTAGAGTATGAATAGGACTATATACATACATGTGTATGACATACATGCATATATATGTGTGATACATATATTTATGTGTGTATACATGAATATAGATATATATAGTTTTTAAAAAAATTCTTAGAAAAAGATCTGTATTTGAGTCCCGGCTTTGCTAATTCTAGCTGTGAGACCTTAGATAAGTAGCTCAACCATCCTTACTTCCGTTTCCCTTTTTACAAAATAAGGGAAGTAATTTTTTAGAGTATTGTTGTAAATAGTGAACTTAAATTCAAAGTATGATACTAATGAAAGTAATGTTAAACTTGACAAAGTAAACAATATTAAAACAATCTTGAGAGAAAGCTACCTGTCAGTGACTCAAGGTAGATGAAATATATTGGACAAAAACTCCACTAAAAAACAGCACTTGCTTAAAAGGGCTTTAATTGACTCAATATGAGTTTAATTCAATATGAATATATAATGGTCTTCAACATGCTAGCATTATTTTGATCAGTTACTAAAATTAGAGTCTGGTGTCCACTTTTCACATTGCTAGTAACATATTTTAACAACGTATTTTCTGCAATTGTTAGGTTTAAGCTTTCATAAAACTGGTCTAAAATGTGTGCAAATTACCACTTTTGGCCCCTACGTCTGCCTCCGATTGATGTGATGCAGTATTATTGTGCCACCTGGTTGCTGACATTGACGTTAAAATTTGATTTGGCGCATAGAGACGAGGACACTAGCCGGTCTCCATCATGGCTGGTGCTTGCTGTCGGTGATGAGATCAGATACATCACTGAATGTGGTGGGAACAAATCTTTCTCAGAGAGAAACTACAAAGCAGTGGTTAGAGATGAACACGGATGTAAGTCAAAGCAAAGCAAGGAAAGTCCATTCCTATTATTAAATGACCTCTAAATTGATTAAGTGAAACAATATACAGTTGTCAAAATAAAATTTTAAAAAAAGGCAAGAAAATTTGGAATTCAACAGGTCTGCATAACTCTGCTTTTCTTCTTTTTTTAAATTTCAACTTTATTGAGGTGTAATTGACTATCTTGTCATCTATTTCAGTGGTGACCTGACACACCATATATTATGAGAGGTTTCCCCCATCTGGAAATGAACACATCCATCAAAGGCACGTATCTATCCCTTCCTTTTTTTTTTTTCCTTTGGTGAGAACGTCCGAGTTTTACCCTCCCAGCAAACCTCAACCACACAACACAGTGTTATCAACGCTAAAAGTTTATACTCTTCTACCAATTTCTTTGAATCTCCCCCACCCCCAGGCAACCACTTTTCTACTTTGTTTCTGTGAGTTTAACTATTTTTTTTTAAGATTCCTCATATAAGTGATTCCTTCTTATGCTTGTCCTTGATCAGCTTGTATATTTGGATTCTGGGTTTCTGCTTTATTATGAATAATTCATCAGAGACAGTTAAAAAAAATCTCTCCACCCGTGGCTCTCCCCTCACGCCCATATCAGAGCAGACTCCAGTCTCGCGCTTCCCTCTTTTCCTTTTCCTTCTCTTCCAGTTTTACTGTATTTCAAATTTTTCCTTCCTCTCTGTTTCCACTGGTATCATCACATCATCACTTCACACCTGGCCACCCACAGCAATCTTCCCTGCTCACTAGATCTTCCTAAAAACATGGTTTTCATTATGATACTCCCTTGCAAAGACATAATAAACACTTTGTTAGTAACTGATTCACATCCAAGTTTCAGACCCTGGAGTTCAAATTCTGTATCAGTTTACCTCACTCTGTCTTTCCAATTTCATCACTGATTACTTGGCAGTGTGATTCTGCAACCTTACCTGCAGGCATGTCCATACATAGCACTCTCATCTTGGCCTCTGTACCCCTGGACACACTGGTGCTCCCACCTGAATGCACCCTCCTTTCCTTCAGCTAAGCCACATTCTATATTCTTAGAAGTCCAGTTAAACAGAGACCCTTCAAGAAACCTTCTCAAAACATGCCAGTGAACAATCACAGATTTATATTAAAATCATATTAACATGCTTAATTCCTGTAGGACATTCTTCTCACCTGTAAATACTTTGGGGTTTCTCAAACTTGTCCCCTGGAAAAGTAGTCCTAAGCCATGACACTCTTACAAAAAGCGTAAGAAAGAACATGAGATATTGATTGAATGCACTCATACAAAACTAAGAACATCCTTGCTAACAGAATGTAATTAAATACACATCTATTACACAATATAAAGCAGTAACCAAGTGCATTTATGTTCAAGAAAAAACATAACCAGCTGTTAAGTCAATAGCATCAGCTAGCTATTCTTTATCTTTTGCATCCATATTTGCTTGTTTTTTGTTCCTTCTTTTTGGTTTCAGTTTATGCTCACTTTCAGAAAACTGATAGATGTCATCAGAGCTTAAGTTAGATCAATTAAAAAAAATGTTTACCTAGGAAAAATTTTCCTAAGGGAGGCAGTGCAGTACAGGTTTGGAGGGATTTTGTTGGGCGGCTGGCTCTTTTTTGTGTCCTTGGTAGAGTCACTTAACCTCTATGTACCTCAGTTTCTTGGTGGGGTTATTAAAACTGGATGTGGAGAAGGATTAAATAATATAATATATGGAAGGCCCTTGTTGCAGAACATGAGCTTGGTAACAGAGCTGATTGGCTTCCAGTAGAAGTGCAAAGCTCTCCATTCCTCACTCTTCTGATTCCAAGCAAGGGGCTGCCTAAGGATGATGTTACCGGGCTTCATTTAAGGGTAAAGGACTAGGGAGTGTGTTCTTCGCAGATGCATGGGCTGCCCCCCTCCGGGAGCCTGGAGAAGGCCGAGACAGAGCGGGGCCTGCTCAGAGCTGTCTCTTGCTCAGTCTTTCTGATCCTTTGTTTCTTTCTTTCTACATCTTGATCATTCACTTTTTTATCTCAAACCTATCTCTTGGACTTTTTCTCTATTTGCCTCTGTTTTTTTTTTGAGATAAATGAAATACTATAGCTCTGACTTGATTTTAACAGTGGGGCACTTAGGGATTTACCTTATAAAAACACCTCTGTAGTGGCACAAAAGCAAGAAGCAAAATGGGATATCTTTTTTTAACAATACCCATACTTTTTACAGCCTTCACAGTTTTTGCTAAAGTAGATGCCCTCATTATGGGATGATTATGGAATAACACCCCTAAAAAGAAACTGAGGTGCATAGAGGTTAAGAGACTTTCCCAAGGACACAAAGAAGAGCCAGCACCCCAACAAAACTTAATGAACAAAAAAGGATTGGTAAAGCCACAGTTCTGGGATATTTTTTGGAACATAACCAATGACATGATGGAAGTAATTCAGGACATAGTAAAATATGGCCAGAAAAAAGGGCTTCTGGTGTGTGTGTGTGTGTGTGTGTGTCTGTATGTATGTGTGCGTGTTTCCTCCAGTGTGAGGACTACTTATAATAGTAAGAATGGTGTAGTAAGACTTGTTTTTACCATGGAGAATAACTAATTGGTAGAAAAATATGTTAAGAGTAGAGAAAGTAATTTATGATATTACATGTTGTATCATTATTTCTAAGACTACCCTTCATCTAGAAATCACTTTCTTTCATTTACATGAAGACATTAGCCACTCTGCTCTTTGGGTCATAGCCTAAACTACATGAAAAGACTTAATTGGAAAAAGAGTAAAAATACAGCTGGGTTAGTCATAAATAATAATCACTTCCATTTATATAATGCCTTTGGAAAGGTCCCTAGAAGCTTACTAACTTTCAAAATCATGCACCAGATTTCAAATGCAAAACATCCTGCTAACGTGATGTTGAGGTTACAGATTTAAACACATCGAGGTCAGCATATACAAGAGATATGGTTTTCATTATAACATTATCTCACCCATATAAGCATGCTTTTTTTTCTTGAAATTCTTTATTTAAGAGTTCAACTGCTACTGAAAATATCACATCTATCTAAATATTTAGCATGACAAATAAACATTGTGGGGTTGTTTTCTTCCATGTGTTGCTATTTTGAACTATAGAATTAAATTGGTGCAATTTGAATTTTGATTTTGCCTAGAATCATTTAAATGAAAATGATGATTCAGAAGGCTAATAGAAATTTGATCTGTTCACCTTGCTTACTTCAATGTGCCCATTCACTGAGTTCAAGAAGAATGGAGGCACAAAGGAAGTGTGATGCAGGAACTAACATTTATTGACTTCCTACAGTGTTCAGAACACTGTGGTAGGTGTTTTGCCAGTGTTAACTCACCAACCCTTCAAAAATTCTAAAAACTAGTTATTAGTATATCTGATTCACAAATGAGAAAATGCAGGCTCAGAGAAATTAAGTGAGATGGCCAAGGTGAAACTTCTAATAAGAGGCAAGTCTAATTTTTTTTTTTTAGTTTCTAATATTGTCCCTACTTTTCTTATTAAATGGCTAGGGGAAGGAAACTGCTAAGTATCTCTATCTACTGCCTGCCATTTCCTCACATTTGGGCCTTAACTTAGAGATATGCATGTTTAGGAGATAGATTGTAGGGGAAAAAATGCTGGGACAAAATTTTAAGCTCAAAGTTAAAAGTTCTCCAACATATTGCTTACAATTGGCATCCACCATTTTAATTTAGTAACATATGGAGAAGGATATGTGAGTCCAGTTGAGGAGAAAGCTGTGGGGCAAGACCATCTGTTTATATGCACTGATTCGGTCACCTTCTAAGAAAAAGAGAGTACAGTGCAGTTTATCAAACAAGTTGACATTGTATTGGGGGAGGAAGATTTTCTCATGTAATAGAAATTCTCTTTGTAATGAACATATTTTCTGATGTCGTGATCTCATATACCATCACATTACAGCTATAAAACTGCATATAACAGAGAGATCATCCAATATTTCCAATATGTAGAATTCCCCAGCACCCTACACACTCATCTGAAGTCACGAAAATTTAGAAACATAATCTTTTAGAGCTAGAAAGACTCTCAAAGCTATTCATTTCCCACTACAAACCTTGTAGAGATGTGAAAACTGAAGCAGAGAAGTTAATTGAGTCATTTAAGCTAGTAAGTGTCAGAGCCTAGACTACAACCCAAGTTAACTTATTCTATTTATTCAGATTTTATCACCAGTTTCTGACCTTAGAAAATATACTTCAGAAGGCAGCTTCAGAGATACAGGTTGCTTTGCAATAGAGCTATTTCAGAAAAATGTTGATAGTTGAATCATATTTGGGGAAGACTGGAAGCATTCGTTATTTAAAGGATCAGTTTTGGAGTGGTTGTATTAAACCATCCATTTAGGATAAGGGTGTGTGTGTGTGTGTGTGTGTGTGTGTTTATCACATTCTGTGCTAAAACCAAATCACTGTTAGTTAATCCACTGCTCTTTCCTACCCCTGAAGACTAACCATCTAATGGGTTATGACTATTTGGTATGTAAGAAGCCAATGAAAAGAAACAGCTTAAAGATGTGAAATGAGCCTATTGCTTTTATGTTTCTGCGGACATGCAATGTTCCAATGAATAATAATAAAATTTCCTTTTGTTTTCTGTTAGTGACTAAATGTTAAAAATAATTTGAAATTGTATCATATAGAACTTTTAATTAATTTTCAGAGAATTACATTCTTTTATAATAAAATAAGGTGTTTGAAAATCAAAACAAACCAAAAAGGATGAAGTTCTTCTATATGTCTGTGTGTGTGAAAGAGAAAGACTGAGAGATTGAAAGAGAGAGAGAGAGAGAGAATGAAAGACAGAGAGACAGAGAGGAGAGAAACAGAGAAAGAGTTTGGTGGATACCACCACTTGAAACACTTTCTGTACTGTCCTAGTTCCCCCCAGTTTTCTTATGACCATTAAGGCCAGCTCTTCTAACCACTTCTCTGGGATCCTCTTCTTTTTCCAGTCCACTAAACTAGGAATATATCAAGATTGAATCTTCAATCTCTCTTCCTCTCTTTCCTCCTTAACTTTTACGTTACCTAATCAAAACCCAATATTACCTCTTGGCTATTAACATTACAATTATAACTTCAAGCAATGAACTTTCTACTAAAATCTAGATTTACATAGCTACCAACATTATGATGTTCCTACTGTATCTAGTAGCAATATCAACATTATGATGTTCCTACTGTATCTAGTAGCAATATCAAATTGAGCATTTTCCTATTTCTGTGTTCTTTATTGCACCCAATTGCTCAGTCCAGAATCCTTGAAATCATCCTTGACTCCTCTCTCTTTCCCACTCCACATTCTGCCAGTTAGGAAATCCTGTCTGATACACTTCTCAGGACTCTCACCACAACACCCAAGATGAAGTTGCCATCAGCTCTTGTTGAGACCACAGCAAGAGTCACAAAATGGTCTCTCTGCGCCCTCTCTTGCCCCCTGCATTCCATGGTTAATACATCAGCACAAATGCTCACCTGCTCCAAATCCTCTAATGGATTAGTAGCACAAATGATCTCCTGCTGAAGCCCTCTAATTTTATCACAACTGAAAAAAATTATAAAGTCCTTATCAAGATGTACAGTGCTGTCTCCTTACCCCATTCTGGTCTTTGCTAAAATGACGTGAAAGGCTATTCATGGATGGATAGATGGATAGATACATAGGGTATTGCTTGACTATTACTACTCACCTTATTTCTCTGTAATCCTGAGCATTACTATATGTGTATATGCAACAGGGACATGTGTGTATGTATATGTGGTGTGTGTATGTTTAAATTGTCTGCGCCCCCTATTAAAATGTGAGCTTCATGAGATCAGAAACTTCATTTATTTTGTTCACTTTTACATACATAGTACCAACTTCTATTGGATACTTACTGAAAGAAACAGACTGATAATTTAAGTTTGTTATATATCAAATTTCATGGAACTGGGAACACAACTAAAATTTTAGCACATTGATATAAATATGTGTAATTTTGTTCACTTTTATATACTAAGTACCAACCTCTAATAAATACTTTTTGAAAGAAACAGACTGACATTTTTTGCTTGTTCTTATTTATCAAATTTCATGGACCATGGACACACAACTAAAAATCTAGCACATTATTATAAACAATTGTAAGCAAAGCATTCCATTTTATTTGCACTATCCTATAAAATGGTGTCCAGGACTATTTCTCTTGAATTAACTATACAGTAAGTATTTTCCACATTCATTCTTAAAACATATAAACTGAACATAAATATAAATACTGGGCTGATATTTAATACATGAATACATACACACATTCACATATTATCCCAAACCAAAAAGCAGGGGCAAATGAAAGTTTGAAGCTTCTGAATAACTAAATGGTGATTATGGGATTCCGTATTTCAGGAAGCTGCAAGTAAAATATTCAACAGATCATAGGTAAGCAATCAAGCTCTTTGAGAGCAGAAGGTATCTTCAAGGGAAGAAACAATATTCTTCATTTGGTTCTTAAAGAAGTTGAAAAAGTGAGAATTTTATAGAAGATTCAACTCTACAGAGAGATCATATGGTAAAAAAACAAAGGGTGGTGAAAAGAAATGAAGGAATTAATTTCTTAAAAGTCAAATTTATACTCCTTCAATATGGTATAACCTGAAGTCCCAAGACTCATATGAGCAATAAAGGTATAAGCAAAGAAGAATCAACCGAGTTCACTGGCTTCCACTCCAGAGCAAATTTAGTGTATGCCAGGGTGTATCTACTGTACCATGTTTGCAGGCTCAGAAATCTGTCGCTGCCTCTTGCTCCATCCTAGTGATTTTAGAATGTAGAACAATGAGTGATACTTTAGAATAGATATTATTTCCTGACAAAATGTATGTTTTTGGTTAGGGTAGGAGACGTGCAAGATGCGCTGGGAGCTCATAACTAGGTGACTAAGCAGTCTCCTATGGGACATGTCTGCAGATGTGTCTGGAATATGTGGGAGTTTCAGAAAGGTCCTTCCAGAAGGGCCATTTAAGCTGTAAAATGAAAAATGTCCAGCTGAAGGACACAGTGATGGGCTCGGGCCATGGAGAGCTGTTTGAAGCAGAGGAAATGGGATGAGTTTTAAAACTAACAAACTATTAGTTAGTATGCAAAGAAGTGTTCTGTTTCAGTCTTCTTTGCTTTTTGTTTTCTTGGTCATTTGGTTAACTGGTTCATGGTTTCTTCACAAATTATAAAATATGGGTAAAAACAATGGCCTCAGGGGCCACATTTAAGATTAAATAAAGAAAAATAAACAAACAAATAAATAAATAAATAATCTGTGTAAGTAGTTCAAGTTACATTAAAGAATTCTACCGAAGTTGATTATTACTTACAGATGCGAAATAGACAACCACATTCTTTCTCAGCTTCATCTTCTGTAGTCTTGTGAAAACCTTATGTTCACTCTGGGCTGTTGTACTATGAAAGGAATGTTGAAAACTTAGGCAGCCTCTTAGGAAAGAGCAATAAATTGATGGAGAAGACCTTTCATAAATGGCTGACGGAGTTTGCATTATTTTGTCTGGAAAAGAGATGGCTGAGAAAGGATATTAGAACTCTCTTCCAAAATATGAAGGGCTATTATTAGGGAAATGTAGGCCAGCTGTTTTTTTATTATTATTAGGGAAATGAGGTCAGAATAAGAAAAAGTTGGCTGAGTTTGTTTAAACATTTGGGAGAAAGCCTTGAAAGTAAAGGTTACTTATATTCCTGGAGACAGGAGGTAGGTTGTCTTCTTACCAGGAGATCTTGAGATACCATCTGCTTGGAGGAATAGATACTTAAAGGGCCCCTTCAAGCTCTTGGGCTCAGTTGTGCCTCTGCTTCTGGATATCTGGTCAAGGTCAGTGGGAGTACTCATTGGGAATACATTCCCCAGCATAAATGCTCCGCTCTTAGGGACAAGCAAGGGTCCTTTCTTGAGACCCCTCTGAGGTGTGCCCTTGATTGTCAACTTCCCCTGAGCCTTACAGGCAGGACGCTTTCCTTGACAGACGATTTCTGCCTTATATTGTCTTCCATAGAAGCTTATTTTCAAAATAGAAGGCAAAAAGACAAGAAATCTTTTGAATTCCTCATCAAATTTTGAAACATCAGAATTTGAAATCTAAAATGTGTGCCTTTTAATTAAAAAAAAAGTCTTCACACACTAACTCCTGTAACATATATATAGTGCTAACTTGTTAAATTATCTCAAATGTAACTGTCCTTTGCTGAAGAAAAAGAGAAACTCATGCTTTAGACCTATATATAGCATTCATTTGCATATCTATGCATATATACACACACCTTATTTTACATTAAATCTGTCTCTATACTATTTATATTTATACCCATTTGCTGAGTCCAACTATATTTGGTCATTTTTGCATTCTACCAAGTATTCTTCAGGAAGTATTCTTAAGAAGTTACACTTGGTAAGAGTTTGCAACAAAGCTGAATTATGGTAGAAATCCTATACAAATACTCAATCTTTCCAACAGCTATAAATTACAATGTCAGAAACATAAGGTGCTGACCTCCCAGTGTGAACAGTGTATGTGTGTGTGTGGGGGGTGAGTGATGGGGACAAAGCTCTTGATTAGAAATGTTTTTCTTGAAGAATAAAGCATTTATGCAGGGGAACAGCCATGAATAAAGTCTATCACCTCCTGATGTTTACCCATAGAAAGCACAAGTTGATTTCTCTTCAAGGGAAGAAAGAAGAAAAATAAAAAAACCTTCACATTTGGACTGATACTCAAAAGTTATAAATGTTTAATGCATCTGATTACTACAGTTTTATGGGTTTCTTTTTTCCCCTCTAAACAAATGAAGATTAAAAAAAAAAAAAAAGAAAACAAAGCAGCAGCAAATGAACAATCCTGAAAGTGAAAAGGCATTTGTAATTTTAGAATACAGGAGTGACTAGTGGGGTATGTGCAAATTTCTTTGAAAAATAACAGCACACTGCTTGAGTTGGATTGTATTTTTAAAAGTCAGGATCAAGGATGGGAGCTGTGTAACATACTTCATAACAGAAGAGCTTTCAAGCTCCTGAACTCCACCAACCATGACAGAAGCAGAACATTTCTTTCATTTTGTCTCTGCCTTCCTCCAAAAAAAAAAAATCCAGATAAAATATAACCTGCAATAAGGAGAGAGGATTTTCACAAAAACTGATCCTACCATTATCTTTCCCAGGATTCTTAACTCTTCAGGCAGTTTATTTAAAAAAAATACCAATGCTGAGGCCCCACTCTAGATAGATTACTTGATGAGGCCCAAACAATAGTATTAAGGAAAAAAACAAAAACAAAAAACTAAAAAACCCCCAACTCTGCAGTTAATTCTAATGTGAGGCCAGAACTGAGAACTACTGACTAGCCCATTGATACACACTTTGTGTCCATACTTTATTAATGGCAGTAATTCAGTCTCATAGGCTACCAGTTTAAGGCCTTCTCACCTATCCCTTCTGGTTGTCTCTGATCTTTCTCTTCAATAATCTCTTTATCACCTCCACAGCCAATCCTTTTCTTGACATAATAGCATTATGATAAAATTCTCTAATCTTGATTCCTTTCTGGGTGGATCTTCTCACACATAGGGATCTTCCAGAGATGTTGTGTTTCTTCATATTATTCCCTAGATACAGCCCCCAAATCTATAGCTCTCGATTCCTTCAGAAAAATATTCAAATTTCTTAATAGAACATTCCAGAATTTCTGTAATCTGGCCCGGATTTTCTTTCCAAGTTGAGAGTGCATCACTCCATGGCAGGGATCCTCCACCCCTTCTAGCCTTGTCTATATCCAATATTTCCTGAACATTTTACTCAACCCTACCCTCTTAAATGTTTCCTTCTGTTCCCTTCTTGAGATGCTGAGTCTTTTTGTTCAGCCTAAATCAAACCCTGCCTATTCTTTATCCTAGCTCAAGCATTCCTTCCTAAAGCATTTCTCAACCATGCGAGCACCCATTCAACACTTCTCTGCCTTCTGCCCTTATTTTTGGCACCATTCAATCGACTCAGTTGTGCTCCCAATGCTACTGTGAGCTCTTCAAAGACAAAACATGTATCTCATCTACAGCTCTGAGTACACCGTGCAGTGCCACACACAGTAGGTACTCAATATTAATTTGTTAAAGGAATATAAAAAGATTAAATGTCACAGAGCTACCATGATCTCATATTTTAGTGGCTTAATGCTGAGTGCTAGGAAGTGCTTTGTGGATTCTAGTGCCAGAATTATATTTATGAGGACATATGGAGGACAAAACAGAAAGGAATGCTATAGTCCAAAAAAGAAAAAAAAAAAGACCATTTTTAACCTTAGAGTGCATTTAGATTTTCAGAAGATCACACCAAAAATGGGATGGCAAGTAAAACTTCAGCATGGAAGAACCATTAAGTTTAAACTCCTTAAAATGTAATGCTAATGAAATGTTCCTTAAATGAGGCTTTACTCTTTGTGCTAATTCAGACTGAGTGACCAGTCAAGATCGCTCCATCTGTTGGTACTAAATGTGTTCTTTTGGATTGAGAGGGGTACTTGAATTCACTATCACACAGAAGAAATGGATTTATTTGAGGACCTACAATGCCTCATTCCTTTCCTGCCCTGCTTCTCACTTCTATCTCTGACTAAGCAAGGAAGATGTGGAGTCACAAATGTTCCCTGCACTTCTCCCTTATAAGGATAATTTCTACCTTTCTCCCAGAATGAATCTCGGTTTTGATAAAATGTTTGATTGAACTTTGATTTCAGGCTTTTTTAAAAATCAAAGAGTGTGAGAGTAATATAGGTGCAATTTTGAGTATATGATAGCAGTGGGCCTTTCCCCCTCATCTCTGCCCATTTAGAATCAGCAGTATGATGCTCCAGGAGAGGTCCCAGAAAATCAATCACGATAAACCCACTCTTCCCATATAAGAGCTGAGAATGGTTGACCTGAGAACTGGGGCATGAGACAATGGGCTTTTCCCAGTGATAGAAAGTGTTTCAGAAACAGGCACATGGCTGAATTAGAGCCAGTAAAGTATAAAGAGAAGTAGGCCCTGGTATTTCAGGAAAAAAGTTTTCTTAATTTTATGACAGATTCACAGAAAAGAATCGCTCTCACTAGACATGGCTGAGGAAGGCATGTAGCCTTAATTGCTACTGAAGCCATCCCAAAATCACAGGGGGATAGGACTGGGGATGAGCTGGTACCACGTCTAGCGTCTGAGAGGAGGTGGATCAGATTCCCCAAAAGCCCTTTCTCTCTCTGGTCTTCCGACTATGAGCCAGTGAATGGGTTTTAAGTTAGTTTGAATTGGGTTTTCATGTTTTTCAATTAAAAAAATTTTTGAGGTGAATACAATAAATTGCACAAATCTTAGTGTATAGCTTTATGAATCTGTACATGTGTTGAACTGATTTTACTATTATTTATAGTCCAAGGTACCTTAAGTAATATGTTTATCAAGACAACCGAGACAGACCCTAAAGGAGGGGTATAACTGACTCCAAATGTCAGACTTGCTTCTTAAGCTCAGACATACTTGCTTTCAACTGTCTTGTTTTGAATTGGTTATTAACACAATACTGCCTTTAGTACAGAAATGTACTAAATGTACTACAAGGACATTAAGTGTACTTTAATACACAAATGTACTTCATTCATCAATTTATCAAATATTCATTGAGCATCTACTACATGCAAGACACAGTGAAAGATTCCAAAAGATGAAAGATGAACAAGTACTTATAGGTGCTAACCTATGGTTAGGGCTCAGAGAAGAGATCTTTGAGAAATCTACTTTTACCCTAACATTTGATATAAGCAGGGGAGAACTAGGAGACGAGTGTGAACAGAAGAAGCAACACATACCAAGTCGTGGACAAAGAGGAAGTGTGGTCTTTTTGAGAACCTGAAGGGCTAAAATGTGGAGAGAACAAGAGGAGAGTTGCACCAAGAAATCAAAGGTCTCGAGAATCGTGATAGGCATTTTACGCTTTACCCAAGGTCTTAAAACATCACAAGTGCAAATATCAGATGTAAATGTCAGAATATTAACACTATTGTAACTATGGGAATTTTGTAGCCACTTAAAAGAAAGTCTGTATTTGAAAGTATGAAGTTGGGAATTCATGCTGATAAAAAAAATCATATAAGTATATCCATGGGAAGGCAATTATATTTCCTTTCAAATCCTCCACTAAGCTGGTTATCCTCAGATGGATAAAGTTTAATGATCTGGAATACTTTTGAGTCTTTTAGAATATTCAAAACAAATATTTGCCCCTAGGACAGGCAGATGAAGCCACTAAAGCATTCTGTTTTAGAAAGTTAACTAAATTAGAATTTGGAGGTGAAAACTTCATGCCAACAGTATTTACCAGGCACCTCATCCATCAGGTGATGCGTGTGCTTCACCACCTATTTTTTTCCCAGTTGTGACATGTGCATGTTCATTTAGCTACTTCATTTAATACTTGATTTCATAGAAATCTGCAAATATTGTAGGGTTAAAGATACCTTCAGGAATTTGATTCCATTAAGTTAAAATACCCTTGAATGATAGCTGTGTCACCAGGGGAATGTTATATAACTTCTCTAAGCTTTAACTTCCTTTTTTGTAATGGAGAAATAATATTAGTTCTAAAATGGGGATGACTATGTCTGGTTTGCCTAACACACAACATTATTGCTTTAAGGTGCTCACTCTCTAGTAGGGAGTTAAATACTAACGATCAATTATACTATATACTATTTAATATGAATAGTATTAAATGAGATACCATCTTTCACAAAGACATGTATAGGTTCTGTAAATCTCAGTGTGGAAGGAATATTTAAGCCTCACCAGACGAATTTAAGGACGACATCAGAGGAGATAAAATATGTGCACGAGTAGTTGATAGATGACCGGGAGCTTTCCAGGTGGACAGGAGGAGGGAAAGATGTTCCTGTGAAAAAGGTCAGAATGTACACAAAGCACAATGGCACTTTCTTGGATTGAATAGAAACAAAAGTTGCGAGTAAATCAAGCCAAAGGCTACTTGAAGTCCTACATTCTTTTCCAGTGTCATCATTTTGGTTGTAGAACCTGTTGGGAAATGACTGACCTTGATCCTAGGATATTACTCCCATTTAGCCCGGTTCTGTAATTCATTCAACTAGGTCAGATTTAGCCTTGCACCTGCAATTATCACAGCCTCTAGTATCCAGCAGTGAGAACACTGTCTGCTCTGACTTCTACCAAGCACCAGTTCTACATTCAAGGCAGCCCTTCTGCATCAAGGTTGAGGATATTAACTGAACATCCGATGAGACTGATTGCATCATTTATGCCCCATGGCTGAACAGAAGGTTTCAGTTTCCACTGCCTGCTAGGCTACTTAACCCTTCTAAGCAGAAATATTCAGATGAAGAAACCCCAATGTTATTATAATTGTGTAGATGTAAAACATCTGCATATGACTTCACGGCATCTGGCACTCTTTGAAACATGCAGAATTCAGGGCTGCAGTTTCAACCTCTCTAAATATATCATGTGACAGCTTAGGAAACATTCACTTACCATGACAGTACCAAACTCTGCTTCTAAACAAGGAAAAGTACATATTCTGCAGATACAACTATATAAGAATATATGTAAAATGTACCATGTGAGGGAAAGTCTAGTCAAAGAAATGTCATTTAATGCAATTTTAGATCACCTCCCCTTTTTATCAGGATGGGTTCTCATAAAGTACCTTTTATATTGGAGAATTTAAAAAGAAACATTTCTTGTCTCTTATTCATTTAACAAACTTTTATTGAAGACTTATTCTGTGCTAACCATCCTGCTATATAATGGGAATGTGGAGATGAAAGACTCCTTCAAGGGAGGCAAGATGTAAGTGAACAAATAACTATGTGGTGAGGACAAGTCACATATATGCACAGGTATCATTTCCTTTGGAGAAGCACTCCACGTGGTCTTGATGAAGTGGTCAGTCTGTGTGCTCTGTCCTTCAGCAACCTTGACCATTTGAATCATGATTCAGAAGGTTAATATGTGCAACCTTGTAACTTTCCCACCAAACATGCAGGACAGTTTGTCTCTTTACACATGGGTTGTTAGGGAGGAAAGATGGTACTCTGAATGTCACTTTGCAGTCATCTTCCTTGACGTGATGACCAGCGCCAAGAGATGGGAAGGGAGTAAAAAAAAGGATGGAAGTGGAGATTGGAAAGAGGGAGTAGGGGACAAGAGAAACACCTTATGACATCTTTGGAGCTTTATATCAAGTATGCCTGCAGCTTCCTTTTTCAAAATTGATGTTTAATTAGAAATTCATTTATTTAATCAATACCTGAATGTGGGGTGTTGAAGTGTGCTATCTTAAAATATTGAATTATCTTAGTTGAGAGGGGCAGACTCAACAATTCATCTTTCCCTAATGAGGAATTTGGTTATGTTATAGTAAAGGAACTAATTAATATATACCTATTACATTTTAAGACTCAAACCACCAAAGGTAGACCTTTGAAAACTGGTACAAGCATTATTCAAGAACAGTATGGCATCATCCAAAAAGTCAAGGAGATATGTGTATTTTGTGAGTATGCAATTCAATTCTTAGGAAAACTCAGGATATACACACAAAGGATTTCCTAGCAGAATTGTGTGCAATAGATACAAACTAGAAATAGCACCTATCTACCAAGAGTAAAAGTCATAAATATACAATGGAATACTATATAGCAACAAAAATGAATGGGCTATAACCATACATAACAGCACGGTATAATTTTACTATCATGATGTTGAGTAACAGAAGCTAGACACAAAGAATGCATAAAATATAATTCCATTGATGTGTAGTTTGAAAAAGCAAAATCAAAAGATGCTATTTAGATGTAGTTGGTAAAACAATAAAGGGAAACAGGAAATGATTATCAGAAAAACTAGGATAGTAGTTATATCTAAGAGCTTGTGTGGCTTGAGGTCAGGAAGGCTGCTAGGTGCTAAAATGTTTTTATTTTGAACTGGACACTCCATAGTTATTCATAGAATTATGCTTATACATATTTTATGGTCTTTGTTGTATGTGTTTTATATTTCACAGTAAAAAATATATAAAACAAAACAATGCATTATGACCAAATGGATTTATCTCAGTGTTGCAAGAAAGATTCAATCTATCACAATTATTTGTCACAAAATTTGATTATGAGTGAAAAAAATTATGTGTTTATCTCAATAGGCACATCCATAGGATTCTCTAAATATATATGATTAGAAAAAAACAACCTAGCAAAGTAGGAAACTTGACAGAGTATATACCAAAACCTACAGAAAACATCATACTGCTTAGTATAGATTTGGAAGCCTTGGCTGACTATAAGGAAATCAAATAACTAAAAGATTGAAAAAAAATGGGAGAAAGAAGATAAAATTGTCATTATTGGTGGATAATATGAACATCTACTTTGAAAAGTCAGCACAATTAAATTCAGAGTATTGTTTTTGTTTTCTGGTTGGAAATAAGATCAACCTTCAAAAACCAATAGCATTTTTTCACATCAACATTATCTATCCAAAGTGAAAACGTAATTTCAATAGTAACAAAATGTATTAAGTATCTATGGATTTTAACTTTTAAGTTAACAATAAATGCCCAAGATTTTCAATGGAGGAAAATCATTTTCTCTATAAACAAGCATAACTGATCTAAAAAAACTCAAAAACAATGTGTAGTGTTATTTTGGATTATAAGTATAAAAGTTTAATTCCTTGAAAATTAATAGATAAATTCAATGAGACCAAAAGCAAAATTTCATCTAGATGATTTGTAGAACTCAGTGCAACCATTCTAAAATTTATGTGGAATAATAAAGGCAAACAAGTAGCTGATTCTTCTTTGAAAAAAGAAGAGCTAAAAGTTCATATTTGCTCTCTCAGATAATAAGATAAAAGCCATTGTAATAAAATCAGTATGACTTTTGTTCAGGAACATCCAGATGAAATAATGAAACAAAATGGTAAGCTTACTAAGAGATCTTTTGAATACCTGGAAAGTGAATAACTGATAACTTGGTATGTAAAAACCAATAGGACATAATTGAATTTTTACTAATATGGCATTGAGAAAATTGATTTACAGTATGTAGAAAAAATGGATCCCTACTGAAATACATATACATACCTGTTTGTCATAACAGCTACATATATACAGTGCTTAGTATGTTAGTGTGTGAAAGAGCAATGATTGTGTTCCAGTAGTGTGGGTTGTAGTATTCTTGGTCTTAATTAGCACATTGTACAGGTAAAACCATAAAGATAAGAGTAAATCTCTATGATCTAGATATGAGGAAGGACTTCTTAATATCTCAAAAGTGTAAATACTAAGGCAAAGAAAAAATGTATTTTACTAATAAGAATTAAAGATTTTAGTTTACTGAAGATTGACTGGACAAAGTTCACAATCAGATATCAGATAACAAATGGGGAGGAAGAATTTAATTTGCAGTGTCTAAAACTGGAAAGATTTATAGTTAGATTACCAAGCAATTCCTGTTAATCAATAAGAAAAATATAATGACTCAAATTGAAAAATAAATGTAGGATAAAGGACACTCAATAAGTAAAAGGAACCCCCCTGCAAAAAGAAAACTCTTTCAATCAACAAAATGATGTCCAAATTCATGTTGTTAGAGAAATGCAAATTCAAACACTGACATCACTTTTTACTTTTCATTATGACATAAATTAGAAAGCTGAATCATGCCAAGTGTTGGCAGTGATACCAGAGTCCTCATTAAATTCCTGTAGGTATTACTGAGACAGACATTCTGGAAAACAATTTGGCAGTACTTGGGCAAATTTGGGATATGCACAGACTATGATCCAGCAACACTGCTCAGATACAAAAGGTTCATGTACGTGGGTGCCTGTAAGTTGGTAGTGTTAGTGAAGAGTTAGACGTTTATATAGGTGAATCTGCTAGTCTCATACCATAGAATACTAAAAATCAGAGTACAGCAGTAGACAATGGACATACAACAATATGGATGAAATTCTAATACTTTTGATGTTGAACAAAAGTAGTAAGAAACATAATGAGTTCTTGTATATGTTACAGGAATGTGTGCAAATTAAACACATTAGAATGAATGTCTATGGATGGTGGAAGAAAAATGGGAATGGGGAATGCAAGTACAAGGGAATATCCCTATTTTATTGGCAAGAAAAGGAGTCCTGAGAAATAAGCAACTTTCAAAGACCTTGCATGTGACAGAGCTGGGGTTTAAATAGCGACCCTGCCAGCTTAATACTAGTTAATTAAAGTTAAATCTTCATTTTATCCTATACCAGAATTGAGTCAAAAACCATTGTTTTTTCATTTTAATACAATGCAATTATATTAAACAACATACAATTCTGCATCAAGACAAACAAACAAAGATATTTAAATGGCCTAATATGAACAACCCAATCTGGGAGATAGATCTGATGATGGCATCTCACCCAGAGACAAACACACCCCATATAATGTTGAAGGAAGGAAGGAAAGAAGAGAGGAAGGAAAGGTTGGGAAAAAGAAAAAAGATCTGGAAATGAATATTTGCTAATTGATATTGATATTAATGTGCATTATCTCATTTAATTAATATAACAAGAACCCATGGATGCAAATGGTTTCCATTTTATGGCTAAGGAAGGACACTGAGACAAAGACAAGTTAAAAATGTCTAGTGATGCTTTATAATCAAGTTTCAGACTTTTGTTCTCTTCTGTAAAATTCCCAAGAACATTTAATGAATGAAAATCTAATGTTTGTATGCTCTCTGGAGAAATAAATATGTACTGTAGATAAAATGGTAACACTATCCAACTAGGATACCCATACCTATTCTAGTTAACTTGTTTTTGGATAGATTGATGTTTTAGAGCTCTTTAATGGACTAGTATACGGAATTTAAGTGTCTTTATGCTTTAATTTGCAGGCATATTATTCTTCATTAACTACTCCTAGGGAAAAAAAAAACCCATCTCATAGCTGAAAGTTATTGCTGGGAAGTATGTGCATCATGATTCATATTGAGAAAATTGCCTTTCTCATTAGGGTCCTGTTACTACCTAGACTCCTGGGCATACTGCTTATCATCTTCACTTTCCCAAGATCAGAGGGGCTATTTTCAGGATAGGACCTGTTGCCATCAGTTGGAGAACAGCCGTTTCCCTTCACTGGGTTATCTGGGTTGACCACATATATTGTTTTCATTTATTAGTTCCCTTTAACCCTTTGCTTATTTTATGCCATGTACAAACAAACTTGTAATCACATTAAAAGGATATATATGCAGACAGAAATAGTGCCTATATAATGATATACCTTACGCACCAAGAAAAATTTCTGGATGCTATTCATCAAGTCATCTCCATGGGAAAAATGATAAAGGGAATGGATATATATTGAATATATACTTTGCATATAAATATCTACTTTGCCTATATAGACTATTTTAGCTCATATAGATTGTATGAATGTCATTATATCCCAGTTCCGTTTGGCTTTCTTTCTATATCCTGGTTTCCTTTTGCCCTATTTGAATTAGTGTTACTGTATTGTTGAGTTCAAATTCTTTGAGAGCTACCATAATTACTGCTATTAGTTTTGAATCTTTCCCTGGTAATTAGTACATAGTGAAATTTTGCACATAGTAAGTACCTGAGAAATGTTTGTGGAATAAGTGAATTAGTTTGTGATTGAATTAGGATTTAACTCATACTTCCAAATATGACTAAGTAATCATCACCAAATACTAGGCTCCATATACTGTATTGTGATGCCAAGTTAATATTCAGAAGGACTATTTGGGTGATAATAATTTGGATTGTGTTTTATTTTCTTAAATAAAAAACACGCATATTTATATCATGTTCCCACAGTCAAAACAATTTGTTTATCTGGGCTCTACCAAACAGTTCTCCAGCTCAAACAATTGTATAGGATTGTCAGTGTAAAGAAATGTTTTGTCCAATTTAATTTTGAATTTGTGCTCTTCATTCTTCTGTACTGAGAAAGTCTAACCATTGATAACATTTGATCCCTATTTTTCTTATATCCTAATCACAGTCTAATTCTTAATAGCCAAAAATGTTTTTCCCCAAGAGTAAAGGTGTTAGAGAATATTCCCATCCTTTTGCCTTAATTGGAAGAGAATATTGTTGATTTTGTGGAGTTGTTTTAGAGGAGGATGCTTTACTTGCTTGAAGGATGAATGCAGGTGGGGAAAGGTGAAGGGGATAAAGGGGAACAATAATTCTCAACAACAATATAAATTAGTCACAGCGATGGTAGTACAGCATGTGACTCTGTAACATCTTACTACATTGATACATAGTAACTGAACTAGAGGGGGTGAGGATTTAATAATATGGGTAACTATTGAGTTACTGTGTTGTATATTTGAAACCAACATAAGATTGTATATCAATGATACTTTAATTAAAAAAATGGGAGAATATATTTGTAAATGACATATCCGACAAGGAGTTAACACCCAAAATATATAAAGAACTCATATGTCTCAACACCCAAGAGCAAATAATCAGGTTAAAAAATGGGCACAGGATATGAAGAGACAATTCTCTAAAGAAGAAATTCAGATGGCCAACAGATACATGAAAAGATGCTCCACATTACTAATCATCAGGGAAATGCAAATTAAAACCACAATGAGATATCACCTCACACAAGTTAGGATGGCCAACATCAAAAAGACTGAGAACAACAAATGCTGGTGAGGATGCAGAGAAAGGGGAACCCTCGCTGGTAGGAATGTAAGCTAGTTCAACCATTGTGGAAAACAATATGGAGGTTCCTCAAAAAACTCTAAATAGAAATACCATTTGACCCAGGAATCCCACTCCAAGGAATTTACTCAAAGAATACAAGATCTCAGATTCAAAATACATATGCACCCCTATGTTTATCACAGCACTATTTACAATAGCCATGATATGGAAGCAACCTAAGTGTCCATCGGCAGATGAATGGATAAAAAAGAGGTGGTACATATAACAATGGAATACTATTCAGCCATAAGAAGGAAACAAATCCTGCCATTTGCAACAACATGGATGGAGCTGGAGGATATTATGCTCAGTGAAATAAGCCAGGTGGAGAAAGACAAGTGCCAAATGATTTCCCTCATTTGTAGAGTACAACAAGGAAGCAAAACCAAAGGAACAAAACAGGAGCAGACTAACAGACTCCAAGAAGGGACTAGAGGTTACCAAAGCGGAGGGATGTGGGAAGGTGGGTGGGGAGGGAGTGAGAAGGGGATTGAGGGGTATTATGTTTAGTACACATGGTGTGGGGGAGTCATGGGGAAAACAGTGTAGCACAGAGAAGGCAAATAGTGAATCTGTGGCATCTTACTACACTGATGGACAGTGACTGCATTGGGGTATAGGTGGGGACTTGATAATATGGGTGAATGTAGTAATCACATTGTTTTACATGTTAAACATTCCTAAGAGTGTATATCAATAATACCTTAATAAAAAAAAGCCATTATTGGGAAAACTTGAAAAAAAAGATGAAAGCAAAGATGGTGTCTTCACTATGGGGATAATATTCCCATTTTTATCACTGAACCTGACTTTTCTTTCAAACCTCTTTGCTACCTATCCAATTTCCTGCTGGGCATCTCTAACTAGATGGCTACTGGCTCCACAAAGAAAGAATATCCAGAAATGAGCTCTTTTTTTCACTTCCCAAATAGGCTTCTCCTGAGACACTTTCTATTACTTGTTCTCCTCATCACCCATAAACAGTAAGTGATTGGCACAAGAACAGATGCATAGATCAATGGAACAGAATAGAGAGTCTAGAAATAAACCTATGCCTCTATGATCAATTAATAAATGACAAAGGAGGCAAGAATATACAATGGGGCAAAGACAGTCTGTT
This sequence comes from Smutsia gigantea, assembly GCA_032199065.1. Classification (NCBI taxonomy): domain Eukaryota; kingdom Metazoa; phylum Chordata; class Mammalia; order Pholidota; family Manidae; genus Smutsia; species Smutsia gigantea. The sequence goes on from JAVSCE010006109.1 coordinate 157,217, forward strand.
CTCAATAAATGGTGTTAGGAAAACTATACAGCTACAAGCAAAAGAATGAAACTCAATCACTGTCTTACACCATACACAAAAATAAACTCAGAATATGACTAAATACCTAAACATAAGACCTGAAACCACAAAACTCCCAGAAGAAAACATAGGTAGTACACCCTTGGACTACCTATTAGTAATTTTTTTCTGGATATGTCTCCCTAGGCAAGGGAAGCAAAAGCAAAAATAAATGGGACTATGTTAAACCAAAAAGCTTCTGCACAGCAAAGGAAACCATAAGATAAATGAAAAGGCAACCTACTGTACTTTCCCATACAGTATGTTCAAATAATATATCTGATAAAGGGTTAATATTCAAAACATATAAAGAACTTATACAACTCAACCCTAACAGAACAAAGGATCTAATTAAAAAATTTGGCAGAGGACCAGAATAGATGTTTTTCCAAAGAAGATATACAGATGTCCGATGGACACATGAAAAGATGCCCAACATCACTAATCATCAGGGAACTGCAAATCAAAACCACAATGAGATATCACCCCAGTCAGAATGACTAATATTAACAAGATGAGATTAACAAATGTTGGTGAGGATGTGAAGAAAGGGAATCCTTGGGCACTGATGGTGGGACTGTAAATTGGTACAGTCACTACAGAAAGAAGTACTGAGGTTTCTCAAAAAAACTGAAAGTAGAACTATCATATGACCCAGTAATTACAATGCTGGGAATTTACCCAAAGAAAAGAACATCACTAATTGGAGAAGATACATGCACTCCTAAGTTCCTCACAGAATTTACACAGCCAACATGGAAGCATCCTAATGTCCATCAGTATATGAAAGGATAAAAAAGATGTGGTACATATATATGATGGAATACTACTCAGCCATAAAAAGAATGAAATCTTACCATTTGCTGCAACATGGATAGATCTACAGGGTTTTATGCTAAATGAAATAAGCTAGACAGAGACAGACATATACCATATGATTTTACTTATCTGTGGAATCAAAAAAGAAAATGAAACAAATCTAAAAACATACACAAAAGACCAAAAATAGGCTCATAAACACAGAGAACAGACTGGTGGTGGCCATGGTGGGGGGAGGGGGGTGGTTTGAGAGGATGGGTGAAATAGGAGAAAGGGAAAAAAATTAGTGAGACTGTTTAATGTCTTGATCTGGGTAATGGTTATATGAGTGTATACACATGTCAAAATTCATTGAGATGTATAATAAGATTTGTGCATTTTATTACATCTACCTCAGTTAAAAAAAATAATTGACCATGTCTTGCTAATTGTACACTGGAAATATCCCTAATATATAACCTTCTTCTCCATTCCCCCAACAACTTAAAAAACTCAGGCCTCCATTACTCTCCACTGATTTACTTGACTATATACCCTCCAAAATATTTTAACCATTTATCAAAATTTGTCCCACTCACTCTTGCCAGATTCATAGTTTTAAAGTGCAACTTGGATCATATCACTCCCCAATTAAGATACTTTGAAAGCTCCCGGGTCTGCTAAAAACCTGACCTGAAATACATAGCCCACTATGATCTGTTTTTATGTTGCATTACCTCTTTTTCTACTGTCTCTTATTCTAGCTCTCTTCATACATCAGTTAACCTATACTCCATTTAAACTAAACCATTGGCTGTTTCCTATAAAGTTTCTACGTACCCTTTTTCAAGCTATCAATTCTTTCTGGAAAATTCTCTGCCATTCTATCTTGTCATATGGTCATTCTTTTGAACCTTCAAGGTCCTGTTTAAATGCCATCCCAAAGAAACTTAACTCTGTTGTCAAAAGTCATAAAACATCTTTATCTACACTACTCTGTAACAAGCTGAAAAGCTTGTTATCTGTTAGCCCTCAGTTATCTCTTAGGAAGGGAGTTGTCCTTGTTTAGGGGAATACCCTGGTGGGCTACTTAGAGATAGAAAATGAGGCTCCAAGGGTATGTCTTAGAAGGAGCCAATAAAGAGAGATTTAAAGCAACCTATCAAAGAAATGAGGAGACATCTGAGGCTTGGAAAGACTGCAGGAAGAAATGAGGACGAGGTTATAACATAGCACGGGCCCTACAAACAAAGGTGGTTAGTAAAATATTTTTAGTGAAAAATGTCTAATATTCAATTTTAAGTTGCTCATATTGTTGTCTTTTACACACGTACATGCCTTAGGGTGTTTCATTTTCTTTTGTTTTAACATCAATCGAGGAAAGGATGGTATGGAGAAGAGAGAAGGGAACAGTTCTGTGAGATGAGACAAGTATGAGATGAAATTCAGAGAGAGCAGAAACTGGGAGCCAGAAGTGAATTTAAGTCCACAAATCCTTAGTTATTTGGGGGCAGAGGGAGTTTCCTTGAAATACTTGAATGTTATGGAACAGAGGCTTGAGTAGAATTTGTCTAAATCTCAAAGGGTAGGGTGGTGGTAGCTGATGCATGGACATCTTTATGAAAGCCAATTTCCTTGCTGCTGGCATTGCAGTTATTATGGTGTAAGTCCCTTATGAGTTCTAGACTGTAAAGGCTCACCTTTGCACCACTCATCTTTGTAGCTTCCATGTTTAGCCTGGTAACTTTCGCATACAGACTCAATAAATATCCACCAAAAGAATTAATGGGAAACTAGAGGGAGATTCAGGTACCTGGGTTCAGGGTACATGGATTTAGGCATAGATTCATGCAAAATTAAGAAAGGCCCCTCTTGAGGCAAACTCAGCCCCATCAGCACTGACTGGTGACATGTCCAGGTGTACAGAGCCCTAATTCAAGGGGCTTTGGGGTGCAACAGAGGCTGGAGGTTAGCCCTTCTTGTTCATACTCCCCTGCAAGCCTTAGTAGCAGCTCTGCTTGGAGTGAAAGACATAAGAAACAATGGGGGAAGTAGCAGTTGCAACATGGAGTCTTAAGTGATCTGGTGAAGCCCAGAAAGTGAAACATTCTTTTGAGAGAAGCAAGAGCTACTATGCCTTACCTGCTCAACTTCACTGCTAAAATACTCTAGACCATATCTATTATTTTGCAAGGCAAGTACACATGCAGTTATTTTAGATTTGGCTTTGAATGACATTAATTTCAATCCACTGAGGCTGTTATCTTTTTTCTTATATTTATGGTTGTGGTAACTTTACATTATGCATTATTGTGAAGTCAAAAATCTGAACTTGGGCAACAAACCCAGATTTATAATTCATTTCTTGTTTGTTTATTTTCAAAGGTTAAACACAGTTCAGTTGCCCATGTACAGGCACACACTAGATAAGTCTAAACTCTTTTAAATTCAAAAAATCATTTTTCAAAATTAGCTGTGAATGACTTTTGAAAGCCTTTACAGCTAATGAAATAATTCTGAACTACTCAGACATTCTCTGAAGTATTCCTAAAGGACTGAAGACTAAATCTAACAGGTAATAATATCATGATATGAAAATCTATTGGAAAGTAACATCAGATTTCCAGAAGCTTTATCAACATTCTTAAGAATATTAAAAGCATCTAAGGATATCCCCTGTGGAGTGTTATGTTTTCCTAGCCAAAGGAAATTTTTCCATTAGAGAAAATGGCTCTGCCATTTCATTGAGAAGAAACTGAACAGCAATGTTTTAAACATATGTGGATCCAAATCCCTGCCCTGAGCAACAGACGGTAACAAAGGTTGAACCTCTGAAGGTGAATTCTGGGCTTATAGCTATTTCTCAGAGCAGGTCTCTGGGGATTCATGATGTAGATTTATGAAACATACATGGCAAAGGTGGATCCAAACAGGAAATAAAAGAGACCAAGAACTGATAATATCTGAGTTTTTGTAGGCCAGACTCCACTGTGTAGATTTGTACGAAGATAATGGGTAAAACACCGACACTGACATCAACCTTGGTGTTATAAGTGTGAGCCTCCAAGAAGCCAGAACTGAGAGTTCCCCATAATCTTCAAGCAGAAGGCTGAATGACTTGTCTCCACCAACTTGTTAATGGAATTTCATGTTCTTTTTTTTTCAAGAGCCTAGTGCTTGCAGGATCCTGATCTCTTTGTGGGTTATTTGTCACCTAAATCAGCCTTGATGAGCACATGCTTCTGTAATGGGACTTAATTAATAGCTGAATATAATAAAAACAGATTTTTAAAATTACTACTGACCTCATTGCTTGTTATTAATGGGATTATACTTTTTTAAAGAAAAGTTAATGTAGGGGGGATGTCTACATACTAAATACTAGACATTTATTTGTGTGGTCAGTATTATTCCAAAGCATACACTGTCATATGATTCAGTTCTTTAGTTTAAATTTTCTGGAGCAAGTACTATTTGGTAAAGTTAAATGCTATATTTTTCAAGACAGTGCCATGGAGCCATTGGATTTGGGTTTTGCATTTTTGAAAAGAATAATGGGAATACTTATAAAACACACACTATGCAGGAAACCTTTGTGGAGTGCCCAAGTGGTGCAAATTTATATGGCATCCAGGGCTTATATTCTCTACGAATGAATACATAATAGCTAACATAGAAAAAAAATGTCTATGGCCAAAAAAAGAGATAGGGCTGGACACACATAGCTAGGTTTGTGAATTTCTATTTCTTCTTCTCCTGCTTACTTACAGGATTCTTTTGAAGACTAAATGGCATAATATATGTGACTATGTCTAATATATTATAAACTACTATGTAAGATGGTAAGGTGATTACTTGGTTTCCTAAATTCCCACAGACTTAGAAAATAAAATCCTTTTGCTATAAGGCATAGACTAACTTGAAAGATAATGTAAAATCATTTGTCTCCTTAACGTCCAAAATTTCTCTTTTCTAGTGGTTTTTCATTACCAAATTATTTAACCTCATCAGAGCAGCAAGTAGATCACTTTTTTAAAGTCTTACTATAAGTGAAAATTAAAGTCTGAGTAAGAAAGTTTGTAATTCATCAGGGAACGAGAAAGAAAAAAGAACAGGTCAACAAATGAAAATAGTGAAAAACCAAAAATTATATGAAAATAGAGGTATTTGATAATCAAATTAATACACTGAATCTAACAATTTCACACTGTAAAAGTGAGAAGAGCTTAAAAGTAGAAAATAGTACTACACATTTATCAAATTGCACATATGATCTGATTCACTTCATACTGAATGCTGTTTAAATGAAATGCACATACCCCAGTGGCTCATTATAAACATTCCATGACCTTTCCTTCCATTGTATTTCTGGGTTTGCTCCAAATCCCATGCATTAGCTTTTTCGGGATGTAAACTATAAAGATTTAAAATCTCCATTTGCTTCTTTCTACAGGTTTCATAAGTGAAGTCTTTCTCTTTGTTCTCTTGCCAAAAATAACCTTTTATCTTAAGCAAATGCTTCCTTGGCAATTCAGTCCTGAAAGCATCAGTTTAACCATTATAAATGGGTTCTCGCACCCTTGTAGGATGATTTTCAAATGTTATTTAAGTGTGATTCCTCATTCTTAGGAGAATGAACATACTACCTAAAGAGAAAGGACAGAAAAACAAAGCAAACACAGCACTCCGGAATCACTATCTTTATCCTCAGCACTATAGCTCCGGGGATAAAATGTTTCTAAAAGTACTTCCATCCCATCAATCTAGTTCATTCCCATCAGCAAAGTCACCATTTTCTTCTAGATCATCACTCATGTTCAGCAATTACCATGTCTTTAAACTATAAATACAGCAATATTTTTCTCATGATTTTCACAATGTTCAGGACTACATATATGCAAAAGCTTTTGTGTGTGTGTGACTATTCACATGCAAATCACCAGCAAATAAACATGTTTTTGGCTCACATGGAGATTTTGAGACGAGAGTGTAATATCTGCGGCTGGGGATATACTCGAGGGCCGACACTTCAGATTGTTGAAGTGGATCTTCAATGAACCTCACTTGGAATGAGTCAAATCATACTATGTTCTATTACTCTGTAATGTGCTGTGGAAAAAAAATCTCTTTGTATGATATAATTTTTCCTTTTTTCATAAATCATTTTTTTTCTCTAGTCTTTTTTCATCATAAGTTTCTTAATACATTGGTGGCTCTCCATCACATATGTCACATTGTGACTAGTAATAATTAGATGGGCAAAATTAACTTAATAGACTGGATGAAATCTACCTTCTTTACATCATGAAAATTTCATGGAGATATTCTTTCCTTATGAGATACTGGTAAAAAATAAAATGCTTCATTAGAAATTATAACTGATAATTTAAATAAATAGAAAATCTTAGGCTGGGGCAAATTTCCTTAGTTCTTAATTTTTCTTCTTTTTCATAGAAAATCATTATGTTATTTTCCTGAAATGATATAAAAATTCTCTGTTCAAGTTGTTCTTATTCAGTACACCTATCTCTTTAAGAGGATATTTGTTTATGTACCTCTTTTGTGTTTGGGAAAGATGTATTTATTTTATATACTTTCTTTACTTCATCTTTACCACAAGTGTAAAAGCTAGGTATTATCATTTCTGTTTTACGTGGGAAAAAAAAAAGATATTCAAAGAAATCAAGTCTTATCAGTAATAAGTGGTATATCTGAGTCTCAAATTAAGGTCCATCTAAATTCAAAAACGAGTATTTTAAAATTCCAAGCAAAACACTTCCAAGCATAATTATATTTTAAATAATGACAGGCAATTATATCCTATCCTATACTATAACATATATACAGCTGTTTTTGTGTACCAGTTAATATAGAATATTAGTTGAAAAGCATGTTTTTGAAGTCCATGTGGAAGCACTAGTTGCAACAGTATAATTTTAAAAAATACAGAAATTGTTATTAAAGTGAATGAGTAATTTAATTTTCTAATATTGAAAGTTGTGCAGATTTTATACCACACTTCAAAATATTTAATGAGTTCTGCATTATAAAATGTGTCCTAAGAGGAAAGGTGAAGAGCAGAAATGAATCATTTCCTTACAAATGAATAAATACAATGAATATTTTAATAACAATGTCAAGTTCTGATGACTACGCTTATTCTCTGGATAGATCAACCTAAAAAATCATTTAGGTTATTTGAAGTTTAACACAAAATGATAAAGCACCATACTGATGGAAACTGAAACCTAAAATGTGAACTGTTCTGAAACATACAATAAATTCCTTTGGATGTAAAGACTTCTAGACTCACAAGCAAGGGAGCAACAATAAAATCCATCTTTCTTCTGACTTCTCAGGCACATTAGGCTAATTCCCGAAATAAATCCAGTCAATTGGAAAGTTAACCTCTTACTCTTGTCACGAAAGTCATCTGCAGCCTTGAGTTGAACTGTTTTCTTTCTCCTTGGTCTTAGTCCTTTCTATAGGGGCTCTGTATTTATGGTGTCAGTTGGGGAATTTATCTGTAAAAATGTGCTTCTGAAAATCATTCATTTTGCAAAACCTTGGTTTCAGGAATCATATATTAAATAAAATCTCTTTAATTCTTTTAACATGGGTTCTTTTTCCTACTGGGGTTACACTAAGTCACTCATTTGATAGCTTGGTATTGTTAACATTGTCACTCAGAATTTGTTTTATTTGGGCTTTCAAAAAAATTGAAATGAGTTGGATAAAATTTACTTTGACCCATTTCATTTTGACCTTTCCTCCAGCATCAATTTTTTGAACCTAGTTGAATAGGTTGAAAGACAAATCCCTTGGTAGGGAGATTTTCTTTTCTTCTATGTAATCAGAAATGCAAAGTTGCAAACATGGGCATATTCACTTTAAAAAGTTTAGATTAAGAAGATATTTCACTTAGACTTTTAAAAGCAAATAGGAGAAACACTGTCTTACTAAGAATATACTAAACATATGTATACATATGTAAATTATTGCTGATAAAACTTTTGTGGCAGAAATAGATGATTGGATGTTTTATTCAATATAAAAATTTGTATCTCATATCCTTCTGTGAAATTATAACTTATTATAAAATAGATTCTCATAGTAACCAAACTTTAATAATTTATTGAGTAACTATGACCAGCATAGATTAGTTAATATAGTTTGTAATAGCAAATAACAACGACAGGTAACATTTATGTCAACTTTCCTGTGGCTCTGGCTCTGTTATAAGCATTTGTCTTATTTGAATCATTTAATATTACAACAATTAGGGCAGCATGATTGAGAAACTTGCTCAAAATTATACAGGTGTTAGGAGGTAAAATTGGGATATATCTCCTGACAGTCTGTTTCCAGAGCCCACATTCTTAACTGTTGTGCTTAAAACATCATTAAAAAATAGTGATTACCTGTTATGTATGCTTTGATTAAATTTCCTATTTTTAATAATATATAGTACACCCATAACCTGAGGTTAATGAAATTATTGAATACCTAATTTAAATAAAATAATGGCTAGAACATTGTGTTCATGTGCATCTAATTAAAGTAAACTTTCATGAAAATATTAGCTGAAAAAAAATCATTTTCTTCCATTAGCAAATAAAGGATTTTTGCACAAGTTTCCATTATTTCTTTTGCTCTATTATTTCCATAAAATATTAACTATATTAACTTTTTTATGATGGTTGATTTAAAATATAAAACTAATGTTTTGAGTATGTTGATAAGGGATTGGGAAGATCTTTACAATTCAGTTATATAAGCATCAGTCTTGAGTAATGCCAACTTTTAACAGGAGCTCTGTGATTAAACTAGATCTTACAGCATAGGTTAAGTGCAAAACTATTTTTATTTTGCTGTCAATGTCTATCTCTCAACTTTCTATGAACTCTCTAAGAATGATCCAAATATTTTTTTTTTGGAAATCTATAGTCAGGCTTTGATTTCATTTTTAATTTAAACAAATATTAACTTTATTTATGAAAGTGACATGGAATCATTGCAGACAAGCCAAAAAAGGTAGAAAGGAAAATAAAACCACTTGTAAGCCAAATCAAGAGGTTAGAGCTGGTTTCATTTTGTATAATTTTCTTCCTATATCTAAAATAGACAGGTTTAATAAGTATATTTAATAAGTATATGTACATCTATCTACTGTTTTATTTTGTATACCTTATAAACAGTTTACTATCCTTTTTTCATTCATTATATCATAAAAATGTACTGAATTTATTGATTTAAAAACATATATGGCTACATAAGATTCCTTCATACGTTTTTGACAATTTTTAACATTTAGATGCATTCCAGTTCTTAGCTTTTATAAATAACTGTGGTGAATATCTTAGAATGTAACTTTTTTTTTTTACTCTTAGAATGTAAACTTTATTAAAATTCTTAAAATCATATGCTTACTTTTTAGGCTCGATAACAAAGTTGGGAAGTACCAGACCCATATGTATTAGCATTTTAAGGCTCTTGTACCGCATGACTAAATCGGTTTAGCTATACTAACAGGGTGTGAAAGTGACCGTATGAAGGCACTATAGCAGTCAATGAAGTTTGATTTTCTCTGTCATCATTATATGTTATTTGAAAATAATATATTATTTCTTTGAGGACTAGAGAAGCTAAAGATTTTTATATAGGTATTAGGTATTAATGTCTTTTTCTGTGAATTGCCTCAATTGTGGTTTATATTTGTTACTGGCAATCCAAAAATAGTCCCTGATAAGTAAACCATGAGCCCATTTCTCTTAGAAAACTAAGAGCTCTGGAATTCATCTACCTTTAGGATATTTCTAAAAATTACCTGAGATTAAAGGCATATTCCCCATTTACTAAAAGGACTATCACAGAAAAGATATCTGTTAAGGATGTGTTGGCATTAGTGGTATTAAGTTTCTGCTGACATATTTCGCCAGATGCGAGAAATGACAGGCTAGGGTTCAAGGTGTGTGTGGGAAGCGGCATGTGTGGTCAGAGAAGCATGGACTTCAGTGAACTGGCCTCTACGAGGTAGAATTAAGTATTTTGCCTTTATTAACAGTAACTTCTAAGATGAAAAGTTCTAGCAGGAGTATATATTAGTTGCTATCACATTGATTACTACTCTAGTTCAGGTTATGTCCTAGCTTTTCTCATTCCTAATTTTAGAACAGGGTATGAACATATATATGGATAGTGGCAATCATCTGAAGAGAAGAGAAAGAAGAGATATTCTCTTTGTATGTGTGCTACTCAAAACACCAAAATATTTGATCATGTAATATGTGCCAGATGCAATAACAAATGCCAGCATGTAGGTGTGTATGTGGGTCTTTATGTATCCATGTGTTTATATGGACTAGTGGTTTAGATTTGGGAAGACATACATAATAATGGTGATGATTATAGTTTGATGAGTGGGAAAGTTACTTAGGCTATGTCGTGCTTAAGTAAAATTAGATGGGTAAATGGTACAGGAAAGACTGATGTAGGTAATGACTTAATCAGCACAGTGGCTTAGAAGATGTGGCAGACAAGATTCTAGATGAATGGAAATGTTTGGCTAATATGGTGGCAGTGGGAAAGGTTAGAAAAAGATGGCTACAAGAGACATTTTTAAGAAAAGAATGACAAGATTTTGAGGAAAGAAAATACTAGGGAAGCAGGGGATAAATCAAATGAGTGACCAAATCAATTTTTAAGAATAATGTTGATATTGTTCAAGACAGAGCAGATGAGAGGAAGAAGCGATTTGTGGAAGATAACATTTAGATTGCTACGTGAGCACTTTAGTGAAAACGTCAAATAGGAAGGAGATAGATCTCAGGTGAGTCAAGACTACAGTCTATTTTGGGAATTCTCAGCCTGGAGACAGGAGTCAAAGCTATAGGACTGACTCTTATAAAGAGTATTGGAGGAATATTTGAGAGAAGAACTGGGAGCTGAAGAGTGAACCACAGTGATAGATATATGAGTTAGGGTGACAGAGAGCAAAGCAAACCAGGGCTGGGGGAAGGGGAGAAATTGACTATGCTTCTCAAGGTTGTGCAAGTATGTGATAATTAAGGTAGGAAAGCATTCCAAAGAGGCAGTGGTAGTCAATATTATGAAAATCAAACATATCACCCACACTATCCTTTAGGGCCAAAGCTAAGCAAAAGAATGAAAAACCGGACCGCAGGTGATTTAATACTTAAGATGACTAGCCTACCACTGGCCCTGCATAGTCATACTTAAGATATTAGGAAAAGGAAATATGGAGACCAATTAGTATGTTTCTTTAACTCCCTTTGACTGTTAAAGTGACATCTATCAGAGATATTTTTTCTTTAGACAACTGTAAGAAATCCTGGCTTTTATAATCAAAGCTCTGGGTGGTATCTTTCATTAGTGCTTATATTTTAGGGTCAGATAATAAAGTGCCTTATTTAATGACTATATTTGTTAGTGTGACCTGGAATTTTATGCTACTAGAGATAAAAACAGATTTTATTTCCAGAAAAGAAATTTCTCCTATTAATTTACATAGACATGCTTTCACAGTGTAATCCCTCCATTTTCATTAACATTACAAAAATTGTTTTCTAGGCTTTCTCTCAACCTACTGTTTTATGAAAAGAGTAAAATTTTGTTCTTTGTGTCTCTTTCATTGCATGGGATTTGTGTTGCTTTGTTTGTTTCTGTGGCCCTAATTGGAAATTTAATGTGCCTTTTTCTTGAAGACAAGAAGACACCAACCTTTTCTTCCACATAGAATTGTTCCAAAGAAATGAAGTCAGTCCTTTGGGGTATCATTTCAGAAGAAAATTGGCATGAATTAATGGAAATAGCTGCATTCAAAATTGGGAACATTGAGTTCGATTTTTTTCTTTAGTACAAGACTATTTATACAAGCACTTTTAATAATATTCTGATTTTCATAATTAATATCATTGGATACTATGATTCAGACTCTGGATTTAAACCCATTTCCATCTCAATTTCTTAATCTGAAAAACTTTGTTGCTAAATCACACTCCACTATTAAAAAAAAATTGGAAGTGACTCTCACTTATGATGTTTTGGTTTATTTGTTTTATACTGAGAAGGTAGAGAATTAAAACCCATAATGTCAGAAACCATGAACCTCACAGAAAGAAACACTAAGAAAAACTTTTAAAAGCACTATTTACTCTTAGGGAGAAATCAATTTGGCAATATGAGTTTACTTCTACACTTTTAATTACAATATTTACTCAGATACTTCTTTGTATAAAGGCTAAAACTAAGAGAAACATTTGAAAATAAACTACAATAAAACCATTTTAATTTGGACCTCACTCAGAGTTTGGGATAATAAAGACAAGTTTAGACTTGTATTTTCTATTTATGAAGCAAGTATTTCTCAAGCAAAGTAAACAGAGCAAAAAAAAAAATAAACAAGAGAGTATCTTCAAGTATTCCATGCACTGAGAACCAGTTTATACAGAAAACTCTTTACCAAATTCACTCGGCTTATGGACTTAAAAATCTATTGTGAGAAGACATAGTGAAACAATACAGATGTGATGGAACTATTTAGAATCAGCCAATGCTAAGGGATGCCGTGTCAGTTACATGGTGAAACATTGTCTATCTGAGACAAAAGGTCATAGATTTACAGAATACATGCTTCTACTTAACACCTAAAATGTAATTCGCAGAAAGTAGGGATTTAGACCTTCGCAACACTGCCATAGAAAATGCCTGGCACATAGTTGGTGCTCAGTAAATATTTGAATGTGTACCCAGCATGACTTAATTTTTTCTCATTTTTATCTATTAGTATTTATGGAGCACTTGTCCAGCATAAGACACCCTCAGTCCTATGTGAGGGGCTGATGTGCCTGAAAATTTCTGGATCATATATATGGGAGTAAGAAGGAAAATATAGGTGAACAGAAGCTTAGAGTCTTCCACAAAATGGACTGGGAAAACTACTTTATTTATTTATTATTTCCTAACTGAAGGTTCTTGAGTACAAGTTAGTTCTGGGCAATATGCTTGTTAAGGTAATTTAAATTAAGGTAGCTTTGCCCTTTCAGGTCAACACTGTTTCAGAGTAGCTAATTACCTATTAAGTAGTTTATAAGAAAAATTTTGGAAATCTGCCTGTATGTTCTTACTTTGGAGAAATAATTATATATATATATCCATCCATATCTAATTTGTTGGGCTACTTCTAAAGACAAAGTAGTTACCTAGGATGCAACACTATAAGATTATTTTCATAAAAATTTTTTGGCAATAGTAATCTTGGGTTGTGGTGTTTAGAATTGTAGGATAAAGCCAAAAATAATGTTCTGGAAAGAGTTTGAAAGAGAGAAGGTGGATAAAGAATTTATAGCTCAACTTGTCCTACATTCCACATTTACCTTCCTCTAATGAATAATCTTCTGTTATAGGGCTCAAACAAGGAATCTGCTGCCTGATGATACTGTTATGACATACAAATTTGCTGGTGGAAATAACTCTAACTCAGAATGGAGATAGAAAGAAAGAATTCTGAAATGTCAAGTGTCAACATATCAAACTGTAATAACGACAAGTAAAATTGACAAAGCGCCTACCTGCCAAAAAAGACTTTTTTATACCCAGTTTTTCTACTTGTGTTATATTGTCCATAATTTAGATTACAGTAATTAAATACAGAATGTGATAAACATTTGTAAAGAGTTCACTTGTACCTTGGAATAAATGAGGGAGTAGGGGAGGGTTAGTTAGTATGTGAAGTACCCTACTTGGGAATGCTCCCAGCAGAGTGGTTGCTCTTAAGCCCTTTTATAGAGAGGCTGCTACTGTAAGACCTTCAGCTGTATTTACCTCTGATCAATACCAGAGGTTTTGTTATTTAACACAATGGCTATTAGACATGAGTTTTCTGTGATGACATGGATGCTTTTCAACCCAGACTGCTGGAATCATTACTACTCTGAGCCCCAGAGCCTACACCTTTCAGAATATTACCCTGGATTTAGGATACTGATCCAGTCCTTTCTTTAAATGTTTACTGGAGGATTTTGTTACCTGGTTCTGAAGAGAAAGCCGTCTAAGTTATACACTGCTTCTAATGAAACTTTAACACAAGGTGCTATAGGACAGCCCAAGAGGGCATTTGGGACTTCGTCGAGCTTTCAGGCTACATGGTGGTTCTCATGCTAACATTTCTATAAATGTGTGTGGGGGGTTGGAAATGGTCTTTGATCTTCTTTCAGTTAACACACTCTCTGATGTTGAGAGTGTAGGGGACAGAACCTATATTTTGATCTTCCCACAACTATAGGAAGTTATTGACTGGCTACCAAAGATGAGTGTGACTGACTGAATCGTCTTTGGTAGTCTTGCCTCAGTAATCAATCAGAGGAAGAAGAAGTATGTTTTATGCCTTACATGAAAGCACAGAAAGGAACTTACTCAGTTTCACGGTTATGGAGCAGAGGCCACATGCTTAATCTGGGGAGCCTTGCTACCAGAGTTAGAATCTCTGTCCATTGCTTACAAGCTGTGTGTCCTAGGACAGGTTGCTTAACTTTGAGATTTTTTCCACTTTCTCATCTGTAAAATTGGTTTAATAGTATTTACCACATAGCATTGTTTGGGGAAATAATGGATTAACATATGTGAAGAATTCAGAGTAGCATTTAACTTATGAATAAGTATACAGCAAATTTTAGCTATTATAATCACAAAGTGAAAACATGAAGACTGAGTCCTCTGCTCTCCCTCCTCTGAGTCTATCCATTAACATCCTACTGGAAATCTATCAACTCTTACTTTTTTATGTGTCTATAATGTATGCATAGTCTCAGCAGCACTGATTAAATAATCAAATGACTAATATAATGCAATCATTTATTTGAGTCAAAATTTTCCTAAAAATTTCAGGGAAATCAACTGAGATAATTTTACTTCCCTGCTTATATGGAAGAAAGTATCATATGGCCTAGATTTTTTTAAAATTTCAGTCCTGTAATAAATTCTGCAAATCTTATTGTTCTACTTTATTTTGTGCATGCCCTGATGAAGGAAGAGTTTCTCAGACTTTTCAGCAAAGACTAATTTCTTACTTATTTATCATATGTTTATTACTTATTATGTCTATCACATTCTACCAGACCCAAATGGAATATAATGGTTTATTTACAATAACTACCAGGAAAGACACCATATGACTATGAGCAAACAATAGAAGCTCCAATTGTGATAGATGTAATTAGTGATAATGAGTGTTAAAGGCCCATGGAGAAGGGAATTATTGTTGCATCTCAATAATTTTGTGAACAGGTCTGCATTGGTAGAATGCAGTGGAAGAAATCAGGGAGGGTTTATTCACAAAGTAGGAGTTGAACAATACTTTGAAGAATGCATAGGATTTAGAGGTGCTGAGTAGGACAAGATGAGAGGGAGTTTAATGACCTTGAAGATCGGCCTTTCTGATCTAGAGCAAGTTTCCTCTCTGTCCCATTCTCTCACTCAGCCGATTATTTACTTTACTTTGAATCCTCATTGAAATTCTACCAAGCTGGGATATATTTGGAAGGGATAACACAGCTTCTCGTAACGCAGTGTGACTTAGTTGGTTCTTTAAGGGTAATTACCATGTCTGTCCATAGCTTTTTTTAACAATGTCTAGCACAATGTTTGGCAGGCAGTAGATGTCAATGAAGACAGGTTTCCTTTATTTAGTTTATTTCACCAAATGATTTAAAAATATATATAACAGAGCAGTAAATTCAATGGGACAATTATGCAAATGAAGAAAGGTAAGTAATGGAGAGAAACGAATCTGAGAGTATGGAGCAGTTCAGTGGAGAAAGACCTGAGATGGGGTATCAAATCGAGGGGTTTGAAGCAAGTAGAGAGTAGTAGAAGTGTATTGTTAGCCTGAAGACCAGCAAAGGGGTTTTGCCAATAATAAGAGATCAGGAGAAGTGAGCAGATATTGAAGACAAATATAATTAGCTTTTTTGTTTTTTATCTTGTACTGAGAGGTATATTGAGAAAAGGCATGGCAAAAAAGGATGGATAGGTAAGAATGAAGGATTCATGTCAGGTAAGATCAAATTGAAAAGGAAACACATGTCTGAGCTAGATTGTGAAACATTAAGCTAAAGAATTTGGTTTTCATCTTAGAGGCAACAGAAGCTACCCTTAGTTTCTCTACTTACAATTTAAAATTAAGCCAAAGGGAACATTTTTCAATTATTCTGCAGTTTTGGGGGAAGATGGTGGTGTAACTTTTAAAACTCTCCAAATCTACCCTACAACTTTCCCTACTATAATTAGTTAAAGCAATTGAGAGAGCCTCTAGATATAATTACCAGATATAGGAGACATGGGGGTATAGAAATATGTTCAACACAACCACAAGGATGGAATGAGAGAAATTCTATATGAAGACGTGCAAAATTTTTTAGTAAGAATGTTTCATTTTTTTAAAAAAGGAGAGGAAACAAAAGAGATTTAACAGATCTAACAACCAAAATCTAATGTCTTAGATAAGGAAATTTGAAGGCAGAATGGGCAGTAGATAGTATCAAATAATTATGATATTTTATTAGGTGTGATGATATCAAGTTTAAAAAATCATTATCCATTAGAGATGCCCTACAATACATACATAAGTGAAATGCTATGATGTCTAGAATATACTGTTAAGGGGTAAAATTCTTCCCCACAGCCCCATATTGGGAATAAGAAAAAACATTGGTAATATATTTATAATGTTGAAATATTCTGTTGAGCTGCTGATTTTCATTCTTTCTTCTTATGGGGATGCTTGAAAGTTTTCAGGGTAGGTCAAACCATTCCTCAACTCAATGTATGATGCATGAGGTTCTTATAGAACTTTAGTTTTTGACACCTCTGCTTGCCCTCTTGGATGAGCATTATTCAAAATGGCGTTATCATATCACTTACTTCCCAGAATATTCACACTACCAGAGAGTCGAAGTATGATTCCTCTGACCCAAAGGGTGCCCAGACTTCTGTTTTCTTACCAAAGAATCAGAGCAGAGCTAATTCACAGAAGTTTCAGATTGCCAATAATAAATACTGGTTCCTAAAAATCCACTTTAGGATGCATAACGCTAGTTTGTATTTTTCAATGCTATGAAGTTTAGAAGTCTATTTTCTGAGCTGAGGGAGCAAAACTAACCCAATGTGACATTACAGAGAGGCCACAAAACAACAAAAATCTATTTCTTTTTTTCTTTTTTTAAACATGTATTTCTAGACCTGGATTCAGTACCTTTGTCCTGGTTAGTAAATAATAACAATGAGATATCACTACATCTATCAGAATGGCTAAAGTTAAAACATGAATAAATAAAAGGAAAACTAATGGATAATACTGACTGCTGTTGATCTTTTAATAAACTGCAACTGTCAAGCATTGCTGATAGGAATTGAAGAGTGCAGACACTTTGGGAAACAGTTCGAAACTTCTTATAAAGTTAAACATACACTTAACATACAACCCAACTATTCCACTCCTGGCACTTTTAAGTATTTACCCAAGATGAAGGAAAACCTATGTTCTCACAAAAAACTTTGTTCAAACACAGTAACTCTAATTCATGATCATCCCTAACTGAAAACAACTCAGAAGACTTTCACTTGGTGAATGGATAAACGAGCTGTGAAGTACATCCATACGCGGAATACTACTTAGTTAAAAAACAAAATCAAACTACTGATAAAACCACACAGTTGGATCTCAAGTGTATTACGCTAAGCAAAAAAAGCCAGACACAAAATCATACATACCGTATGATTGCATGTATATGACAATCTGGAAAAGGAAAAATTGTAGAGACAGAAAACTGAGCAGTTGTTGACAGGGGGCAAAGTTGGAGAGAGGCAATGATTATGATGAGCCATGAGGGAATTTGGGGGCATGATGGAAATGTTTTGTATCTTGGGAGATGTAGTGGTTACATGACTCTATGTGTTTTTCAATATTCAGAACATACACTAAAAATGGGTGAATTTTATGTATGCAATTTATACCTCTATAAATCTGATGAAAAAGAAATGCAAAAAACTCATGAGTCCTCTCCCAGTTTCCTGTATCGGATTCTCATGTCTTTGCTTCTTGCCTCGTTTGTAAAAAATCTTAATGGCTGCACAGTAGTTTATCATTTGGATGAATTGTCATTTGCATAACAGTTCTTCTATTTGAGCATTTAAGCTGTCTTTCCACTTTTCATTACTATAAATAAAAATTGAATACAAAAATAAATGATCAACAGTATTATATCCTGTACAGAAATGTTAACATGGCTTGGAGAATTTTGACAGTCTTACATAGTTGATACTCCTACTTTGCTTATGAACCTGCTTTGTGTACAGAAACAAGAAAAAATATGCTCAAAATAATCTTGTTAATTTTCAGAAGTGTGTTCTCCTATTTTGATGACCAAAGTTTGTAGATTAAGCTTTGTGAAGGGAAACAAGGAGATGGAGTGTTTGATAGTTAAAGAAAAATAAAGCCTCTCCCACCCCACCAAGATATTCAAAAAGCCTGGCTCTATTAGGGTGAAGGATAGCATATGAAGAGTAAATATTTCCCTGGCTTTCATTTCCTCATCAGAAATATTAGTTCCTATATGCCAAAGTGCCAGTGTTCATTTGTACCCTGACCAAATGCCACTGTTATGGGTAGCTGGGGGCTCTGTGTAACTTCAGGTTCTATACCAATGGCTTTGTGCAAGGGATGCGGCAAGCGAGGCTGAAAGTGTAGATATACATTGATTGCTTCAAACTCCTTCCTGGGCTCTGGTCTGAAGCTACGTTCTGCACCACTCTGGATGCACATGCTTTTGGAACAGCGGTCCTGTGACCCCCCAAGTCTCTGTAAAGGTCTTTAAGTAGGTAAATCTCAAATACAACAGCACTGCTGTTTGACTTCACTAACATTAATTCTCTCGTCTGCAAAGCCATTTTTATGTACAATATGGGGGGGGGGGTGGTTCCTGGATGAAGATGGGTAGGGAGGAGTGGAGAGAGGGGACACAGAACTGGAAAAAATAACTGCAGAAAAGCAGAGTCACGTCATGGTTCATCTCCATGTGCGTTTCTGAACCTCACTTTATGAAGCTTCAACCTATTAATATTTTAAAAAATATTCTTGCTACAGACCTATACAACTAGCAAGAATATTTCTTTATTAAGACTCTGTGTGTCTAAGCATTTTTAATGACCCCCATTGCCATGGCACCATCTGGACACCTGACATTTTAAAACAAACATTTCAGCATAATTGATGAATTCTCCTTCCGATGGCTATTATGCAAGTTTGACTGCTAAACATACAGGCAGCCATCATTCCACCAAATTAAACCTTGCTAAGCAGAAATATCACATCAACCATATTAGTGTGGGTATATCTTAAAGAAAGCTTAACCTGAAGAGACTCTCTATAACAATAATAGTGATAATCTAACAAAAAATAAAACATGAGAAATAACCTGGTGTATTTTGGCCAGAAGCATCATCACAACAGAGGCAACAGGGAGACGTCAGGATTGCAGGCAAGCCTAACCTACCTTACAAACAGCCCCAGGAAAGAATGCTCAGCTACTTAATGACTCATCCGGTGAACAGTCGTTAACCTGCCTTCTAGTACCAGAGGATATAGCTTTTGTTAATACCCCCTTAAACTGCCATAGGTTGTGGGAAAAGGTGGGAGAACTAACATTATAGTGCATTTGTTATTTTGAAGCCCTTTTGATTCACATACCCATCCATTAAGCAAAATCAACAGAAACACATTATATGCTACTTTATGCAAAGTACTATTTAAGGTCCTGCAGACACAGAAATGAGCAAAACAGACAATACACCCACATCTTTGGAACTTACGTTCCACTTGGAGCCTTGGGGAGCCGGTAGCAGGAGGTTACAGCCTTTCGACTATCTGTGTATTTGTAAATTAAATTTTATTTTCCCTCTTTCACAGATCAGGAAACTGAGACTCAAAGACTGACTGACTTGCACAAGGTTACACATATAGTAGGTCACAGAAATGGCATAAGGATCTAGGACTCCAAAATAGTACTTTTATTGCAAAGTCAGGAAACTTGTGTCAGACAATGACAGGCCTCGTTTATTCCAAGTACCTCAAGATAAATGAGACAACAAGCTTTCTTCAGATTCAATACCTAAAGCTCTGGATCATGGTTCAAACATCAGAGATTTATGTAAAATTAGGGAGATCCAAGGCTTAGAGCTTCCATCATCTTAATTTCAGCTATTTTAGGACTTCGTTAGGATTTGGGGACTACATTTTGAACTACACTGTTGTGGAAAAAACACATTCAGAGTTCCAAACGCATGATTCACAAATCAACTTGTGGGGTCTATCAATCAGATACCTCTTATTTCTAACTCTCTGGTTTCTAAAATCCACTTGTCCATGCTTGTTTCCAGCTCCTATTATCTTAAGTAAAAATAGGAACCCAACACATCTTTTTCTCCTTCTAATCTTCTTATTCCTTCCAGAATGGTTCTCCTCCAGTCAGTACTTACTTAGTTTCTGACCACTGGACTTCTGGCATGCAATAATTGAATTCTATCTCTACTATCTTAATGTGTGTGTGTTTGGGAGGGATGGCAGGTGTAAGTCCCTATATCACAATTATGAGAACTCTAATCAAATTACTCTGTCATAACTTAAGTTTCCCTTGCTTTGCAGGGATTATCAGATTCAGAAATTCTCATACTATATTTATATAAAAAATAGGCTATATACCCCCTCCAAATGAACAGGGAAATAGTAAGGTAAATAGGGAAACAAAATGTTCAATATCCACAAGTATTTACAACAAGATTTTTCAGAAAAATCATATTATGGATTTTAATGTTAATGAGACACTAAAGTATATTAAAAAATGCTATGTACAAACTAACATATTGAAAGGAGTTAAATGAAAGCAAAGTAATGATCAAGTAATTAATTAGTTCATACTAAAGCCCAATTTGCAGAAGCAAAATTCAAAGGCTATATCAATAACAGTAAAAAATAAAATTAATCATTCTATTATATAAACTTATTTTTGCTAACTTTGGAAGTTATGCCTGGTCTTTTATAATTAATTAGGTGCCTACAGAGGCAGAAAATTTACAGTGCAGAAGTATACTTAACAAATAGAATTTTCCACATCAATAATAAAGTCCTTTATGATGTCTAATTTGTATTGTTTGATATTTTATATATAATGAGACTTTTTCTAATTGCAATGGTTTACTCTTTGGCATTAATCTGGTAACTGGGCTTCTGCTTACTTCTTTGTGCTGAAATCCATGTCTTGGTAATGGGCTTAATATCCTATTCCCCCTAGGACTTGGGGAAACTGCTCTTGCTTGACAAGTTCTTTCTAAGACACTGCAGTCCTTGCCTGCACCCATTCAAGGAAGGGAAACAAAATGCTCTATGTGCACATAAGGCTTCCTTGTGCTCCCTCCCTCCTTAGGTTCTCAGTGTTACTTTCAGTGATTTGTTGGACCCAGCTTTTACTGGCTTGCAAAAGCCTGTTGTTAAATATTCAGGAATTTTGTGAGTGGAGCCATAGCTGGAAATCAGCTACAGTAAAAATATTTAAACCAAAAAAGTCATATGTTTTTTACCCCCGGGGAGCTGGTTTATCAGCACACCCCAGGATCACTGTGCCTTTCAGAATACATTATATAACTGTGTCTGTACCTCCTGACCATGGACTATTACTGAAATATTTATTTTATGTCATATTTTACTGGATCTTATTCCAGTGCTTTGAGCTGGCATTACCTTAAAGTGACTACCTCACCATAATAAGCCAGTGTGATTATAGATTCCCATGCCTTCAGTTTTCCCCATATTCTTCTACAAACAGTTGAGACATGAATAGCTGAATCTGAAACTATGGTATTCTGAATGCTCCGGGCAGTCATCTCTTGCACCTGGGTGTGCCCTTCTGTAACCCAAAGCCTCCCTCTGTTGGCACTCTTAAAATATACCTATTTGTATTTTAGTGTCTAAAGTGCCAACGTGTTGTAAAAAACTAAACATACCTAGGTCCCACAATGTAAATACACTTTGACTATGCTTCTGGGAAGTACCCACTTCGAGGCAGGTGGACTAAGACCTGGCTGGTCTCACGGTGGCAGCGGTCAACTGGATCTAAGTGTTCATTCTGGATGCTCCTGTTTAGTGCCAGTTACAGAGCCATCTACTCAGTCCTAGTGTTGGGGTATTTTTAGTAACGGATAGTAAGTTCTGGATGACAAGCTGAGCTTTGGTATCACTTTTAGCAAGGAAGTTGATTGCTAACTACTTGCTTCTTTAAACTGAATTTCCTTAACCAGACTTTCTTAACAGCATGTACTTTTTAACTGACCTGTGATAGCTAGTAAAAAGCTTTTCTTCTCTTACCATAATTATTAAAGATTTATATAAGTAAAAAATTTAAAAACCATAATCTCTGAGGACCTGATCACATTATAACATAGGGACATGATAGTTCATCAGTAAAAACCTGTAGGTGATTTTGTTACCTTTCAAACAAGTCATCCACTTCCTGGCCTTATGGCCACTGCACTTCTAGAGACTTGAACCCTGGAAGGCTCCCATGTCACCATAAAGCATTTGGAGCACTGCAAAGACTAGTATTGAGTATACATGCACTTAATTTTTCTCCTTTAGAGAAATCTTTGTGTGTTCTAGTGGACTCTGGCCCTTACACACCATAGCTTAGTTCTTAAAAAGAATTTAAAGTAAACTGGTATTGTCAATGAAAACTTTCCAAATTATGTTTTGACATTCAATATCATTCTTTACTATGTAATCTATAATTTAGGAAGCCCTCACATTATCTTACTTCTTTTTAAAGTTTAAGAATGTGCCCCAAAAACCTTTAGACTATTCATGAAATATTTTAACCAAATTATCATATAAAATAAAAACTTCCTATCCTTGTCCTCCTTCTACACTTGAAGCATCTCAACATGACTCTTGTTGGGCCGTATAACCATGGCAATTTTAGATCACCTATCTGCTCCAAACACTCGGGAATCTAAGCTTTTGGGACATAACTGTTTGTGGCTGTTCTCTGACTTGGCTCTTGCGGATAAGATGGTCAAGATCCGGAATGACTGCCTCCCGTATAATTCTTTCCAAATGTTTCCCTTCCTGACATTCTTCATCCATATGGAACATTCCCATATTTAAAAGGTGAAAAAGTGCCAGGGAGAAAAGAAATTTATGTTTGGTTGATTCAGCCACACTGCAAATTAGAGGACAGAAGGCAAAACTGCCCGTGTACAAGAGGCGGGGTTGGAAATCAAGCCTCCCTTGAAATCTATAAAACTCTTCTCTTGGCGGAGCAAGAAGAGAGGAACAAGTTAATGAAATTATTCTTTCTGAGTAAGGGCACTAAACTGAGCCATGACTCAGATTCAAAACACGTGTGTATACCAAAAAAAAAAAAAAAGAACTTATTTCAATGCACATTTTGTTCACTTGAGCAGAGCGTGGTGAAGCCAAAAATGAGCTGGTTTTCAGTGCCATTTGCATTATCTGCCACGTGTTAAACTCATTATAGACCATAGCATCATTAGCTGGAATCCTCCATTCTTTCACTAGCCACATTCTCTTTATGCTCTCCAGTAAATTTATTTTCAGTGGAACTTCATGAGGAAAGATCCAAATAATTTTGTTACAGCTATAGCCTGTTTCTATTGGTTGAAACGGAAGGAAGTTCAATGAACTAGGGGACCTTAATAATAAGCCAGCCAATAATATGTATTGACCATTTTCTATCTGCTCAGTTCATTACTAGACATTTTAAATGATACAGAAGATACAAAAAACTTGGTGTGAGCCCCAGTTTCTTTCCCTATAAAGTGTGGACAAAAGAGCAACTACTTTGCCTGGCTGCTGTGAGAACAAGAAAGAGCATTGTAAATGAAGGAAACATGGTGAATAGCACATAGTAGGCACCTAATTAATAGTCTATTATTGATGATAATGAATTTATAAATCTCATAAAAGAGAGGGGAATAGTATGCCTGAATGATTGGTTGAAATAAACAAAGAGGTATGAAATTAATCTGTATCCTGAGTAAGCTACCCAACATGAATGGATCATTTAAAAAAGTGACAGCAGTTACACTCCCCCAGCCCTTTTGGTAAAAAGGCTTTCTAAAAAAACTAAGTGTAAGAAGGATCTGGAGACAATTTCTGCTGCTCTTGGCTGTGGAGGATGATGGGATCTTTCCCAAAGGTACTTTTAATAACGTTTACTTTATTATTCTCTAATACACTTTAGCAAGCTTCACTGGCTATGAGTTTCTTAAATGAGAAATACATTTCTTCTCCAAGGATCAAAATCAAGATTTCTTATCATAATTGGGTAATGCCTAGAAGACAAATTCATAACCGGGCTACTATTCTAGATCAATTAACCAGTCTCACTAAGCTGTAGTTCTTACTTTAGAAAATAAAGCCATACATTCAATGATTATCTGGGTAATGCAGAACTCTGGAATTGTCTTTACCAGAGAACTTTTGGGGATTCTACCTGAATAACTTGGACTCTTTTCCTCCTCATAAATTAAATAACTTTTAATCTCCATAGAGTGAAATGCATCAGTGAACCGTAAGACGCCTGCTCTCTGGTTTAGAATGAGGCATAGTGCTACTGATTCAATGAAGACTTCTTTCACTTTCATGTCTGAAGCACATGAATTTGACTGCCAAAGAGAGACTGGAGGTGTATCCAACTGACATTGTAATATGACTTTCAACATTAAAGTCTGATTCTGTCATTTTAGGTCTTCCTACAGTAGAAAAGCTATGAGAACAAATATAATGATGCAAACTTTATAAATTTGGACGGCCCTCCTCTTGTTCTTAGCTGTCTGGTTCTCCTCAAGGATGAACAAAATATATAACTTTGAAAAAGAATTCTCTTTATGTTGGGAAATAGACAAAGCCATTCCCCTGGTATTTATGAATTCAATTTTGAAGGCTAATGCTATTCCGAAGAGTCACTGATCCCCGGAGTTCTCTCTCTGTAAGTGGCTTCTTCTTGTTAAAATGGAGATTGAACTCTAAATTTGCAATTCACATTGGGTTTCAATTATCATATTTATTCACAAAATCTACTTGTTATTTTTACCCTGAACTTAGGAAAAGATATTACGTAAGCATCTGCCTGCTAGTCTAAACATTAATTTTAGGAGGATTATTGATATTTTAAGTCCATTTTCCTGATATTTAAAGAAAAAAGTTTCATACTTTATTGTAGTCAGGGATCAGTGGTACAGCTAAGAGGAGTTCACACGACCCTCTAGACTTTTTTCAATGTCTTTTTTTAAAGTATAAGAAAAACGTAATTAATGAGGGAGTACTTGTCTGTAAGTAAAAAGGAGGGAAACAATCTTTTGAAAGATTGATGCATGATATTTGTGTTTAAAACAGTGAGGTAAAAGTAAACTAGTAAACCTAATGACTTTCTCTTCCTCTACTCTGGCCTGTGGCAAGCTGGGATAGAAGCTGACTATCTGTAACATTTAATGATTTGTCTAGTCATAGGAAGAAAAAAGCAAGTTTATCTTATGTGAATCTCTTCTAATTACATGGTGTTTCAAAGCACAAAATTAAGAGTGTATGTGTGTGTTTCCATCCACAGGCATTAAGGAAACAGAAATGGAAAGATAAAATTTTCAGTTCAAAATATGGGTAAGGTTGTACATAGAAATATATGGTAATATGTCTTAGGAAAATATAAAAATTTAATTCCAATAGGTCTTTTATCAGCTCTATCCTTGTGCCCTCAACCACTTGATTTTGTTTTCGAGATCAAATTACTTTGTGTTGACTGGCAGTTCCAAAGATAGCTCAGGGCGGAGGAGGAGCAGGGAGGACGTAATCACCATCATCTTCCAAAGCCTCTGCAGATAATAAGATCTAAGGGAAAGTACTGTGTATGTTATACACATATACCTTCTTCTGAACAAATCCCTAATTTGTAAAATTTACATAGTTTTTTAATGCACTTGGCCTTATTTTATTTTATTTTTCTGAAATGGTCCAATAGACCTGACATAAGCCTATCAATATTTCTTTCTAAACATTTCATAAATAGTTACAAACTTTCCATCAATTCCACTCCCTTCTCAGAGACCTTCATGCCGTTCTCCTCCTACTCTTAACTGGGCCTGTCATTTAGATGCCAATGTACAGCTATTTTCTTGGGACTTCTTTTAACCTCTTTCCCATATTTGGTCTCCTTTTTCTTGGATCATTGTTTTGTTTTATGTGCTTCACTCCCAAATGTTGCTTGAGCATGTCCTCCAGTTGTTTCTCATGAATGAGTAGATAGGAAGTGATTCTTAAAATATTTTACCTCTGAAAGTGACTTTATTGCAGCTAACCATTTTATTGATAGTTTTGATGGATAGATTTCTTAATTGGAAATTCCTTTCCTCTAGAAGTTTGAAGGTTTGTCTTTTAGTAGCCACGTATTCCTTGTTGTTTCAAGAACTACAATGCTATTTTTATTCACATTCCTTTGTCTGTGGCATTTGATCATTACTTCCCTCTCTGTTGCCTACAGTCTTTGGATTTAGAATCTTTACCTTAGTTATCCCATAATTTCCCCATGATGTGCCTAACTAGATCTTTTTTAAAAAATCCATATGTTAAGCAGTCAATGGATCCTTTCGATCTAGAGAATCACATTGCTTAGTTCTAGGAGAATTTTCTTTGTTATAGCTTTGCTTTTCATTTAGATTTTCTCTCGTCTCCTTTTTTGGAAGTCAAATGTTAGGTATCATGGATTAATTCTTTCATTAAAAATGATAATTTCTTATTGGTGATCACTTTTTCTTTTTGTTCATCTTTTTAGATTTTTTTCAATTTTATCTTTCATCTCTCCTTTTGTATTTTTGTCAATCTACTATACTATTTTAAATATCCATGAACCTTTCATTTTTCTTTGTTCTTTTTGTATGATCATCTTTGTTTTGTTGCTTTTCACATTGAAAGAATTCCTCATATAACCAGGAAAGAATTCCCCATATACCTGGTTATCTTTGACTATCTTGAGTGGTGCCATCAGAAACTCTAATGGGAAGTTCTGTGTTGATGTGCATGTGTGTTTGGAGGCTTTATAAGAGGGTGATGGGTAGTGAGATAGCTTTACTTTGGAACAGCACCTCTATGTATCATTATATATGGATATTTTCTCAAGGACCATTCATTATACTTTTCCAAAGAATATGCCCATCTTTATTCCTTGTTCTGATACCCTGGGAGCAGGGAGTTGGTATTTAGGGTGGGTATTTGAGTTTCTTTCCTCATGATTTCTCAGCAACACCTCATCTCCAGCTTTCTCTGTTTTGACAGTGTTGATTTTTAATTCACTTTTTCTAAAGGTTTCTAATGCTGGTCTCCTGTGGGAAAGGAGAAGATGTGGTTCCCTAGCAATATAGGAACATGGGAAGGTGATCTATGCATATCCTAAAGGCTTTCAAATAATCCTATTGTTTTTTAGGGTCAAGCATTTTCTTTTACTTTCATATACTTGGTAAGTCAAGGTCCTAAGATTTTCCAGGTTTCCAATGTGGTAGAAATGAATTAGCACACATCACAGTGATCTAAGCCACTGACTCATAGGCCTCAGATTTCTCTACTCTGCTAATTCATCCATTTTCCATCTTAAAATCTTTGTTGACATCTTGATCTTTTTTACCCCTTTATTGTTCAATTTGTCTCTGTACTATTGCATTCAAAAATTTTTTTACTGGTATTTTAAAGGTGCTTTTGAAGGCAGCAAAGGTAGACTTTGAGTTCCATAAGCCATGTTTTATCTGAAGACTGTAAACATTTAAACATATGTTGATCATGAAATGTATATTAAATATGAGATTTAGTATTCCAATGAACTCCTAGTACCATAGTACAGTCCAGAAGAAATGTTTCTTGATATGTTACATAATGTATGATAGGATTCAATTTGAATAAGAGACTAGAATAAGAGATGGCGTGGTTTTATTAGCCATGTGATATGAAGGTATGGGCTGGGAATTAACATGAAAGCTGAGTTTCTGAGAAATGATAACTCCATGGAGATAAGTTTCTTCACCAAGTCATGTTATTGAATATTTCTTATTTGAAAAGAATACTTAAAATAATAATTATACTAATATATGAATGGCCAAATAATTTTTAAGACAAATAAATATAAGAAGCAACTTTTCTATTTGTATCTTCCTTTTTTTTAAGCTAAGTTTTATTTTCTCTTAAACCAATTTTTCTTTTTCTCTTTTGGTATTTAAAGCTATTTTTTCACATTAACTGTGAAAGTAAGGGGTAAGGGGTATAAAACTATGTCCTCTGGACAGAGAGAAAGATGCTCTACATGTACTATGCTTATGTAGATATGGATGCACAGAGATGTGTGTGCATGTACACACACATATCTGCAGCACACACATACACATGAGCATTTTGCTCTGCTCTAATTTAGTATTTTGCTGAATACAATGCCAAATTTATTTTAAAATCATATTTATGAGGATATCCCTGGAGAGCACAGCATTATCATTTAGAAATGGAAAATGACAAATATACAATGTGTATATAGCTTGTATAAGGACCCTCATGGGTTCCTTCTGATTTATTCTGGTTAAAATAGTCGCATTAAATCAATATGGTTTTTATATTGCTCTTACTAATTGCATTTCCAACAATTTTGAAATACAAGTTATGATTGAATTGACAAACAGTAATTCTTGTCCCTGTTACAACAATGAAACATTATTTTGCATTTTAGGGCTCTTTCCCTCTTGTGACTAGAAAAGACATCAGCTGAAACCTTGAAAACTGTTGAAAGTTAGAGATAAGACCAGACAGTGATATAGCATTTCTGATTTCAAACTGGAAACAAAAGGATACAAGTCCTATCAACTGACCCAAATGCTCACCCACTTTCCTACATTAAATCATTATAACTGTGATTAGAGTTATTATTAGGTTGATTCCTACTGTTCAATAAAGTGTCAATTTCTTGTAGCTGCATTGGGAAGCATTTTAGACCTTTCAGTTCTGTCTGAGGTATAATTCATTTATTCATAAACATCTACTTGGAGCCTATATCTAATAATACTCCACTGGTAATACAAAGAAGAATCAGGGGAGATCCCTACTTCTAAATTGTTCTCCATCTTTGGGAAAGTA
Source organism: Smutsia gigantea (assembly GCA_032199065.1). Classification (NCBI taxonomy): domain Eukaryota; kingdom Metazoa; phylum Chordata; class Mammalia; order Pholidota; family Manidae; genus Smutsia; species Smutsia gigantea. The sequence goes on from JAVSCE010006109.1 coordinate 186,318, forward strand.
TAGGTATACAAATACATTATTATAATACAGTAAGGGATATTAAAAGTTATTTAGAGTGCCATGGGATTAAGTGAAGGAGACACATATAAAAGTCATGGTACCAAGAGAGAAGCCAGTCTTTGGAGGAGCAATATGAACAATTTAGTACTGCTGAAGCACCGTATGCATAAGAGTAGGAAGAGGGTAGACAAATAAGGCTAGACATGGAGGGAGGAATCATTTCATGAACAGCCTTAAATTCTTTTTAAAAAGTCTGCGCCAAAGCAGGAATGAGACACACAATGATCTGCATTTCAGAATCATCACTCTAGGAGAATGGACTTGTCCCTTGCAGACAAAGCTATCCAGTCAAACAAAGGGACCCAATCATTTAAAGGCAGGTGATCCTTCTTACCAAAAAAGCTAAAGAGACCATCTTGCCTGGGTAAGCCAGTGTACTCTTACTGAACTCTGGATAAAATTTCCTATCAAAGTCACGGGAGAGGAGGCTTATTAAAATCACTTAAAAGGGAAAACAATCACTTAAAAAAACCCATCATTTAAAAACCAGAAATTAAAAAAAAATCTTTGAGGAAAACAGATACAAAAAATTGGCAAATGAAAAGACAAGGTTACAAGATTATTTCTTTTAATATTTTTAACCATTCTGAATGCCTGTTTATCCTATGTTCTACCTAAGAAAGCTATACAGTCCCTGATAGACTGTTAAGTAATCCATGCCTCTTCACTTCTGTCACTTATTAAGAATACATTCTAAGTCTCCAATCTGACAATTCTGTGAAAAAAGGGAGGGTATGAACTTGGCAACTGTTGTATCATTGGCTTCTGACTTCGATGAGGGAAAAGAGGCATAAATAAATTGCATGGGAAAATAATGGATTAAAATATTCCTGACACTATTTAACATGCTCTTTGGAATTGTGCAAAGATCTTTAATTCATGTAATGATAATGTACTGGGGACTTGCTAGTAATATAATTAAAAAAACATTTTTTTAAGATATAAAAAATCTTATTTTTTCTCTCTTTTATTATAATACTAATAGCGTAAGTATCATGTCAGGTAAAAAATATGAAACAACTTTGCTTAAGATAAATTGTACAACATTGTGCGTAAAAGGAAAACTCTTAAATTATATAATTATAATTAAAGCAGTCCTTGGCATTGGCATATTGCCTTAATTAAGAAATCCAACTATTTGAAAACTAAACAAAAATGCATGAAATCAAACTAATGTGTGCATAAATATGGTAGACTCTCATTAAAAGTACAAAAAATTCCCTCATTCACTTAATATGTATTTTGGAATTTTTTTCCATTATCTTCAATATTTTGTTTGAAATTTACAAAACACTATTTATATGCACAGTATGGAAACTACAACAAAAGATTAACAGGAATATTATCTGCTTGAGAAATGAGGAAATTGAGAATTAATAACAACTGACTTGTCCTAAGTAATACAAAGGCTGAACCTAAACCCAAGAGTTGAAATTACCGAGTTGCATGTATTTTACAGTCATAACATTAATATTTAAGTAAGCCACAAATTTTAATGGTAATGTTTAAATTAAAACTGGAAGAAAGATTTATGAAGGTAAGTCAGCATGGAGAAAAAATTGTAATTTGTACAAATATGTATAAGTGATTAGAAATAAAAAACAAGTTGAATGATGATTTGGATTAGTGTTAAAACAATTAGATAAAAGTCTCTCCATTGATAAAACTGGAAGATTTCATTCTATAATATCTGTGCCAATTTTGAAATATTCTACCTCCAATCAAGGCAAAAATATTTTTTATCTTTTGGATTCTACCTTAAATCTAAGCTTAAAACCTTTTTTTTTTTAACCTTGCATAAGGAGTGCTAAGTACAGATTGAAAAAACCCTAAGTAATAATTATAATTTATGGTAACCTTCAGGAATTCTCTCCATAATATTGGCCAGCTTTTTTTCAAGCTAAAAAATTTTCATTTTGTTCTGAAAATTTTATGTTGACTTGGGGCCTATATGAAGGGATCTTGGGTAATTTTTTGTTCTTTATCTTTTTTGCTCCTTGGAATTTCCTCTAAAGAAGATTTGGAGTTATGGAAGTATCCTAAAGATGGCCAGCTCTTAGGAAGTTGGAAGTTGTTAGAAATTACCTTGGGGGAAACGCCAGTTATGAGTGGTTTAAAAGAACATTGACGATTTCAAGAATGCTTCCTAGAAGCTGCATGATTTCCAAAAACAGGTCAGAATATGAATACAGGAAATACATGTTTGAGGTAATTTCTAAAGCAATGTTAGAAAGTGGCAGTTTCAATATATCTTTGACCAATATTGTCTAGGCATAAAAGGAAGAAACTGATAGAAATCAGACCATGGACAAACATTGGAATTTTCATAAATGGGACAAAATTACCTGCAACTATCTTTGAGTTCTGATACCCACTGACATGCTCTCCGGTTCCCCCTGGTGGCCCATCCTGATCCATGCTTCAGCCCTGCCCATCCTGCTCTCTGCCTTGTGGGCTCAACTTTTATGAACTGCGTCAACCTGTTCTCTTGCCTTATAGCTTATGGGTTCAGGTGATGTGAGTCACCAATAAAATATAGAAAGTAAAAGGAAGTGTGAGTTATGGTGTTTTTTCCCCTTGTTTTCTAGTTGCCAGGGTAGATGTCAAATAGTGTTTTTCTTTCCTTAAGGTCAGATTCTTGTCGGATGACCCTCTTAAACAATACGTATCTTCCTGGGCCCTGATAACCCTATGTTCTGTCAAGCCTGTGTGTGGAAGAAGCTTCTAATTTGAGTTAGCCCAGGTGCTTCACTATCCTTTACCATATCCATCCTGCTACAAAAAGCCACTTTATGAAACTCTCTTTAATCCCTTTAAAGTGTGCCATCAGTTTTCTGATAGGGTTCCAACCGATGCATGCTCACTGGATTACTACACGATCATTGTTACATATGAGAGGGGTTAATGGTAGGCTGAAAATTTCATGTATTTATAACACAACGGACACAAAAGTGTCCCCAACAAGAGTAAATATAGATAAATACAATTTCAGCAGTTTATGTCAATTATTTTGGCTTGGGAAAAATCTCCTTTGCCTAGGGTTCCTTTGTTGTATGCTCATAGATTGTCTTACTTATACACAGCTATGGAATGTATATCCTGGTTACCTTACAGATTGCTTTTTTTAAAAGTAGAAAGTGGCAATTATGGTCCACAGAGGCACTCAGAGATAGTATCTGTTTTAGAGCTCCAGGAAGATATGAAGGTGGCGAGTCATTTGGGGATCACCAGGTGTGGCTGCTACAATATGACATGGTCCCATGTCCCAATCCACTATTCCTTAGGGGAATGCTTACAGTTCATCCATTATTCTCACATCCTGGAAACCTAGTAAACCTGGAGCTTTTGTTTTAATTCCTATAGAATTAAGTGCTTCTGTGAGAAAACAGACCTATGGATAAATAGATGGTAAAACACGTATTAACTGCAGCATACAATTACATGGTATATAATTAGCTCTGCAGTTGATACAGGCCAAACAATAGTAGGCAAGTGAGGTGTACATTAAGAACAAACTGCTATTCAAGTCTTCAAACTCAGAATGTACTCAGCAAAGAAAGAGGTTCACATGTTGCTCATTGTCAGAATATCTAGGAACACATTCCTATGTGTTCCTGAAGAATCGGCTTCTTACAATGGGAAACGCTATGGCTCTGGCACTTCCATAAACCTAGCATAGTGACAACTCTACACCTTATAGCTATTTTAAGAGATATTTTACATTTTCTTTAGTAACACCAAATTAACATGGTTTTTTCTGTAATGTGATTTTAAATTCTGGTTCAGAGTTGGAGTTTCAGGGCTGTCCCTGATACTGGTTCTTATGAGGGTCCCTTCTGTGGCAGACAGGCTTTAAGGTGATCCCCAGGGTCCCCTCCTCCCGAAGTGAGTAAGACCTGTGATATGCTTCTATCCAGTACAGCTTAGCAAAGGGAATGGGACTTTACTTCCCTGATTGTGACGCATTATGTAAGACTCTGTTTTGCTATCAGACTAGTGCTGGAGGCTCTCCTTCCTCCTTGCTGGCTTTAGAGAAGCCAGGTGCCATGTTGTGAGAGGGCCTATGGAGAACGCCATGCAGCAGACAACTTCAGGAAGCCTTTGGGAGCTGAGAAAAGCTTCCATCCAAGAGGCAACAAGAAGTTGGAGCCCTTGCTCTTCAAGTTACAAGGTAATGAATTCTGCCAACAACCTGAATGAACTTGGAAGTGGATCTATCACTTCTGAGGTGAGCCTTCCACATGAGAACTAAGCCCTGGCTGATATATTGATTGCATTCTTGCAGAGGACCCATATAGCAATGTCTGTATCTACTCTTAGAAACCCTGAGATAACAAATATGCATTGTTTTAAGCCACTGAGTTTGTGGTAATTTGTTACACAACATAGAAAACTGCTATACTTACCCAATACATACTTGCTCAATAAGCATTGACAAATGAGTACCACGAGCCAGCATTATTCACAGTATTTGATAAGGCTACATAAGAGATAAATCCAAGCACTCAAGGAAATTATGGTATGTTATTTCTAATATATGTGGCTAAAAAGATCAAATAGGTAAGATGCTTTCCTTTTACATACAGATATGGGGAAACAATTTAGTGTCAAATAACTACGGATATGAGAAGGTAAAACACATATCAAGTTTAAGTGGATATGAGAACAAAGAAGATTTATGCAACAGTATTTGAATTTTTATCAAACCCTGTCATTAAAGTTTGATGCCATAGGTTGTATTTTTGCCATTCTGCCACCCAGGATAAGGAATCACCATTATCTGTCACGTCCTTAAGGTTATATATCCTTGCCATTACGTCCTGTAACATCAGGTAGAAGAATAAAACTTCACAAATTTTCACAAAACGCAGCAATGCTAATAGAAAATTTGTGACTTGCCTCTGCTCAGGGGCCATACTAACCTTGTCTGTATGGTTCCAATTTTAGTATATATGCTGAAATGAGCACTGGGGCTTGTCTCTGCATTTAGGCCCACTAGCCTACATTGCCAAACATTTATATCAAATCCATATCAGAGAGTTGGTCACTGTTTTAGATGATGTCTTCAGCAGGTTTTTGAGTGTCTCAGTTTCTTGAATGAAACAAGTCACATTAACAGGAGCAGAAAGAAGGAGACCTAAAGAGAGGGATGTGGATAGTACAGATACTAATTTTTAAGAAACTTACGCAATGATAATGAAAACTCTTTACAGTTCTTAACATTTGTTTGCTTTCAGTTTCTGCAGCTTTAGGGACTTTCTATTAAAGTAACAAAAGAGTAGCTAAAGTCTTGTATTACAAAGAGCTTCTGCAGCAATAATTAATATATGGGACCACTGAAACTAGAATTAATCCTGGAAACCACTCTCAAGGTGATGGAGAAAATAAATGCACCGTGGAAGTTCCGCATAGTTCTGTACGCCATTGTTGTGTTGTATCATTGATCACTGATAATGCAAAGAAGTGACCACTCACAAGATAAAACTAGTAAGAGTTGTCACACATGGAAGGGTCCTTACTTCTATGTTCGCTAACAGTCCAGTCCAATGAATAATGTTTTTTTTCTGCTCTCCAGGGCACAAGCAACAAGTTCCCTTCTCTTCCTCTCCCTCTGCATCATGGGTGGCACTAGAGGCCAGTTAATTCGCTATCCTGAAACCGCTCTTTTGAATACTGATTTGTTCTTCTCCCAGACGTAAAGATGTGGCTCTAAGAGAATAGAGGAAATCCAAGTATTACCACTACTGCATGGTTACAGGTGTACAGACACTGCAAACAGGACCAACTCTGGTCTGAGCTAAAGTGACATCAAAATTTAGGGAATATCTGGGCATAACGGGCATGGGAGCTGTCCACTGTGCCTTTCATAGTGGTGGTGAAAGTGCCATTGTCAGCATTAGTTCCAATCCTGGGGGGCCACTAATTCAACTTTCCTGCTCTTCACGAAAGGGCACTCTGGACACTCCAGTGGTCTGAAAGCATCGAGGCGGGAGCCCGGGTCCCCAGGTGACACACATTCTTGTCAGGGGCATGCTGCAGCCTAACCAGCCTCACCATGAGACCACACTGAGTGCTGCCTTACTCTTGAGCTCTTCTCAGCTGCTGAACTTTTGCCCTCTTCATGCCTCCTGATCCTCATAATCAGTAATTGTGGCAGATAATGAACATTATTCTACAGCAAGTAAGTTGTAAGCTCTAGGCAAGACTCACAGGAGAACAAGAACTCTCTTTGGGAACAAAGAGATAGCCATGCAAAATAAACAACTGTTTGGTGCATTGCTGTTACGTAATCTCTTTCTAGAAGCATGTTTTTGAGTTTCATGAGCAAAGTTGATACTGTAAGCAAAACACCCCCACCATCCTAAGATGACGCTTAGTTCTCACAATCTAGACGGAAAGCTGCTTATGTTGTGCAATTTAGATTCCTTCTCTTGCATAAGCCCCAAATGTTTCTCAATAATAACATCCCTGTTACTAATCACGCCTTGACAAATATTGTTTAACAGCTCATCTTTTCCCTCTGAACTTTCCTATGTGTTAAACCCAGTCTTACAAAAGTATAAAGGGTATCTATAAGATTACTGAGAATGAGTACAATGATAACCGATCCAAAAGAAAGCTTTATACTTGTCCAGAAATTCCTTACTAGGAATACTCTGAAGAGGAAATAAGTGTGTTTATCTATGGTAATAACAATACAGCTACCTTGCAATAAAGTGAACTTTGTCATCTTTATCAAGCAGTATGTTTACACTGGAGACAATCTGAGGAAAGAAAAATCTGTATTGTGATATCAGCACAATGAAAGTATATTTCTAAACATGGTCAGCCTCTTGTTTATGAAGCAAGATGATGTCTACTTAAAACTCAGTGTTTATATAGGCACAGATATTCAAGGCTGAGAAATGTCATAACACATTTAAGACTCAATTACTTCAACTTTTCTCCAAAATTACTTTTTCAGTATTACTTATTCTAAAAAATATATAGAATATTTCATCAAAAGGGGAAAATGGCATTGTTAGAGTCTTATATGTTTGTGTGTGTATGTCTGTGCATGTGAGTGTATGTATGTGAAAGAGAAGAGAGAAGAGAGAAGAGAATTATTTGCTTATTTTGTTCAAAGTCCTAACTAGTCAGGATACTTTTTCTATAAAAAGAATAAAATGGGTTTATTTTAGTGAATTTAGAGATAATTACTTTAAAAATTAAATAATCAGTCAATCATGCAAGAGCCTTGTTTTATACTTGGCATTTATACTTTTCTCACAGCTTTTTTTTCTAAGAAGTAAGTTCAAGAGGCTGTATCTCAAAGGAACTATCCAACATGCTTCTGTATATAATAATTATCCTCTTCTCTAACTTCAGCAAGTATACTTAGACCAACTCAGATGAACCACAAATTTCACATCAATAATGGAAAAGCAGGAGGTATACAGAAAAGAGGCTCTTTGGGTTTTTGTTGAGGAGAGAAGTCAATTGGGACTTCTCTCTACTAAACTATCATAGGAATGCAGATGAATTGAATCTTAAAGGCACACTTCAGGAGAGCTTGAGGGATCTGCTGTCAAATGGCCAAGTAGGAATGAAGCGTAGGATTTTTTTTTTTTTTTTTAGTGCTTACTAATATCTTGCCACAGAGCCTGTCTAGGGCACAACACCGAGTCAGTGAGACTGTCTTGCCTCTTTCAGCTGGCCTTGCCCTCTTTGAGAACCAGCAAATCACTTCTGCTCTCCCTCTTCTTTTCCACTAAATATTTTCTCTATTAATGTGGGCAAAATCATGGTGATACTACATCCACAGATATTTGTATTCAAAATATTATATCTCACTAAGGAAAGTAGCAGGGAGTTTTGTAATGCACATAAGCTGTGTAAACAGTTCTGGATCCCCACTGCAGCTCCTTCTCTTTGCTGGATGACCTCAGTCCAGCTACTCAGCTTTTCTGAGACATACCTACAAATAGGCCTGATTAGAGAATCATTACAGGATTAATATGACAGTTACAGGAGGAAACGTATGTGAAACCACCTCGTCTACTACTACTAAAATAGGGGAGAGGGTCCTAGTTTTATTCAGTTAGAGGAATGTAAAGCACCAGACAGCAGGTGAAGATTTTTATGAGACGGAAAGATATTTCCTGCACTCCAGATGTAAAGCCATGAAGAGGATGACTGAAGCTTTTTAAATGATAGGTTGATTTAGCCCCGAAAATAACTTTTTAAATGATAAAGTTGAATCACAAGTACGAACACCTGCAAAAATCCTGGCAATGCCACTTGTGGAGACCAATTTTGGTGACACACACCTCTAGGGAGCTAGAACCCGAGTTGCACCGTTAAGTCATCATTAATGTCGATCAAGTTCCAACTCCTTTCAGACTGATAACTTGCTCAAATGCCACAGCAGTCGTGTGAGTTGGTAGCAATATCCTTGTTTAAAGAGCAAAGGTGCCGAAGTCTAGAGCACTTACATTGACCTTAGCAGTGGTGGTGGGATCTCAGGTGGTGTTTGGAGTCAGTCAGAAGGCACTTTCCATTCTACCACCTTTGAACTCTTCTCTAAATTTACATAAAGGAGTGGATGACGTACTATTAGTGATAATAGTACACAGAATGGATCATAAATAACCAAAACCTCTTCCCCAGGATACTTCAACTAGGGGGGGAAGAAAGAGACCTTTTATAATGATGATAAATGATTCACACATAATAGCCACAAAAAAATACCCCCAAAGACAATGAACAACACCAACAACTATAAACCTAAAGCCACACTTCCCTAAATACTGTTAAAAATGAATTTTTACTTATTTGTGTCTTTCTGCCAAGAAAAGGGAGATGACCTTGCTGAATCTTTGTGATTTATGCTTTGGGACAGAAATACTGCCAATGCTACAAAGTTCCTTAGTAAATCTGTACATTACAATTGAGACCAGTGCCTCTGTGTTAACCTTTCCTTTTCCTGCAAATAGCAATTACAGGATAACTACAGGGTGAATCTAGGGCTTTGTGTCCCTGAATGCAAGATTAATTTGAACTGTTCTGACTGTAAATTTGAATTGTTTAACATATATATTCTGTAGATTAGAAATACGTTTTAATGACTTCTTTCACCTCTCTAAATGCATGATTTTCCCTTTTTTAAAAGTTAAGTGATTTCAAGAGTAGAGCAAGTTTAGATATTCATAAGAAAACTTGAAACAAATCAAGAAACATTTTCATTTAAACATGGCTTAAATTGAGCATAAAGCAAGGTTCTCAGAAACATCAAATAATTATACAGAGACTAGAATTTTTTCTTCTTCAATGAAGTAGATAAGAAGTACTCAATGCTTCTACTTTTAAACCATTCAAGTTCTAGTTTCAACTAAATTGTCAAGTAAGCTAAATAGCAAAAATTTAAAAATGGAACATTCTCCATCTTTTACCATTTACTTTTTTCTTTCTCCCTTTCTGTCAAGTGGAACCTGTCTCTACTTCCTTTAGTTGCCAAACTCTCTCTCTCTATTCTTAGTTTACCTTTATTTCCTTTCTTCTAAATGTTGATAATGATGCATGTGTAATTTATTTGTTTACTCTCTATTCTTATGGTGATCTGCTGTCTTCTTCTTTTGTTCGATTCTCTCCCAATCATTTGATTTCCTTTTGACCATTTTTCCACCTGTTCTCTTTCTTCCTCCATTAACTGAAGGCTCTTGTCTCAGCATCAGGCATCTCATTCCAATGCTGGGGTGGATCCCACATTGTCCAGACTCTGGTGCTGAGTCACAGTATGAGGTGGTTTGGGAAATCATAACCACTTACTGACCTAGTCTACTGGTAGGCAAGAAGTAAGAGTAAGACAACTATAACCACACATATTTGCAAATTACCTTGTAGAAACTCACCGTATAGATTCACATTCACTCTTGACTGTAAAAACATGCCCATTACTTTGGGCTTGAAATTTCACTCCATCTGTCATCTGTTTATATCTGTTTACCATATACAGAAAATTCATGTAGGTTTTTTAAATCTCCAAATAATCTGAAAGTGTTAACAGTTTACTTTTACTTCGTGTACTTAAAATTGCTAACACTTTTCTAAGAATCTACAACTTATAGTAATAAGAAATACTATTAAGTAATAAAACAAAGGGAATTTGAAAGTCAGGAAAAAAGACCAACACAAAACACCCAGCATGCTTTAAACCTTACTTGTTCTTTAGATCCCACCGGTGTTCCCCAGACGTCTCCCTAAACAAAGGAAAAAATGTGACAACGATTAAGATGTTGTGAAAATGATATTATTAAGATGCTGCTTATGTAGGTGATGTGTGCTTATATTACTTAACTAGTGGAAAATGTCAAATTCCAAAAAGAACTGAAATTAGTTGTATTTTGGCATTTCCTTTCATACTCATTTTTATAGAGAACATCTTAAAATGTTCCTTTTAAAACAAGAAGCAAAACATGCTATGATTATTCTGGGAAGAGGAATGATAGCATTAGAGTATTAATTCAATATACTTTGTAATCAAAATTACATGTAACATAAACTAGATAACACATATATTCATCAGATATTAAAAAACAAGTTTCTGTTGGAAAAAAGTATATGAAAAATTCTTACAAAATGAAATATTCCTTGCATTGTAAACATTTGATGATAGTTCTTTGGTAAACATATACAAAGTGCACTCAATTGCTTTAATTAACATCACAGTGTCTCTAGAAAGATAGCCTCTCCCAAACCATGATGAAAATATTAAAAATGAAAGAGGTAAATCCAGATCTTAAAGTTGGGCTGAGGAAAAGGTTTATTAAAATTTTAATGAGAAAATGGATGCTCATTATTAATATATATTTTTAATTAGGGTTGAAAAAGATACAAATGCATGGAAGTGTTACAGTGTTTCAGAAGTTTCAGAAGCCATTCTGAAAACTATACAACTATGCTGGCATTTTTCCAAAGATTTTTCATTAAATTTGCTCACCTGTACTTTTTTTTTTTAATTTTATAAAAGGGGAACTGGAAAAATCAATTAGGATTCTATGTGAGCAGTTTAGGCAAGTGGAAGTATTAATCCATTTCTGTAAATTTCTAGAAAATGCCAACTGTTCTTAAGTGACACGGCAGATGCGTGATCGTCCAAAGACATCGGTGGGGAAGGGCGAGAGAAGCATTACAAGGGCCATTGGCAGACTTTCAGAGTTCATGGATATGTTTGTTAATTGAGTGTGGTGATGGACTTACAGGTATATGCATATGCCAAAATCCATCAAGTTGAATGCTTTAATATGTACAGTATATTTTAAAGCTCTGAAAAAAAGGAGAAGCAGAAACATGTGAAATACATATTTAATGTAGGGCATGAAATGCATGGTTAACCCATCAGGAAAATTAATGGAGGTTATTATTATAATTATTGTTTTAAAAAATTATCTGGCTGCTGTGTGATCCCCAGGTTGGGCAGAGGGTAGTTGGAAGAGGAGATGATGGTCCACGAAGAAGCTGAGACTACCATCTTGGTGGTGGGGGTAAAAGATGATGAATCGTTTGATGATATTTAGTAGGTACAAAGGAAAGGCTTGCTGAGACACTAGACGTGCAGCTGTGGCAGAGTAAGGAACCAAGGATGCTGGCCAGGTTTGTGGTTTGAGCAACTGGATATTATGGTGCTGCCATTTCCTGAGACAGTGAAGATTGGAAATATATTAAAATTTGAGCTTAATGGACAAATTCCATTTTGGACATATTATTTGTGAAATGCCTGTGAGAACATCAAATATAAACATTTAGTTTCTAGAACTCAGAGGAAAAGTTTGAGCTGCACAAATAATTTCGAGAATTGCCAGCACATGGATGAGAGTGGGTGGCTACTGTGGAATGGAGGTGAATGTCATCAAATGGAAGTAGATAAAACAACCTGGAATTAGGATGCTAGGTGGTTTGTCTGTTTAGATGTTTACATCTTTCCTTCCTTCCCCAAATAATCACAATGAGGGGGAAGAGGAATTCTATGAGCCAGAAGCTAACTTTAATTATTTCTTTTGGCCATTAGAGACTACTATGTATCGTTTATGCTTAAAAGTGTGCCAGTATAGATAATAAGCACAAATATGATATTTTATTAACCCAATCTGCCTCTAGTTTAATCCTCAAAGGCTCTTAGATGTCACATTGCTTATTTAACAGGTGTTCATATTACCTCACCTAAAGAATATCTCAAATAATTTTGATACAGAATTTGATACATACATATTTTCTAAATCAAATTAGAAATGAAGAATGGAGCTTTGCTAGAATTCTCAAAAAGAAGTCAAAATAACTTGGAGAACTTGAACATTCATTCTTTGCAACAGGTACTTGGGGAGTAGAAAAAAACTGATACGACTTACTAAAAGTAGCTGGAAATTCTGCACTATGATGCTCTATCATAATCAGCTCTCACATACTCATAAAGATGAATCACAGAAATAGAGCAAACAATTTTGGGATTATAGTTTATTAGTATAGAAGGAGAATAAAACATGAATTTTGTGGCTAGTATGAATGGTATTCTTCAGAGTAATGTTCAGTTTGAGAATGATCCATGATAGACTTGGCTTTCTTAATTTTCATTTGCTTTGACATTAGTGGTATGTTGAGAAGTCATGTAACCTTTTACTAGATTTTTGTTTCTTCTTCTGGAAAATGGAAATAATACAGCTTCCATGGGTTGTGATGAAAATAAATGGCATAAAGCAAACAAAAATATCTTGTGCCATGAAAACTACGATAGACTGCAGAAATAACACCACTATAATAATAATCATAGTACCCATAGCTAACAGTGGCACTTATAATTATTCAAAAGAAATATTCAGTGAATTTTACTTGTGTACCAAATTTAATTTCACTTAGAATTTTCCAAGTTATTAATAAGGCTTCAAAAGAAATAATATCACCTGTTCAGATACTGATGGAAGAAAATAAATGGAAGTAACAGACTTTTTTTTCTAACTCTGTACACTTTACTGACTGAATTTTTGGGAAACATGATAAAAATGAAAGGTCTGGTATGTTGCTTGAATGAAACACAATTATGAAATATGGTTCTTTCATCTTTCCCATTCCTCTCTTTACATTTAGTTGCTCTTATAATTTTGTAATTTACTTAAAAATTAATTACTGTCTGTGATACTGCTTTTGATGATCACATTATCTCACCTTTGATTAAGATTAAATCATTATAATTTTATAACTGTTTAGTTTTATTTTACTTTTTATAAAAATAATACATATTTTCCTTCTTAACAAAAAAATTCAATATTCGCTGTTGATAGTTTACAAAATACACTGAAGAGAAAAAGAAAAGTAAGAGTATTCTTAATCCTATCACCAAGAGATACCTGCTATTGACTTTTTGGTATATAGCCACTAGTCTCTTTTCTATAATACATATTTTATAAGTTCAATAATGGCTTCATGTTGCCTCTATTTTTTACTTACTTTTCCATGAATATATTTAAATGATATGATTGTTTTCCTACAGTCATGCAAAGAACAGTTTTAGGTACTGCATAGTCCTTTTAAATTTTAATTTTATGGATGAAACATTTGTTAGAGCCATCGAAAAGGCTGTTCTTTTTTTCTTGCATAAGCAGCCGTGTGATAAACATGCTTAAAGCTATATATTTGTATGAATCATGATTTTTTCCCTAAGATGAATTGATGGACTCAGTCAAGCCTGCGTATCAAATTAAAAAGAATTATAATACCTATTGACAAGTTGTAGTCCACAAAGGTCATAACATTCAATAGTCCTACTGGTAAGAGTAGAGTATCTCCTTCCTCACACTGCAGCTAGTGGTAGATACTGTCATTTTTCAATTTTTACAGTTTTGCTAATTTGATAAATAAAACTATGTTTTATTGCTTTAATATATGTTTCTTTGATTACTAGTTGGGTTGACAAATGTTTCATGTTTTTTATTTGTATTTGTTAGTTTCTTACATGCTTGTTATATTGCATGGTTTCCATTTACAGCATGTGTCTGTGGTATAATCACTTGTAATTACTTCTTATAGATTAAGGATATTAACAATAAAGTCTTGATTAAGAACACCAATGATGACTTTAAGAATTCCAGGATTACTATATGCCAAGATTCATCTTAAAACCCAAGAGAAAGTTAAAACAGCTTTCTCAGTTTACTGAAATGCAAAAAGTGATTATAAGTAGATGAATGAATTTAAGTTCAGTTTTATGCTTCATTTTTTATTGCCCCATTTTCATTCAAATTTGAATCAATGTTGCATTTAGTTTATTGCTGCTTATTCCCTTGAAAAATTTTAAGTTGTTTACAAACCTATATTATTATTCATTATTGTGTTGGTTATGTTTTACTTTCCCTTGAAACTGTATGAACAAGTTTTTCCTTTATTACCCCAAAAGAGCAAACTGCTGTAACTAAATTTTTCTTTTTCTTTTAAATTGAAGTATAATTGACACATAGTATTCTGTTAGTTTCAGTTGTACACCATAGTGATTCAATATTTTTATATATTACAAAACGATCCCCATTTGAGTCTAGTTACTGTCACCATACAAAGTTATTATATTATTGACTCTATTCCCTATGCTGTACACTGTATTCACCTGACTTATTTGTTTCATAACTGGAAGCTTGTACCTCTTAATCCCCCTTACCTATTTCACCTGCCACCCCCTAACTACTCTTCCTTATAGGATCCAATAGTTTCTTTCCTGTGTCTATGAGCCTGTTACTATTTTGTTTGTTCAATTGCTTCTCTTTTAGATTCTATATATAAGTGAAATTCTATGGCATTTGTTTTTATGTCTGACTTTTTAACTTAGCATAATATTCTCTAAGCCCATCGATGTTGTTGCAAATGGCAAGATTTCATTCTTTTTTATGGCTGAGTAGTATTTCATTACACACACACACCCCCCCCACATCCCACACACACATCTTATTAATTAATCTCTTAATAGACAGAAGTTGCACACATCTTATCAATTAATCTCTTAATGGACAGAGGTTGCTTACATATTTTGTCTATTATAAAAAATGATGCAATGAATATAGGGGTGCATGTATTTCTTTAAATTAATGTATTCAATTTCTTTGGATAAATAGCCAGAAGTGGAATTGCTAGATCTTACATAGCTCTATATTATTTTTTAATTTTTTGAGAAGCACCCATACTGTTTTCCATATGGGATGCACCGATTTCCATTCCACTAACAGTGTATGAGGGTTTTTTTCTTCACATACTTGCCAGTTGTGATTTTTTATCTTTCGTATAGTTTCAATATACTTTTCCCTGATGATTAGTGATGTCGAACATCTTTTCAGGAGCCTGTTGGCCATCTATATGCCTTCTTTGGAAAAAATGTCTATTCAGATTCTCTGCCCTTTTCTTAATGAGGTTGTTTGGGTTATTTTGATAATAAGTTTTTATAAATTTTAGATATAAACCCCTGTCAGATAAGTGAATTTCAAATGTCTTCCCCATTCAGTAGGTGGCCTTTTCTTTTTATTGAAGGTTTCCCTCACTGTGTAAAAGATTTTTTAGTTTGATGTATAATCTTATTTGTTTGTTTTAGCTTTTGCTGTCCTTGAGTGTATAGGCTGGTCCATAAAAATACTGCTAAGACTAATGTCAAAGAGCTTACTGCCTGTGCTTTTTTCTAGGAGTTTTATGGTTTCAGATCTTAAATTTATGTCTTTAATCCATCTTGAATTTATTCTTGTACTTAGATTGCTTTGGGTGGCATGGACATTTTAACAATATTAATGTTTTCAGTCCTTGGGTGTGGAATATCTTTCCATTATTTGTAGCATCTTTAATTTCTTTCATCAAAGTCTTATAGTGTACAGGTCTTTCACCTTGGTTAAATTTAGTCCTAGTTTTTTTTTGCTGCAATTATAAATGGGATTGTTTTCTTAATTTTTCCTCCTAATAGCTTGCTATTAGTGTATAGAAATACAACTTATTTTTGTGTTAATTTTGTACCCTATGACTTCATTGAATTCATTTATCAGTTTTAAGAGGTTTTTTTTTTGGTGATGTCTTTAGGGTTTTCTATATAGTATCATGTTATCTGCATTACTGACAGTTTTACTTCTTCCTTTCCAATCTGCATGTCTTTTATTTATTTTTCTTGCCTAATTTTTGTGGTGAGGACTTTCAATAGTATGTTGAATAAAACTGGTGAAGAGGTTATCTTTGTCTTGTTCTTGATTTTAGAGGAAAAACTTTTAGCTTTTCACCAGTGAGTATGATGTTAGTTGTGGGTTTGTCATATGTGGCTTTTATTATGCTGAAATACATTCCTCCTATACCTACTTTGAGAGTTTTTATCACAAATAGATGTTGAATTTAGTCAAACAATTTTTCTGTATCTACTGAGATGTTGTGTTAATATGGCATAACTTATTGATTTGTGGATGTTGAACCATCCTTGCATCTCTGGAATAAATCACATATGATTATGCTGTATGATCCTTTTAATGTATTGTTTAATTTTTTTGCTAATATTTTGCTGAGGATTTTGCATTTATGTCCACCAGCAATATTAACCTGTGATTTTCTTGTGTGTGTATGTTGTGTCTTTGGTTTCTGTATCAGGAAAATGCTGGCCTCATAAAATGAGTTTGGAAGCATTCCTTCCTCTTCAATTTTACTGAACTACATGTACTAACTCTTTTGAAATGTTTGCTAGGGTTCACCTGTGAAGCCATCTGGTCCTGGGATTTTGTTCTCTGCAAGTTTTTAAGTTACTAATTTCATTTCATTATTTATGATTTGGCTATTCTGATTTTCTAAAGGTTGTGTGTTTCTAGGGATTTATCCATTTCTTACAGGTTTTCTAATTTGTTGACTATAATTACTTATAATATTCTCTTTTGATGTTGTGTATTTCTTTGGTGTTAGTTGTAACTTCTCTTATTTCATTTATTTTTTAATTTATTTGAGCTCTCTCTTTTTTTTTCTTAATGAGTCTGGCTAAAGGCTTATTTATTTATCTTTTGAAAGGAGCAGCTTTTAGCTTCCTTGATCTCTTCTATTTTTTTAGTAGTCTCTATTTCATGTATTTCCACTCTGATCATTATTATTTCCTTCCTTCTACTAACTTTGGGCTTTGTTTTTCTTACCCTAGTTCCTTTAGGTGTAAAATTATATTCTTTATTTGGGATTTTTCTTGCTTCTTGTGTTAACTAAATTTTTCTTGATATTATAAATTGAAGATTTACTTGTGTAGCGGAGGTTAAGACAAGAGCCGAACTGCAGTGTCATCTTTGTGTAAGGTTTCTCTGTGCTCACTGAGGATATCTAATGCTTTGTTCTGGTTTTGATATCACTACATTACTTCTTTGAGGTTGGTGTTGATGTCATTACATAGAATATAACTTCTTTGAGGCTACCAGCTTATCTTGGATATAATCTTAAGAGAATTCATGCATAGATGTGTACTCCTATTAATATTCATCTATACACTGACTTAGGTATTATTTCATGACAAAACTAGAAAATTAAGAACTCATGTAGCTGCAAAAATTATAGACAAATTGATGTTCATTAATGGTTAGCAAATAAGTGTGCCATAATACCAACAATAAGAACTGAAATAAAATATGACATTACTCTAGTGCTTTATAATCTGTTCACTATCTAATGTGATCCTCACAGTAATCTGGGGGTAGGAAGATATTGTAGTGGTAAAAAAATGAGTTTTGTAGACATATTTACTTGTCACATGATCTTTGGCTAGTCAACTAATCTTATAAAGCAGTCAGTCTCCTCCTTTTCAATAAAATAAATATAAAGAAAGGAAAATGATACTTTCAGAGATATTGTGAATTAAAAAATATATAGTGGGCTTTATCACTTAATACTTCTCATTCACTGATTTTTTTCAACATATATTTATAGCATCTACCATGAATTCTATACACTAGGATTTACAGTTTGAAGGAAAATAGTCAAGGTTTAGCTCTGATAGAGATTATGTGATAGTAAGTACCAGGTAATAAACAACAAATGTACATAGACACACAGACAGCAAGTAAATAGATGGACAATTTCAAATAGAACTAAGTGCCATAAAGAAAATAAAATGAAATATTGTATGGGCAGTGTCAGGTAATTCTGAATAGGGTAGTCAGGAAAATGTTGAGAGGTGCTAAGAAAAGAAATTTGTGCTAAGAAATGAAAACCAAAAAGGACAAGGTATGAGGAAGGGATGAACTCCTCTAGAAAGTGCATATATGTGCAAAGACTTTAACATAGGTAAAACTTCAGTGTTTTAAGAACACAAATGTGCCCAGTGTGGTTGCAGCAGAGCGATACAGGAAGAGTTGGGTGAGAGGGGGTTGAGGGGAGGTGTAGGATGAATCATGAATTATGTAAGGCCTTGTATTCATGCTAAGGAGTGGAGGACAGTAAGGTAAGAGGGAACTGAGATGATGATGATGAAGATCAAGTTTATTACCAATTCAACAGTGTAGGAAACTGTCTTTTCTTGCCTAAATGTTGTACAGAAAGCCAGTTACTGAGTCTGGTTTCCTGTACAGACTGTTCAGTTTTATTGTCTCTGTTTTGTTACTGCCTATAATGACAATGCTTTTTCACCTTTTAAGCCCAAAGTTCATTACTGCTATTGATTTTATTTTTTGTTTCTATTTCTTTCTTAACAAATTTGCCAGTTTTCTGCACTGATTTTAGTGCTGAATAATTATTCATAACGTCAATACATCTATTTAGGAATCAGCTATATAACATTCAAACTGCTTTACTTTGATAAGAATTACTGTTAAAACTTTGATAGCTTTATCATCCTCTACCTATTTCATGCTGGAAACCTCTTTTCCTTAAGCCAGGATTTCTTACTACTCAGATATTTTAGTCCTACAAACAATTAATAAATAAATAAAGCAAACTTCTTTTGACATTCTAGGAAGTAATCTGTCTTTCTGGAGAACTTGTCTCTTGAACTACTTCTTTTGCTTGTTTGAGCCTCATCTGCAATAGCCTCCATTTCTTTTTCCCAATTACAGCTTTTCCACTTGCCTGGGTACTCCACTTTGAATTCTTGGCTTTGGCATCTGCTGTATTCTACCTATCACTAGTTTAGGTTATACCTCGGCTTTCCTGCACAGTTAGTAGCACATACCAGGCAACCTGTCCAAGCAATTTACTATTCACACTCCCCATTATTCCACTTGGATTCACCAAATGAACCATCAGCAGAGGATAGAATTTGCTATTCCACCATGCTTCTCCCCTACCCATGGAAATTTTTTCTTGCATTTAAATTGACAATAACCTTAATTATAAGAAGAAGAACACACACACACACACACACACACACACACACGACTAATATATTTGCTAGTTTAGTTTTATCCATTTGACTATAGATGTTATATGGAAAAGAAATCCTTACAAATTCATATGCACACTAAACATCTGATTTTGTCTGTAATCATCCAGGAGATTTTTAAAATATTGACTTAGTTTATGATGTGATTATTTTCTAAATTACTCTTGTAAATATTATAAGTTTTGGGCTTTAGCATTAGTCTTATTAGCAGGGAGATAAAGTGTAATTTTAAAAGTTGTGGCACAGAAAATGAAACCCAAAGTTAGTAGAAGGAGGTAGAAGGAGGGACATAATAAAGATTAGAGCAGACATAAACAAAATACAGAAGAATAAAACAATAGAAAAAAGTCCACAAAACCAAGAGGTGATTCTTTAAGAAGACAGAGAAAATAGACAACCCCTAAGCCAGACTTATCAAGAAAAAAAGAGAGAATGCATAAATAAATAAAATCAGAAATGAAAGGGAATAGTCACAACTAACAACAAAGAAATACAAGGAATTATTAGAGACTTATATGAAAAATTATATGCTAACAAATTGGACAACCCAGAAGATATGTACAAATTCCTAGAAAAGTACAAACTTTCAAGATTGACCCAGGAAGAAACAAAATCTGAACGGACCATTACCAGTAACAAAATGGAATCAGCAATCAAAAAACTCCCAAGAAACAAAAGGGCAGCACCAGATGGCTTCACTGCTGAATTCTACCAAACATTTAAAGAAGAACAAATACCCATCCTTCTTAAAGTATTACAAACATTAAAAGTGGATGCAATGTTTCCAAACTCATTGAGGCCCGGATTACTCTAATACCAAAACCAGGCAAAGACACTACAAAAAAAGAAAATTAGAGACCAATATCCCTGATGAACACAGATGCAAAAATCCTCAACAAAATATTAGCAAGCTTAATCTAAAAATACATCAAAAGGATCATTCATTATGACCAAGAGGGATTTATTCCAGGGATGCAAGGAAGGTACAATATTTGTAAATCAATTGATGTGAAACACTACATTAACCAAAAAAGATAAAACCATATGTCATCTCAATAGATGCTTAAAAAGCATTTGACAAAATCCAACATCCAAGCCTGATAAAAACTCTCAACAAAATGGGTACAGAGGGAACATATCTCAACCTAAAAAAGGCCATATATGACAAACCCACAGCTAATATCATACTCAATGGTTAAAAGCTGAAAGCTTTTCCTCTAAGATCAGGACCAAGAAAAGGATGCTCAGTCTCCCTACTTTTATTCAGCATAGCACTGGAAGTCCCAGCCACAACATTCAGACGAGATAACGAGATAAAAGGCAACCAAATTGGTAAAGAAGAAGTAAAACTGTCATATTTGCAGATGACATGATATTATATATAGAAAACCCTAAAGAATCCCTCAAAAAAAAAACTACTAGAAGTAATAACTGGATTCACCAGAGCTGCAAGGTACAAAATTAATACACAGAAATCGGTTGCATTCCTATATACTATCAGCAAGCTAGCAGAAAGAGAAATCAGAAAAACAACTCCATTTACAATTGTATCAAAAATAATAAAATACCTAGGAATTAACCTAACTAAAGATGTGAAAGACCTTTATTCTGAAAACTATGAGACACTGATGAGAGAAATTAAAGAAGATACAAATAAATGGAAATCTATCCCATGCTCATAGATAGAAGAATTAATATTGTCAAAATGACCATCTGCCAAAAGCAATTTACAGATTCAATGCAATTCTTATCAAAATACCAATGGCATTTTTTAATGAACTAGAGCAAATAATCCTAAAATTCATTTGGAACCACAAAAGACTCTGAATAGCCAAAGCAATCCTAAGAAATAAGAACAAAGTTGGGAGAATTATGCTTCCTGACTTCAAGCTCTGCTATAAAGCTACAGTAATCAAAACAATTTGGTACTGGCATAAGAACAGACCCATAGAACAGTGGAACAGAATAGAGAGGCCAGATGTAAACCCATGCATATATGATCAGTTAATATGTGATGAAGGAGCCATGAATATACAATGGGGAAAAGAAAGTCACTTCAGTAACTCGTGTTGGGGAAACTGGACAACTACATGAAAGAGAATGAAACTGGATTACTGTCTAACTCCACACACCAAAGTAAACTAAAAATAAATTAAAGACCTAAATGCAAGACACGAAACCATAAAGTTCATAGAAGAGATCATAGGCAAAAAACTCTTGAACATAAGCATGAGTAATTTTTTCCTGGATACATCTCCTTAGGCAAGGGAAACAAAATAAGAAATGAATAAGTGAGACTATACAAACTAAAAACTACTGTATAGCAAAGGACACCATCAACAGAACAAAAAAGCAACCTATAGTATGGGAGAATATATTTGTAAATGATTTATCCAATAAGGTGTTAACATCCAAAATATAAAGAACTCACACACCTCAACAACAACAACAAAAAACCCCAAATAACCCAATTAAAAAATGGGCAGAGGATCTATACAGGCATTTTTTCAAAGAAGAAATACAGATGGCCAACAGGCACATCAAAAGATGCTCCACATTGTTAATCTTTAGGGAAATGTGAATCAAAACTACAATGAAATATCATCTCACACCAGTTAGAATGGCCAGTATCCCAAAGATAAGAAATAATGAGTATTGGCAAGAATGTGGAGAAAAGGGAACCCTCCTACACTGTTGGTAGGAATGTCAATTGGTGCAACCGCTGTGGAAAGCAGTATGGAGTGTCCTCAAGAAACTAAAAATAGATATACCATTTCATCCAGTAATTTCACTTCTAGAAATTTACCCAGAGAAAACAGAAGCCCTGATTTGAAAAGATATAGGTACCCCTATGTTTATTGATGCACTATTACAATAATGAAAATATGGAAGCAGCCTAATTGTCCATCAGTAGATTAATGGATAAAAAAGAGGTGGTACATATATACAATGGAATACTATTCAGCAATAAAAAGATAAGAAATCCTGAACTTGCAACACCATGGATGGATCTAGAGGGTATTACGCTTAGTGAAATAAGCCAGGTGGAGAAAGATAAAAACCATATGATTTCACTTACTTGTGGAATCTAAAATCAAAATAAAAGAAAATGAACAAAATACCAGTAGACTCAAAGACACCTAGAAGTGACTGGTGGTTACTACAGGGGAGAGGTTGGGAATGGGTAGGTGAGGAGGGTGAGGGGGATAAAAAGGCATAAAAATTCTCAATAATAATATGTTATGGGAACAGTAGTACAGCAATGGAGAACATAGTCAATGATTCTGCAACATCTTCCTATGTTTACAGATAGAATTTGGATTAGTTGGAATGAGTATTTAATAATATGGGTTACTGTGGAACCACTGTGTTGTATACTTGGAACCAATATAAGACTGTATATCAACTGTATTTCAATTAAAAATTAAAAAAAATTAATTTAGAAAAAAAAGAGTTGTGGGGCTTGTAACCAAGTTAGTTTCCCTAATGACAGTCATTGTACCATATATTCATATCTTGAAATCATCAAGTTTCAAAGTCTTTCAATATAATTAGAATACATCTGTGAAGTCATATCACATATCACAGAGGTGTTGTGGGTTATAATAGGGAATGAACAGGCCTGAAGGGAGAATAGGGCACTTGGTGATGGTGAAGCTTGAGTGTCTTTAAGTACAGATTTCACAATTTTATGTAAGATCTGCTTTGTCATACTTTCCTAGGTTTTTGTTGTATGTTAGTGATTCATGCCCTTAAAACTAAGCACCAACTGACCTACTGGCAGTTTCTATCTTACATAAAGTGATAGTAAGACAGATAAATCCCCGGTGATGAATAAAATATTAGCCACATTCAGCTTCTTTACCCTCTACACCAAGACTCATTATTTTAATTGGCAATTCTTTGTATGAAATCTCATCAAGCGTTCCTTGTGTATATCAGCATATAGCCCATCATTGCATCTTCCATTGAGTAATTGGTACAAAACCTCCCTATCACAAATTGATGTTGGAGATCCCTTATCAAATCAGTTTTTTCCAACCCATGCTTTTATTAAATCTTCTAAATTTGTTTCTAAGATTTCCTCCATATTGATAAGATAATCAGACAATATTTGTTGGAGCTTGCTAAATTTCTGTCTTCCATAATACTATTATGCTATTTTTCAGCTATCAATATTCTCATCACTCTATACACAAATAAATCACAGAGTAAAAGTATACTAGTTTTACTTGACTTTCCATTTAGTGTATGTTATCCTTCTATTTCTGATATTTAACTTATCCTTCCAAAACAAGAATAAGTGTTATATTTTGGAAAATAAATCTTTACTAAAACCTATAAAGTTAAGCTTATAATGAAATTATTGATAGTATAGGGTGGTATTGCAGCCAATTGGTAAATAATATGAGTGATTAATAAAGTCTACTTAAATACTATAATAACTCCATACTGTCATCAGTCTATCAAACATTTACTGTGTCTTCTCTAGGAAAAGCATTCTGCTAAGTGAAGGAGGGACAGAGAGAAGTATCAGCCCTCACGATATTGACAGTCTGTCCAGGATGCAGTTCTCATGCATTAATTATAAAAAGTAGCACATAGGACTTGCCAGCTTCATGTTATAGCTGTAACATCTCATGAGATGAGATCATAGTCTTGCAGTGATTAGGAAATCTACCCAGAAGGCTTAGAACTTAAGCTGGGAGAGCCTTGAGATATTAACATACGATTATGTTGAAAAAAGGAGGCATATAAAGGCAAAGAATGGAAATGGGAGGAATGAGGAATACTGTGGAGCTACACCATGCAATATAGTAGCCACTGACCACATTCAGCTTTTGAGCATTTCAACTGTGACTACTCTGAATTGAGATGTGTGATTTCAGAGATTTCGCATGAAAAAAGGGAACTATCTTGTTAATAATTATTATTACATACTGAAGTAATAATTTTGGCATGCATTGTGTTAAATATAATAATACTATTATTAAAATTGATTTTACTGGTTCCTTTTTACTAATGTAGCTACTAGAAAATTTAAATTATATACATAGCTAACATTAGTGACTTGCATTACATTTTTATTGGACAGTACCAAGTTATTGAGTCATTGTAAAGAGGCTGGGTTTATTATATAGTACTTTTAAGAAAATAAATCAAGCCAAAAAGTGCTGACTGGTTAGGGGAGGCTATAGACTAGAAATACAGAGAATCATAACTTACTTAAAGGCCTGCACATGTGGTGACAACCTCTGACTGAAGCAGGTGCGGTGAGGGAAAGATGGGCATGGCAATAAATTTTTTGTATGTCTGATTACTTTTGTTCAAACAAACAAAAACTTGTTTAGGTTGTTCCTTATGCCAAAGGCATTAAAAAAGACTTCCAGAATAATCAAGTCTAGTGACTAGACATGGAGATAGAAAGAGGGAGAAATCAAATATACTTGATGTTGTAAACTGGGGAGACAGAGAGAATGAAGATGCAAACAGTAGAAGTGAGGGATTTAATGGGGGGACCTGTTTTGTGGGGAGAGGTTTTTAAGCCCTGGAATAGATTGTACTGGTAGATTTCTGATGACCATTACTCTCTTGGTGAAATGAGAATGTAAGGAACAGGTAGATAGCTAAGTCTGATATAAAGGTGTACATCAGTGAGTAAATGTACTTAAGACTGGTAAAAGAGAATTCAGGGAGGAAATGGTCCAATTGATGATAGAGATTACATAACCATCTTGATATAGAACTGAACGATGAATTTGAGGGTGACAGTATGATTTCAGGTGGTGATTTTTTTGACAGTTCAAATGCAAAACCGAGACCTGAACCATGGAAAATACTGACATTCGGAAGTGGAGGATGTTCTACAAAGATAAATTGGTCAATTACGGAAATGGAAAGAGAACAAAGACAGTGTGAGATGATAAAGCCCAAGGAATTAAAAAAATATCAAGGAGGAAGAACCAGTCAACAGGAGGAAATGTTTTAAAAAATGTATAAAAGAATGCAGATGGCATTTTACTGTTTAGAATCAAAATATTACTGGGCAGGAATATAATCCTTAACCATGAAATCTAAGAAACACCAGATGTTCCATGGTCTGTCTTTCTGCCTTTGGATCACATGGCCTATACCTGGGCTTTTCTCCAGATGTGTTTGCCCTTTTCTCATTCTCTGGTAAGTCTGCCTATTCCATAAAATTTCTCCTGAATAGTGTCAGATTTATTATTTCCTGTAGCATTTAATATCTGCACCCTCAATCAGCACTTATCACAGATGGCCTAATATCTTTTTATGTGCACTATTTCTTCTGACTCCAAAGGGATGGTTTTTGTACTCCCCCTGGCTGCCACCCTAGGATAGCCCTTAATCTTAAAATTGTCCATGCAAAGAGGAAACAGAACTGATAAAGAAAGATTCAGGGCTAAGGCTGGCAGGAACACTCAATCTGGACTGCTGAAAGTCACAGTGCTCCCAAGGACCCATCCGTCACTACTGGTTATCCATTTCTCCATCAGTTTTTATCCTGTGTTTCTTTTTAGGGCCTTTGCTGTTTAAGAGGAACCTGCATTCATTCATTCATTCAACAAGATACTAAAATACTGAGAAGTTTACACAATAAATTCAATATGCACCCTGCCTAATCTCAATTGCAACTAACATACATGTTTATATGTCTCTCTCCAAATCTGAATGTAAAAACTTGAGTAAAGGAACTGGTTAGTATCCACCTTATCGATATTTACCTCCTCAGTGCCTAGATAGTTCTTGGCGCCTAGTGGACGGTCAACTCACACATGTTTAATAAGTATATAAATCAATGAAAGTGTGAATTCCTTTCGGAAGGAGCTTATAAACTGAGTGGAGAAGACAAAATTTGGGCACAAATAACCAAACTACAAATAGGAAGGAGATGCCTGACTAAAGCGCTCAGGTAAAAAAATTAGGAGTTAAGGAAAAGAGAAAAAAAAAAGGATGAGAGAAGGCTCCTTGAAAAGCTGGCCATTTGACCAAGTCCAGAAGATGATAGAATTGCAAAGGTGAAAATGTACAGATTTTGATTCCTTTATATTTATTAGGGAAAAACACTTCTTTTCCATGTCTTTTCTGGTTAGTCTTTGCTTGAACTCCTGCGATCAGTTTTCCTTTACAAAAAGCTTTTTCATTTTCTCCCCATAAAAAATTCTTTACAACACGTAGCCACACAGCCGAGTTTTATTTTAAGAACAATGGCATTTTTACCTCCTGTTTTTGTGTAAGGGTCTGTGGGTTGTAGGAGATGAGAAAAGAGAGTTTCCAGCTGTCATGGCCCAACAAAACCCCTGAAAATGATGCCTGCATCCATTTCCTCCTCAGGCCACATTCTGAAAGTGGTCTTTTTGAAATGAGGGTTGCAAATAGCTGCTGCTTCTCAACACTGCAATTGCTTTCCTTGATGCGGCCGTTGCTGTCTCCGTGCTTACGCAGCTCCCAGCACCCTCACTAGCTTGCCTTTGAAGTATTAGAGGTATTTCATTCCCAACAATAAAGAGCATTCTACAAAAACAGAGAGGCCTTGCTTTAAAAGCTGAAATGGGCAAAATGGGCAGTCATGAAGTAAAATGATCTTGAAGGAGGTTAATGGAAACATAGTGAATGTGCCCCCTGCCCAAGGACGAAGCAATGCTTCCACCTCTGGGTGATGCTCTGAAAAGATATGTATAAGTAAGGGTGGGAAATGGGTACTAGGAAAAAACAGATATGGCATTTTCTGCATGTACAATGTGCTATGCTGGGAGAAGCTTAGGCATTAAGACATGGTTTGTATCCAGCTCTGCCCCTTACCATTTTTTTTTTCTAACTTGCTAAATTGCTTAATCTTTCCAAGTTGAGGTTCTTGCAAAGGGAGTGTGTATTAATTACTTGCAATTCTGCTCTGAGGGTATTGGGATAATGTCTGCAAACCTGGTTGGTGCATAACAAATGTCAGGGTCCTCTCTTCCATCCTACCCTTCCTTCCCTTCTCCATCAAGAGCGTGAGGGAAACCTTTTGATAAGGAACTTCTCAGACAAGTAGATTCCCTTGGCATTACTGGAATGCAGGTTGCATTGTCTTTCGCTGAGAAGGTGATGCTGATCATTCGCTATCTGTAGAGTCTGTGAACATGCTTAACTGTTCCTAGTGGAGATGCATGTGTATGCTACGATAGGCTGCGGTGCTCTTTCCTTCTGTTCTTCCTTGATCTTCATTCCTCATTTGGTTTATTGGGTGTAGTCCACAGACATGACACACAGTTGGGCAGTGATCAAATCAGTGTTTTCAGATAAAGGCTTTTCTAAGGAGTTGAGAGGGTTGGAAACACCCAATTTTATTTTTGGAAAAGGCCTTGGAAAATATCTGATGGGGAAACAGAGGCCTAAGAACTAGCCAACTTGCCCAACACTTAAGGGAAGTTAAAGGCTAGGTTTGGGTTAGAACTGGACTTCTGTTGCTCAGCTCAGAGAGCTTTCCAACCATCCCCAACCTCTTAGAGGTTTTTTTTTTTTTTCAAGTGCCACTCGTGCCAGCAGCTTTATTAAAGCAGGATCACTGACCATGTACAGCTCCCCAAGGATGTCCCCAAGAGGAGGCAGCAGAGGGTTCTCTCTCCTTCCCAGCAGTGGGATCCTGGACTCAGCTGAGAAGCCCCTGGGACTGTACCCATAAGCCACCAGCTAGAGAAAGTTCTGGGAAGCACCTTCTAGCCAACCCATCCTAGAACCTAAGGTGCTTTCTCACGTCTGACCAGCCCAGGCGTGTCCCTGGGTGCTGGACAGACGTCCCCGTCAGGTGGGCTCTTGGCCAAGGGGTTGCTGGCACTGTGCCTGACAGCCCCCAGGCGACGGTGTCCAAGCTGCACCAGACCCTGGGTGCCGAGGCCCTCCTGGTCACTGGGGCTCTGGCCAGAAGACCTGCGTGACACTCTGCTTCCTGGCAGCAGTTTGGCAGGCTGGACATGTCCTAGAGGCCCGACTGGGGCTGTGGCTGCTGCAGGACAGTCCTGGCGAGCCTCGGACTAAGGAAGGAGGTGATCTTGCACTGGGTCTTGCCGGGCTGTGAGGAGCCAGGCCCGGAAGCCCCAAGGGTGAGATCTGTAGGTGAGGTGGGACTAGGCTCCCAGGATCCCAGCCCCCTGGATCCGGGGGCAGCCAGGCCCATCAGATCCTTGCACATCCGTCGGAAGTGTGACTTGTGGTGTGGACGCATCTTTCCAACTTTTTCAGAACATTCAACCTTAGTAAGTCCACATGTTACATTCAAAGCCAATCATAACAGAATCTGTAAAGGGATGGTTCTCACTGTGACCATCTTTTGGAAAATACTAGAGATAACCACTCGGAAGATAACTTTTTCATTCTTTGATTGACAACAATTCTGACAACAATTTGATCACATGTGGGCACATGTGCACGCACACACACACACACACACACACACACACACTTCTGTTCTCTCTCCAGATCAGTTGCCCAGGTGGTGGCTTCTAATGACTGCACTATCTCTGGCATGAAACGCTAGGACTCTTTGCTGTTGAGACTGAAGTATGCAAATGCTGGAGTCAATCTACCTGATTTTCTGAATTGCCTCTGCTCTAACAATTCTCCCACCCAGTTAAGAAGCCATTGAAGTCAAACAATGGGATTGATTACACATTCCTCACTCTAGGGAAACTCCATTCGCTTTACCTGAATAAAAACTGCAGAACAGGGTCCAATTTAGGGTAAGTAGTGTACAGTATCCACCAGGAAGCACAGTAAAAATAAGTTAGAAAGAAACTTAAACATTCCTTTTTAGCCACAGGGAATATCAAGCAAACAGAATTTTATTTACAAGTCACATTGAGGAACACATAAAGGCCTGGTTAAGAGAATATTACTTGGTGCAGCCCAGAACTGGCAGAGCTCCTACTTATTCTAGCCATGCTCCTGGGATCCTGGAAGGTCTGTAGCTCTGCTAGAAATTCACAGATCGTGTCAATCTACAGTTTGGGATCTTCTAATTTCAAGCCACAGCTAGTCAATGGGAAATCTGGAGAGGAGTACCAGCTCTTCTCACAAGCTGTTTGATGTTGGACACATTATCTAACCATTCTGATTCTCAGGTTCTTGATACTTAAGTTGGATTTAAAATACCTGCCCTACCCATTCCCCAGGATCTTTGTAAGGATCAGATGAAAGCAGCCATAAAAAAGTGACTTGAAACTCTTAAGTGTATTGCAAATGCTGGGGATTATTCTTATTTGAGCCAGTCTTTTTTTTACTAAACTTGGGCATAGTTCCATAAGGCACAGAGCTCAGCTGACGTTGTTGAAGATGGCTGTCTTCTCCTGACCTAAACTCATACACAGCAGCTGCAGTGTAGTCAGGCTCTGTAGTCAGGTGAACCTCTAGGCCGCCTCCCGTTTACTCGTCCAGGGGCAAGTTATGCACCGCCAAGGCTCACTTGTAAATGGACAGAGAAATAATACCTCACAGCGCTGTTGTGAGGATCAACAGTGCAATGTGGGAGACTTGAGTACTAAGTGATTAATGTTACTTATTAGCAGAAAATAACTGCAACATGCAGGAATATTCCCATGGTGCCTTTTTCTGAACCAAGCAAGCGCTTTATATTTCCTGGTGCAGTCTGACGTCTTGGCCAGTTATTCAGAGGGCGCTCCTCTTAGCAGGAGGGACTTCTGAGGACTGATGGGTCAGTGCAGCCCATGGGATCTCATTCTCCAGGTGGTGAGCTCCTGGAGTGTGGAGTAGATTTTCTTTTTCTTTTTCTTTTTGCATTTCACCAATATTAATATTCATGGTGCCTAGTATAGAGTCTGGCACATGGTCAGATGCTTAGTACAATTTTGTATGAATGAGAAAATAAATCTTTGGCTTGAGTAAAGATAAATAGGAACAAAAATATGAGGTTTAATTCCCCTATAAAAAGTAAAGGGAGATATTTCCCTGTCCTTCCTTTTGGTCAGAATATTTTCCTTAGAAACTTATAAATTTAAGTTCTCTCTCTGTCTCTTTGAAATACATTTACTTAGAAAATAAGTAACCTTTTGTGAACATTTTGACCAAGGAACAGCCATCTCCTTGAAATTTAAATAGAAAGGATGGCCTCTATTTCCCTGTTTCTGTGAGAAGGTAGGAGTCTAAATTCAGTGGGACACTTTGCTCCAAGTCTTAACACTCCTTCCTGTCATAAAGATATGAGTTTTCTCCCTAGCAATACCCCTTTCAGACACAGTCAGTTAGCTAACACAGATGGTCACCCCAATTCCAGATGAAGTTAGAATGCATTATGTGTGGCCAATGATTCTGTCAAGTCCTTTTACTTGGGGGCTAGTTATGTTTACTTTGAAAGCATAAGAGGATGTGTTACCTGGCTATGTCAAAGGGTGAGATTTTTTTCTTTCTTTGCAAGCTCAGCAGATTGGCTGCAATGCATATTGTATTCTGTTTTAATGTGTATTCAATAATAAGGGTGTTTTCTTTTCCTATTACTTTTATGAAGAGCATTTGTGGGTTGGGATAAGATTTTTTTTTAATTGCATTTCCCCAACACTGGCTAGGCAGAGCATCATGTTTCCCAGTCTAAACAGTATCTGATGACTATGGAGATAAAGAACAGCCTGTAGGAATTCATAGCATCCTGACTCTGCTGTGCTCAGTATTGATAATAAGCTGCATTTTTCTAGGATCTTTTATTTGGAAGCTGCCAGGGGTTTTATTATTGAACTGGGAATAGACAGTGCTGGAGTCCCTGGCCTCTATCTGTAAAAGATACAAGCCCAATCCTGTACCTAATTTAATAAATCTGTTGAGCAGATTAAATGGGAAATGCTGAAAAGGTGGGAATTACCCTTACTCTTCCTAAGGAGGTGCGCTTTTAGAAGACTAACAATGGCAGTTTGACTGCTAATGTTCTTAACTGTTTTTTTGTGTGTAACTATAAACATTCAAATATGCCGACCTCGTTCAAAATTTATCTAGATTATTCTTCAATTGGGTAAGACTTAAAGTTTCAACTCACTGACTCAATAATAAAGATTATTCTCCTTCTGCCATCCAAAGATGACCCTTATTTAGAAATCGTAAATTCTCGTTGGCCTCTGCCTAGGGTTTCCCTCATTCCTTGCAAGTGTTTTAGAAATGAAAAGTGCTTGGCAGTTTGCATGGCAAGTTGGGATTTCCAGACCCTTTTCTAACAATGGAGTAAATAATTAATGCTTTTCTAAATAGAGGAAGAATTTAAGACAGAGTCAAGAGGAACTGAAGAAGCATGACTTCTAAATGTAGTGTGGAATTCTAGATGGGATTTTGGAATAGAAAAAAAATTAGTAAAAATGAAGGGATCCTGAATAAAATATGGAGTTGAGCTAATAATAATGTATCAATAGTAGTTCATTAATTGTAGTGTAATTAAATGTACCCTTCTAATGTTAAATGTTAATCACAGAGGAAACTGAGCAGGAGGTATAAGGAGCTCTCTCTGAGGGGCTGGGGGCGGGGTGTGCACAGCTTAGAAAAATACCCTCGGCGAAAACCCTAAAATGTCTTGTCTTTATATCCCGAGGCCCAGCACAGTGTATGCTGAATTAAGATTTTGTTTAATACTTTTCCTTACTCCTCTCCTCTCCCATTTCTACCACCTTTCCCTATACATACACAGCCCACTCTGTTGATAAAGCCCTATGCTTCTAGGTTAAGATTGCCCAAGTTTTGACAAGAATGAAACCTAGAACACAACCTACACTAAGTCTGGCCATTAGGTATTTTCTTATAGTTTAAAGAACTGGAATGCTTCCAATTGCCCTTAAAAATGAAAGTTAAATTGGTTCAGACACTAAAGCACAAAGACGTATGCTCCCACAGTGTAATCTGCAAGATTGTATACTGGGTTAAAAATAAGACGTCATCCACACAATGGTAAGTCCCTTTAATAAACCTATTAATATCAGGAATTGATTTATCCTGTTCCTGTATGTGGAATTAAACTTAGGCCAAGTCCAAACTAGAGAGTCTAACAAAGTATATCTTAGGGTAAAATGAACCTGGAATGTCAGAGATGGGAAGGATCTTAGGACTACATAGTCCAACACCTTCATTTTATGGGCAAGTAAATTGAAGTCCAGGGAGGCTACCTGGTTTATTATCAAAACTCCCCAAATTTGTATGTTTATGTGTCATTTCATCCCATAAAAAGTAGGAGGAAGATCTAAAGTAGAATGAAAAAAAGAATACAAATAAAAAAGTTTGTGTTAGCACACTTAACCTTAATGATTCCACCATTAAGTCTCTTCACGGAGAACTTTTCAGACGGCAGGGCTAGGCCACTCAAGGAACATGCTTACATGTCATAACTTCAGAGCTCTGAAAAGGGTTCCCTGCTCTAAAAATTACTCTCCTAATTGCCAACTTAACTCTGAGATGTCAGTAGCACGTAGCACCAATTTTATTCCATAATTAAGAGCTTCACATAGAAACTACCCTTTGAATGATTGCTGTTGTCTTTCCCTTCTCTAAAATGGTTATCAGGTCATAGACAGAAGCTGACTAGCAAAAATGGCAACAGGGAAATGCAACAATCATTGGAGGATTAAGCATTTACATGAGCTATGAAGACTGAAACAAGTGGGCTTTTCGCCAGGGCGTTTTTCAGGGCACCCACAGCACAGTGAGCCATCCTGGAGGACTGGCTGACGACTCTAGCAGGTGCTCACAGGCAGGCACGCGTGGTGTCCTAGCTGGCATTAGCTACGTATCTTTGGGAATATCAGTTAACTTTTCTGAGCTTTAGTTTCCTCATCGGTAAAAGGTGAATAACTTGACAGAATTGGGTAAAGGACCAAATGAATAAAATACATAAAATGTTTGAAACCCACAGTAAATGCTAAATACATTTTCCCCCTTTCTCTTTTCTCATTCCCACTTCTTACTGTATGCTTGGATACAAAATTCTTGAGGGCACATCCTATTTTCAGTCAAGGTTGTGAGGTAAAGAAGAGATCAGAAGGGAGTGTGACTGGGAAGACAGGAAGAAAGTGAGAAAGCTCTGTACATTTTTGATAGCACGTAAGGAGGCCAGAGGGCAGAAGGCCGGCTGGGGACTGACCAGAAAACAGTCTGGTCTAGGATGGCTGGTACATCGCCTTTCCTTACTCCCAGCTGTATTCCTTTTATTTTCTGCAGCAAATTCTCTTCCACTGTGCTTTCAAGGATTCCCAAATAGAAAAGGCAGAGCCCGGCAGACTGGAACATATACAAAACTATTATAAATCTTTAAGTGGAACTAATTCAATGTTTATTTAATGTATGTAGTCACTATTATTGTCATTTTTATTCTAAATTCTATTTCCCCCCAGGAAGTGTTTTTTGAATACCTACTGAGTGCCATATACTTTTTAATTTACTATAATATATTCATGGGTATTATTAGTAAACAATACAGGTGATGATGGTAAGAAGCTCCTACCTCCCCATAAATTATTAAAGTAGAATGTAAGGAACTAAGGTAAGATTGCCTGTTGAATGTTAAACTATAAAACAAAGAATCCAAGCATAGCTAAACAATGTTGTACAAAGATAATTTAAGTGGCCAGAATGGCCTTCAGGCTAAGGCACAGCCTGGAACAGAACTGAAGTTATTGACGTATATGGAGAGAATGTGTCAATCAGGAGAGTTAGTTAGCAGTAGAAACACAGGATGTCAAGAAACAAACATTGGTAGTGAATGAAGCCTTCCCCCACTTAAGGGACTGGCTCCACAGGTACCAATCCATTCTGCAGCTCTAATCCTACAGTAAAGGTAGATGGACCTGGAAAGCTTATCTTGGTAAGTGTCACCATGTAATCTTGGAGTCCACAGACTAAGTGGGCCAAATCCAGCCCGCTAACCTGTTTTTGTAAATAAAGTTTTTTTAGAAGACTGTCATGGCCGTTCATTGCGTTTTGTCTATGGCTGTTTTTGCTACAACAGCAAAGTCAAGTAGTCATCGTGGTCACTGAAACTGCAGGACCAGAAGCCAAAACTATTTACTATATCTGGCTCTTTAGAGAAAATGTCTCCTTGACCCCTGATAATTCAGCCAACTTGCCTTGATTTCATGGTTCCCAAATAACCTTTTGATTCAATGCTCTTTGTTAATTTACTCCTGAGCACACATTTTACTGGAAGAGAGAGAACATTCAGCATTTTAAGTCAATCTGTTAAAAGCCCTGTCTATGTGTTATGGTAAACTAATGTTGACATGTCTGAGCTCAACACTGGTGGGCCTGCCTGGTGCCCATACTCAGCGTATTGTCAACTGGGCTTGTTTGGAGGTCTTTGCTTTCTGATAGCATTTTCATTTCCTACTTTCCAGATGAGGGAGCTAAAATTCAGAGAGGAAGAAAGAAAACTAACGTTGACGGAGCATCTACTCTGTGCTAGGCTCACAGCTATTTCCTGTCTAATCTCATTTAATCTTCACAAGCCCACTCAAGAGATACAAAACTCAAGTGTGTATTTTCACAGATGTGGATATGGAGGCTTAGAAAGGGTAAGGTCACATTAGTTTGTTAGCAAAGCCCGGATTTGACACCAGGTGCTCAGATTTGAATACGTACAGTCTGGGGTGTTTTCACACAACCTATACTGTCTGGCAGAGTCTTCTGACTCTAGGCTTAAGAAAGTAACACCATATGCCTTGGTCTCTTCCTCCTACTAAAGTGTATTGTTATTCTTTAATAAACACAGATTAAGTTAGAAAATCCTAGAGATTTTAAAGGTGTAAAATCTTAAAACAAACTCTGAGCATTTATAACAGAGCATAGATAGAATCTTAGCCAACTACTTTGCATATTCAACCATGCTCTTGCATAAAGAAACTGGTGCCACCATGGCCCGATGTTCATAAATAACAGTTCCTGAGATATAATTTTTTTGAACACTGGTTTTGTATTTGAAGTCATTTAACTGTTGTACCTAGAATTCATTGCAGCAAGAACATATTTTAGAATTTCTAAAAGCTGAAACAGAATGGAAGGTTATCTAAAACATAGGCATAATCACAGTCATAATATCTATTTAAAACAAAACACTGAAAAGAATTGAACATTTCCTTCGAACCAAACTCTAAGAAATGTTGACATAAAAGAGACTGTAAACTTAAAGTTAATGTTGCTTGCTGAGACCCATTCTTTAGGAGTTCAGAACCTCTGAAAAGCTTCTGGTTATTATTTTTCAGTGCTAAAAGAACCAGCCTTTAGAAATAGAGCTGTCCCACTCTCTCACACAATAGCTATACAATGCCCTGATTTTGATATGTAAATGGTCAGCCTGAGTATACTTACTGTTTTATCTAGATGGAAAACTCTTAAATTGCAAAGTGCATCTCAGTGGCACTTAATTCACTGCTATACACATAGTATTTCACAATAACATTGTTTTGCTAATGTATGATATTGTTATAAGACAGAACTTTTGACAAATAGATAATAAATGGAAATATATATGGAAATATTCATAAAGAAAACTCTAATCTATAAAGAATTCCTTTTCCTAGTTCTTCTCTTCATTTTTTAAAATAGGGAACCAGAACTAAACGCTGAGGTGCCATGTACTCAAATGAGTAAATATGTTGACAATGAGAAGTTATTTGGAAAATTATAATCACAGAAAGTTAGCATGGAAAGAGCCTCTATTATATAAAGGTATTATATAAACCCTAGAGGAACTAAGTGATGTGCTCAAAGCCACAGCCTTACTGGTAGCAGAGCTATGAGAAATAACCAGGAATAATCTGAATCCAAGTTAATCTCAACTGTTCTGGCTTGGAAGGAGAAGCGTAAGTTTATATTTCCTTTAGAATTGTTTGAACAGGGAGTCTCTAAAATTCAAGAAATTATTCTAGATCTCCTTAGTCGTGGCAGGAAAGGGACAATGTATTTCTTAGAAGGCTACTGATGTGATGAAAATCTGATTTATACTGGCTTGAGCATGAAAGGAAGCGGTTATTGGCTCACATAACCAAAGAATGCCTAGGCTGGCTATGGGTGATTAGACCTAGAGACTCAAACACCATTAGAATCTCTCTTTGCACATCTCTTATCTTTGGTCTTTCCAAATGTTTTATATTCTCTCACACTGGTTGCCCCTGTGAAGCTGAAATCAGAGCTTCAGATACTCTAGGATTCATCCTTACTGCTTCAAAACTAAAAAGGAAAGAGAACTCCTGCCTGCGGTTTTAATGAAAAAAAAAATTCTGGGGAAAACTGTGAATGGGCTCTGGCGAGATCAAATGAACATCTCTGTATTGACCACTATGCCTGAGAGGTCTTACTAGAACAGCTCTAACTCAAATCCTGCACTGTTACAGTAGATGGATAGTCAGACAAGAGCAGGGAAGGGGAGGAGGACTTTGGCTGGTTTATATTGGGCTAGATGCTTGCTTACATCCTACACGTTCCCTGTAAACTGTTCGTGCGGGATGAAGGGAGTGAGAGTATGGATAAGAGACCGGCTAAAATCAGCTAGTTCCCACATGGAGGAGAAACTGACTCAAACTTCACCCCAAAATCCATCAACACAGTAAAAATCACGCCTCTCCATCATTAACAGTAAATATCACGCCTCCCCGCACCAGGACAGTTCCGATGGAAACCAAATATAGTAAAATATCCCTCTGCCTGAGGTGAGGGTGGAGCAAGTCCGAACTCTGAAAAAACTCCACACATTCCCTTTGAAACCTAACCCCACTTCGTGAATATTCATCTCCCTTCACGTAAAAAAGGCTCCCCATTGTTTCCTTGGTGCAATCCTCTCAGGGTCTGCCTGCACCCCCAACTCTCAGGTGTGCACTATTGCCTCTCTATATACTCTTGTTTTCCAAATAAACTTCTAAAACTCAGCTGATTTTGTGTCCATTCTGGAATTCTTTTTCACAATGAGGACAAAGACTTGCTTCTGGTAACAGCACCAGGAGGCAGCAGGCTAATAAGACTGGCATGTGGGGTCACACTTGGAGTATGAGAGATGTAGCTTTTAAAAGGACGTGGGAGGGATGTCACCTGTGCAAGGAGGAAAGATGGGCTGGGGAATCAAAACAGCAGGTGCCATATGAGAAGTTGGAATCACTGAAGACTTGCTTTGCCCCTAGAGAATATGCTAGACACTGAGCAATTTTTTAAGCCTACTCAACATGTGGACCTCCTGACTTCTTTTAGGGAATCATGCATCTTATGAGCCTGGGTGGGAGGCATAAGCCATATTCTATTATCCATTTTCCAAAGGAGTTAAAAATGCCAGACACTTGGTTTTCCAGCCTGCTTTGTAACTAAGGCATAGGGAAATGACCTTGACTCCGCCTGTGTCCAGGACTTCGGTCAGGAGCTAAGGACACCAATATTCATTCCAATGGCAATTCAGTCTGCGGAGCAGCAGAGGGTGCAAGCTGCATATCGAGGCTCGGGGTAGCACTGCAGTGTCTTAGCAGGACTGGAATTGTAATTTGAATTTGAAGGCAATCCTGCCTGTTATCCAGCTTCATTTGTTCCTTCACATTTCTGAGGCTGGTTCTCTAGACCCCTTGGTAAAGGAGATACAAGTATGAGCTCCCTGTAACTTTTTGACAAATTGGTTCTCTGCTTAATCAATCTAGAGTTAGTTTCTGTGACTCGCAACTAAGATACAGAAAACTCATCTACTTTAGTAACCCAGCATCAGAAAACTCTGGCAGCTTCCTGTGGTTGTTGAGAACTTTTTGAATACCTTTTCTCTGTGGGAAGCTTTGATTAACAGATTGCCCTTATCTAGTTTATTTTTAATTGTTGATGTTACTTACATCAATGCATATCAAAGAATTACAAATGCATATTGTAAATTTATGCCACCCACTGGTAGATAGAAGTCATCAATGTTAAACAGGACAGAGTCCAATAGTTCTCTTGGAATTCATTATCAGGACAACATCAAGGTCATTGTAACCTTCTCTGTTTCTCTCTTCCAGTTCTACTAAGGTAAGGATACCAATATGGAGTTCACTTTCAACTAAACTCTCAGGCAAAACATGCCACCATTGAAGGAAAAAATGCTCTGATACCCAATGCCTCAGAAGCTAAAAGGAAAAGAGCAAGTAGAGAATCTAAAACTTTAATAACAGACTTCTCATGTAGAGCCAGTATTTAATCTAAACAAGAGCTCACATTTTCCTCAGGCAGCCTGGTATATTTGTGGTATAACTATGCATCTTTGATTGCTGCAAAGAACAATGAAGCTTAGAAAAGTTGCTTTTAATATGACATGAGCTTCCAGTCTGTTTTTACAGATTTAGGTGGAAAATAAAATTTAGGCTAGAGTTGCTAAGGAATGACAGGAAACTGTTGCCATCTGAAAATACCTAACATGTCACCAAAGGATTTATTGATTTATCTTCTCTCTGGACTTGGAAAAAGTCCACATACACACATGGTTACTAAGGATAGCTGTGTCTGAGCCCTGCAAGTGGCACATGTTAGTTAACCTGCCACAGATATCTAAATGTGCCGCTTGGCCCAGGGCTGCTTGAGGACACTTTCACTGCAAACGGGGTGACAGGTGACTTCTCATTGCCTCCTAGCAGTACATTAACTATAAGAGTTTGGTCACTCATTCTGTGAACATGAACTAGTTAGCACTTCTCTCTTCCAGGGCAGAGCCAAGTGTAAAAAAAGTGACTGTTTAACCTAATAATAATGAACCTGATAAATAAATGCTGCACTTTAGAGAAGGAGATATTAAAATTTATCAGGTGCTATCTAGTTATGGCATACTGACCATTCTAGGAAAGTCAAATCATTTTCTGAGGGAGAATACAGAGTAATTACGTTTTAAAACATTTTTTTCCCCAGATTGTTTTCTTCTGCTTTTTTCCTGTGAGTTTCACAGGGAACTAATCACCTTTTAGAAGGAATGACAGATAGATTTGAGCTGTAAGACTACCAATGAAATATTTACTTTGAATATATCATCATAATAGAGTATTAATAAGCAACAACCAATATATAGTGCTATTCAGACTGTGTGCTGAGAAGTATATGTGACAATGTTTGCTTCTAAAGCAGAATCAACGTATTCAACAGCAATAAGAAACAAATGAATCAAGTGAAGGCTCTTGATGACAGAAACTCAGCCACATCATTCATAAAAATGATGATTAAGAAACATGATGGTCATTTCCAACCAACTAAGTAGACAAGTTCTGTCATAGTCCAAATTAGGAGTGTGAGACCCACTCTGCAGCCCAGGGGATTTGGGGGCACTCAGACGAATCACAAGCGGCAGATGGGAGCTCATAAACGGAAGGTGATGTTCTGAGCACTCAGCGGGCTTGCTAGAATATCAGGGATTTTTAGAAAAGGCTTCAGGGGTCAGCCATGAACATTGCAGGATGCTCTTCCTCTTCCTTAAAAAATAATCCATGTCTCTTTGCCATTTCTCAGTTTCATGCTGCTCGAGTGTTGACCAATACCGAAAAATTTTAGGTTGTAAGTGTGGGCCTGGGTGGGTTAGAGGGTGGAGGGTTGTGATTTGACTCATTTTTATCTGCACACAATAAAAGCCACTGAGAGCAAGACCTTAGGGCACACTGTTTCTGAGGTTTCATCACCCCACCTTCAAGGTAGTTGAAGTTTCAGGAGTGAGGACAGCTCATGGTTGCTCCAATGCTATGGAAACTATGTAAGCTGAGTTTTGAATGACACATTATTTCCTTCGTGCACCCCAATCTATTTTCTGCCTGACTAAGCTTATAAAGCTCTGCATAAATTCTTCCTCTCAGCCTGTTCCATAATCCTGTGAACACATTGTCTTCCTGTTCATTCCTTCAGCCAGCAAGCACCAGCTGTTGGTTCCTGGAAACATTTCATGTTAAAGAAACAAATTAAGTAGATGATCAGAAAGCTGTAAAAAACTGCAAAATGTTTGAGATATGCAGATGTTTTCTGGTGGTGAATATTTGACCTGCATAAAAGAAATGATTAGGCTTCCATCACTTTTATACTGCAAACACTTTGCTGAGATCGGTTTACCCGGAAGCTCTTCAGCTGCCTCAGTTCTGCACATTCTGAAAATTAATCCAGTTTTGTTTGTTATGTGCTAAGGAAAGGATAAACTCTGAGCTTAAAAACATGAACAAAGATGTAATTATCTAACATGGTACTCATGCTTTACTTTTATGTAAAAATGCCATATCTAAATTTTTCAGCTTTTAAAGGAAAGTGGAAGTCACTTGATAATGTCTAATTACCTAAATGTGCACTTCAAGCCTCAAATACACAGCAAAGCTGTAGTTATAATTAGAAGTTATATAAAGGCATAGTTTATATAAACTGTAGCTAATTACTTAATAAGCCAATCTCTTGCCATGCTTACAGGGAAAGATACCCAATGATATACAATTTAAACAATAAGTCAAAGTGAGAGATGTGATTGTAATGTGAAATTTTCTTTTAAAAATATTGATGGTGGGAAGATGGCAGTGTGAGAGGTGAGACAGAGGCTTCCTCCTAAAACCGCATATAATACAAAAATATAATTAATACAATTAATCCTGAAAGAGCAACAGGAAAGAGGACTGCATCAGACTGCATATACATGGAGAAAACACCAGACCTCACAGAACAGGGTAATGTACCAAAGCTGTGGCCCAGAGGGACTCAAGCCCTTCCCCCACCCCAGCTCACCAGCAGGAAGAAGAGAAACCGAGCAGGGAGGGAGTGGAGACCTGGGACTACTGAATACCTAACTTTGGAGATCTGCTCTGGGAGCACAAACCTATAATTCATGGTGCTTGCATGATACTCTCATGATTGGGAAGCTAAGACAGGCAGAATTCCTGGAGAGACTGTGATTCCAGCCACTTGTGGAAAGCAGGGATATGCATCTGGCTGCTCTGGGACAAAAGAAAGGTGGGCAGTCTAAGAGACTTCCTAACAAGGAAGACCTTAGCAAGAGGGCTGGTAAAGGGGCAAGGACTGCAGAGCTTACTGCTCAGAAGAGAGGACAAGTAGACAAAATTGTCCAGGTGCACTCTGCCCTGGGGTTTGGGAGCTTTCACGGTCTTCAGGTGCTTCAGCTCCCCAGCTGGCTACACAGCTCCAAGGATCCCCTCCGGGATATGCAGCCTACTGGGCCTTTCTCCTGGCCAGCCCCACCTGGCTCGCAAACCAGCAAACCCTACCCTGGCATTAGCCCAGCCAGGGGGAAGATCTGTCTACACCAACTAAAAATGCAAACCACAGAGGCTTATACCTGTGTGCTCAGACCACTGGTTAAGGCAGTGGAAACAGGCATAGCATCTGGGAAGCAGGAAACAGCACTTTCCTCCCCCTAGGCACCAATACCACACCCCTGTGACTCCCGACATTGCATCAGGGGCTGAGCAGCTCCAGGGAGTACAGCTTCTGAGCACTAGAGGACGCCATACACAAATCTAAAACGCCAAAGAAATCTGGTTCAGAGTAAAATTATTAATACCACTCCTGAGAAAGTTTTAAATGACATTGACCTCATGACTCTTCCTGAAAGGGAGTTCAAAATAAAAATCATTAACATGCTCATGGAGGTACGGAAAGATATTCAAGAACTCAGGAATGAATTCCAGTCAGAGATCCAATCGTTGAAGAGCACAATGGACAGTATTAAAAGCAGATTGGATACGGTGGAGGAGACAATAAATGAAATAGAAATTAGAGAAGAGGAATTCAAAGGAGCTGAGGCACAGAGAGAAAAAAGAATCTCTAAGAATGAAAGAAAATTGAGAGAACTGTGTGACCAATCCAAACGGAACAATATCTGCATTATAGGGGTACCAGAAGAAGAAGAAGAGAGAAAAACGGATAGAAAGTGTCTTTGAGGAAGAAATTGGTGAAAACTACCCCAATCTGGGGAAGGAGATAGTCTCTTTGGCCATGGAGGAGTGCAGATCTCCCAACACAAGGGACCCAAGGAAGACAACATCAAGACATATAGTAATTAAAATGGCAAAGACAAGCATAAGGACAGACTATTACAAGCAGCCAGAAAGAGAAATAAGATCACATACAAAGGAAAGCCCATCAGGCTATCATCAGACTTCTCAACAGAAACCTTACAGGCCAGAAGGGAGTGGTATATTTAATGCAACGAAGCAGAAGGGCCTTGAACCAAGATTACTTTATCTGGCATGATTATCTTTTAAATTTAAAGGAGGGATTAAATAATTTCCAGATAAGCAAAAGTTGAGAGAATTTACCTCCCACAAACCATCTCTACAGTGTATTTTGGAGGGACTGCTATAGATGGAAGTGTTCCTACAGTTTAATAGCTGTCACCAGAGGTAATAAAACCACAGTAAAGAAAGTAGAGCAGCTAATTACTAAGCAAATGCAAAAATTAAAATAACTACATCCAAAGTCAATCAAGGGATAGACAAACAGTACCCAATATGATACCTAATATATGAAGAATGGAGGAGGAAGAAAAAGGAGGAAGAAAAAAAAAGAACTTTTGAATTGTATTTGTAATAGCATATTAAGTGAGTTAAGTT
Source organism: Smutsia gigantea (assembly GCA_032199065.1). Lineage (NCBI taxonomy): Eukaryota > Metazoa > Chordata > Mammalia > Pholidota > Manidae > Smutsia > Smutsia gigantea. Next base: position 229,308 of record JAVSCE010006109.1, read on the forward strand.
AGACTCTCAAATAGTAAGGAAGTTAACCTTGAACCTTTGGTAACCATGAATCTAAAGCCAGCAATGGCAATAAGTACATACCTATTGATAATCACCCTAAATGTAAATGGACTGAATGCACCAATCAAAAGACACAGAGTCACTGAATGGATAAAAAAACAAGACCCATCTATATGCTGCCTACAAGAGACTCACTTCAAACCCAAAGACATACACAGACTAAAAGTGAAGGGATGGAACAAGATATTTCATGTAACTAATAGGGAGAAAAAAGCAGGAGTTGCAGTACTTGTATGAGACAAAATAGACTTCAAAACAAAGAAAGTCACAAGAGACAAACAAGGACATTACATAATGATAAAAGGGTCAATCCAACAAGAAGATATAACCATTATAAATATCTATGCACCCAACACAGGAGCACCTACATATGTGAAACAAATACTAACAGAAAAAAAGGAGAAATAGGATCCAATGCATTTATTCTAGCAGACTTCAACACTCCACTTACTCTGAAGGACAGATCAACCAGACAGAAAATAAGCAAGGAGACAGAGGCACTGAACAACACAATAGAACAAATGGACCTAACAGACATCTACAGAACTCTACACCCAAAAGCAGCAGAACACATTCTTTTCAAGTATACATGGAACATTTTGAAGAATAGATGATATACTAGGCCACAAAAAGAGCCTCAATAAATTCAAAAAGATTGAAATTGTACAAACCAGTTTCTCAGACTACAAAGGTATGAAACTAGAAATAAATAACGCAAAAAAAAAAAAGAAAAATCCCACAAATACATGGAGCCTTCATAACATACTCCTAAATAACCAATGGATCAATGACCAAATAAAAACAGAGATTAAGTAATATATGGAGACAAATGACAACAATAATTCAACATCGCAAAATCTGTGGGATGCAGCGAAGGCCGTGCTAAGGGGAAAGTATATTGCAATACAGGCCTACCTCAGGAAAGAAGAACAATCCCACATGAGCAGTCTAAACTTACAATTACCAAAACTAGAAAAAGAAGAACAAGTGAGACCCAAATCAGTAGAAGGAGGGAAATAATAAAGATTAGAGCAGAAATAAATAAAATCGAGAAGAATAAAACAATACAAAGGATCAATGAAAGCAGAGATGGTTCTTCAAGAAAATAAACAAAATAGATAAACCCCTAGCCAGACTTATGAAGAAAAAAAGAGAGTCTACTCACATACACAGAATTAGAAATGAGAAAGGAAATCACTACGGACAGCACAAGATTAGAACCCATGACTTTAGTGTCCCAACTATTCAGTATACTGTAGGTATAGCACTAACCTGAAAAGGCACAGACTCCCAGTGGGTAACTTTATGCTTCCTTTGGAAGCTGCACTGGCAATTATATGCCACTGGAGGCATATGTTTCTTTCATGGCAATACAAGATAATATTATTAGGCTGAATGAAATAATATTGAAAAAGAATAGGGACATCCCAGCCAGCTGGCTGAGTATGCCTGCCATCTCTCCACTGTCTATAGCCAATAATTTTACTTACTGGAAATTTCTGGCTAATTTACTCACATAATGAACTAAATATCCTTTGAAGTAATTTTAGTTACTGAAGGACATTTTCCAATTGGAAAAATTTAGTATCAAAACGCTCTTCCTATTTGCTAAGAGAAAAGATCTTAAATGTTCTCATCACACACACATGCTAACTCTGTGAGGTGACAGATGTGTTAATTAACTTGATTGTAATCATTTCACAATGTATATGTATAAAAAATCACCACATTGTACACCCTACATACATATGTTTTGTCAATTATATTCAATAATGCCAGAAAAAAATTAAAACATAAAAATGTTTCCTGTGGAATGATACAATTTTTATCTTAAGTATATACGTACAATCCAAACACACTGATTTTTGTTCCTGAAGAACAGTATCATGTAGTTTGAATGTTTTGCAAAATGTTTGAATATGTTTAACATAATAATATTACACAGTGGTTCAGATTGTGGGATCTGGTCACAGAGGGCTCCAGGACAGGTTCTGGTTCTTCCACTTAGACTTATTACATGACGAGGGCTGTTAAGAGGTGATCCTTACAAAATTCTAATCCTTGTACTAGTGTTGTAGGAACCATGGGAACTACGAAGAAGAAGTCAGAACATCGAGATGTTTGGCGAGAAGCAGAGTTTATTAGTGCCGGCACCAGCTCAGCGGATTCCTATTCAGAGGCTGAGCCCCAAGTGCAGAGAGGCCTTGCCTTTTACACATTCACTACAAGGTTAAGGGGGAGTCAGCACCCAGAAAATGTTGCAGTAGGAGCTATTAAGTCACTATAGGTGCAGCCAGGATGCTAGTTACATTTTAACCTATCTCTGTAAAGGTTACCCACATAACCTACTATAAACTAATGGGCCTCCATGACTATGATCAACAAGCTGTTCCATACCACTGCATCCCAGTGGGGGGCATACATTGTTATACTGTTTCAACCTCAAGCAGCCTGTGATTCCTCTACATTCCTGAAGCTTCAACAAAACCTTTTTCTCCTTGGCTTCCTATCATACTAGTCAAGTCATAAATGCTGAAGAAACACTGGCTGCTAGTCATTGTGCTGCTGTTGATAATGGTGACAACAACATCTATTCTACACAGCTAACCCATCCTAGTTGAATCAATGGGTTTGGAGGGTTGATGTATGTAGAGTGTCTTGAATAACATGATTACAGAAAAAAAGACATGCATGCAAAATTAACTTGGGTTGTGTTGTGAGTGAAAATTGAGGCAACTGAAAATGTTGATTTGCAAGCTAGGTTTATTGGCAGATTAGGTTATGCTAATGTATTCATGGTGTAATCACTTGTATCGGATTGCAGCCAAGATCTAACTGGCTAGCTAGACAATTTTTATAAAGGATATTAAATCAGAAAGGATCCTTTGTTAATTTCCTTATGAAAAGATCAATATTCCTCATAAAGTTATGGATGAATTTGATAATATAAGCAAGAAAACAATTTTTCTTTCTTTTCCCTTTTAAAATAAAAGTCAAACAGCAATAACAATAATAATTAAAGATACTCAATCATGTACTGAGCACCCAGTACATGTGCTAAATGTCTCAGACATTGTGTGGAACATTTGAATGCATCAACCCATTTATCCCTCACAATGATCCTGTGAAGGGATTACTGCCACTATCTCAGTTTTACATAAAAAGCAACTTGGGGCTCACAGGAGGTAAATCACATTCTCACTGCCATGAAGCTAATGAATGAGGAATTCAGTATACCACAACAACAGTACACTGTTCAACTCTGAGGAGTTTGGCCAAAGTGCGTCTCAGAGTATACAAAGTCTCTCTGGGAACCTTACAATTTTTTGTTAATATTCAATAAATGGATCTTTCTGAATACATGAAAATTTGAATTAGTAGATGAGAAACTATTATGACTTCTACCAGTAATCTTCTTACACCTGGGCCTTCACACTTGCTAGGTCATGTCTCATCACAAGTCCATAGAAAGAATCTTTGCTAAGGACAGGAGCCCACAGGTCCAATGATCTGATGGCTACTCCTGATGCTGTCATAGCCCATCATTCAGGAATCTGTGTTTATGTATATGCAAAAGTGGTCCATGTAGGAATCAAAGGGAAGAGAGAGATTGATTGACTTACTGATTAAAGAATTGGCTAACATGATTATGGAGGCTGACAATTCCAAATCTTCAGGGCAACAATATCAGGCTGGGGACCCAGGGAAGAGCACCACTGATACTGCAGCTAAAGTGCAAAGGCCAAAAGCACAGACAGGGAAGAGCCAATACTGCAGTTGAAGTCTTAAGGCCATCTGCTGGAAGAATCCTTCTTGTTTATAGCAGGGCAGTCTTTTTGTTCTAGTCATACCTTCCACTGATTGGACAAGACCCATCCACATTATGGAGCAATCCTCTTCACTCAAAGTCCACTGATTCAAATGTTAACCTCATTCAGAACACCCTCACAGAAACATCCAAACAATAACGTTTGATCAAATATCTGGGCACTGTGGCCTAGCCAAGTTGAAAAATAAAATTAACCATCACAGGAGTGAAGGCAGGAGATTAGAAAGTGAAGTTAGAAAGAATGATTGTAATAACCCACGCAATGATTATAATAATCCAATGATTCAGAGCTTCAAAACACAGTAAAAGTTGAGTATATATTTGTTGATTTGAATTGATTGCATAGTGATTTAAAATGTCTGGCAAATATATATGCATGTGCATATGTGACTGTATACACACACACACACACACACACACACGCATATAGATTTCATATACAAGCCATGAAAGTTAGTGTGGCAGACTATATCCTCAGCCAATGACTAGTCCTCAGTATCATTCTGAGAATATTCTGCAAGTTGTTTATTCTGCTATGCTTCTCCCTGAGCCAATTTGTTTTGTGTTCTGGTGAACAGTTTTGATTCATAATGTCTGATGAAATGTACTAGGAGAGTGCTAGGTCTGCCTCAAAGAGAGACTAACTGTTAAGAGAACCAAAGAGAAATTACTTGTTCTCTAGTTCTGTAGACCTTAATAATCAGAACAATCTACCAAGAAGATAAAAATGATCTATCTAGTCTGCAACTGTATTGACCACAATAGCGCTAACTGTTCAGGGAGTAATATATATGCAGGAGAAAGTGAGAATCTGTTCATTAATTCATGGATGATCAGAAACAGCATGTGCTTCATGATAAGAGGTACAAAGAACATCTTAAACCCTGTCCTGGAAGGAAGCACAGGAGGCATAAAAACATTTTGACCCTGTTTTGCTTGACCTAGAAGTTCAGATCTGTAGTAACTTGCCCAGCACAGGTATCATCAGTGGGAAGTAACTGCCAGCCCCTTGCAACTTTGAATTTCTAACTTCCTCAAGGGAATTGGCACCCTGGTCATTCTCCGTACCCATTCCCTGGTTCCTTCTCAATGTAGATTAAATGTCTTATGGGAAATTTATGCCAATGAGCATTTTCACCTCTTAAGATGAGAGAGGTTTAAAGCTTCCAAAGACCATTTTCCTTTCTTACTAGGTCAGAAATGTTCTTGCCTGAATGAAATTTGTGCTTATAAAAGATTTAGTGGCACCCAATCTTCCCTACCAACATTCCCAGGTTTTCCATTTTTGGGGTAGCACTGTATACTTCACTGAATTTCTTCATTATTCTTTATTTGACAGTGCAAATGTATTTATTAAGTCATGTGTTTTATATTACCTATTTTTAAGCAAACCAACTTCTAGTATGCATGTGGGAAGTAAAACATACTATGTCAGGATGATGTTTCCATTAACTGCAATTCCACCATTGTGCAGAGCTCTGTGTGCACTGACTCCACCTTTACTAATGTGGTTATCTTGGGTCCATCACTGGTGTTTTTGCACTTCCACCTTAATATTTTCTCTTTGCTCAAGGGGGGCATCTTACAGAGTAGTTGTAATGATCAAATGTTCGTGAAAAGCTTTTCATAAACCTTAAAAGGCTATGCAAATACAACATTATGAATAGTAATCTGATCACAGGAAACAGAGGATCACATATTCTAACTTGCAAAGATTTTTTTCCCTCAGCATATCAATGAACAAGTTAAAATCATTCAAAAGATTATTCTGCTATAGAGTTAAAAGTAGTCTAATTTTCTAGAACTACCAGCACTGGTGATTTTTTTTTTTTTTCAGAATCAGAGTATATTTGAGCTGGAAGGGGCCTTGGAGAAATTCACTTCAATGACTTCAAGGCACCCTCCCCCATTTTACCATAATGTAAAATTTAATGTGAACATAAAATAAAACTTTCCAGGTGGTTTAAATGGATTTCACTTTGAAAACTATGTTAATATGGATTTAGATTCTACTAGGACGTAAATGAAGCCTGAAATTTTAGATTCAGGAATAAGAATCAAACTTCCTTAGGGATTTTTTTTTTTTTTGGTATGGTAACTGAAGAATGAAAAGGATTAAAATAGAAAGTTGTTAGGTTTATCGGACTGACATGTTATCATAACAACGTCTGCGAAAGCTTTTCCGCATAAGAAGGATAGATGGCCACTATCAATTAACATCAGAAAAGTGTAAAACTGAACGAAGCTGCAGAGAATGTGGAGAATTGAAAAATTCCTAATTCTCCATTATCTAAGTCTCTAGCTTAAATCCTTAGTTCCAGCCTTTTCCAGTTGACACTAAGCATACTATTCTAAGTTTCTGTTCTCCATAACTAGTCAAGGTGCGTGCAAGGAATGAAAAATAATTACAAAATTAGCCTCAGTAAGACATAAGTAGAGGGGTAAATATTTTATAAAAAATAGGCACAGGCTGCATTCCTGAGGCAAAAATAAACAGTGTCTACATTCACATCCTCCTATAATACAGGGTTTCTTAACACAAACACTTAACTCTTAAGTTTCTGAACACTGAAGATGTCAATTTCAAAATTTACAAAGAGTATCCTAAAATGGAATTATAAGACAAAAGGTATTCACATGACTCCTTACACTTGTATCATTTACTTGATCATTTTTGGGAAGAGAAACAATGTAAATAAATATTTAAATATTGAGAACAGAATATAAAAAGGAAACTGGAGCTTATATTCATGACATGCTCTATGATGGAGTCAATTTCACCCATCAATTAAGAGACGTAAATAAGAATCAGAGAGTGGCCCGTGCAATGCTGTGCGCCAGGAAGCATAGAAGGAGCAGGGATATTCTGTTTTGGATGTGACTGGTGTGAACGCAGAATAGATTTGCCAAGTCTAGAGAGATAGCTTAGAAGATAGTATCTGTATACTACGATGGGTCAGATAAATATTATGAGTGTTCATTTAAGCAAGGAGAATGGTACTCAAAGTTAGAGGAATATAGAAAGAACATGTCATGAAGTGAGATTAGCTTTGAAATAAAGAAGACTCTGCAAAAGAAGAGAAAATGAGGAAGGATACATATTTATGGTGAAAACAGTGTCCAAAACATTTTCATCTGGAGCAGAAGGAATTTGGCAGAACTTAGGCCAGAGAACATTAATCTTTTTTTTTAATAGTTTATTTTGGTATCATTAATCTACAATTACATGTGCAAAATTATGGTGATTAAACTGCCCCCTTCATCAAGTACCCCCCACCAACCCCATTACAGTCACTGTCCATCAGTGTAGTGAGATGCTATAGAGTCACTACTTGTCTTCTCTGAGTTGTACAGCCCTCCCCTTGCCCCCCAACATTATATCTGCTAATCATAATGCCTCTTTTTCCCGCTTGTCCCTCCCTTCCCACCCATCCTCCCCAGTCCCTTTCCCTTTGGTAACTATTAGTCTGTTCTTGGGTTCTGTGAGTCTGCGGCTGTTTTGTGCCTTCAGTTTTTTTCTTTGTTCTTATACTCCACATATGAGTGAAATCATTTGATACTTGTCTTTTTCAGCTTGGCTTATTTCACTGAGCATAAAGATCCATGTTGTTGCAAATGGTAGGATTTGTTTTCTTCTTATGGCTGAATAATATTCCATTGTGTATATGCACCACCTCTTCTTTATCCATTCATCTACTAATGGACACTTAGGTTGCTTCCATTTCTTGGCTATTGTAAATAGTGCTGCGATAAACATAGGGGTGCATATGTCTTTTTTAAAACTGTGCTGCTGCATTCTTAGGGTAAATTCCTAGGAGTGGAATTCCTGGGTCAAATGGTATTTCTATTTTGAGTTTTTTGAGGAACCTCCATCCTGCTTTCCACAATGGTTGAACTAATTTACAGTCCCACCAGCAGTGTAGGAGGGTTCCCTTTTCTCCACATCCTCGCCAACATTTGTTGTTGTTTGTGTTTTGGATGTTGGCCATCCTCTCTGCTGTGAGGTGATATCTCATTGTGGTTTTAACTGGCATTTCTCTGATGATTAGAGATGTGGAGGATCTTTTCATGTGTCTGTTGGCCATCTGAGTTTCTTCTTTGGAGAAGTGTTTTCTTAATTGGATTATTTACTTTATGTTTGTTGAGGTGTGTGAGTTCTTTATATATTTTGGGTGTCAACCACTTATTGGATACGTCATTTATGAATATATTCTCCCATACTGTAGGATGTCTTTTTGTTCTACTGATGGTGTCCTTTGCTGTACAGAAGCTTTTCAGCTTGATATAGTCCCACTTGTTCATTTTTGCTTTTGTTTCCTTTTCCGGGGAGATATGTTCATGAAGAAGACGCTCATGTTTATGTCCAAGAGATTTTTGCCTATGTTTTTTTCTAAGAGTTTTATGGCTTCATGACTTACATTCAGGTCTTTGATCCATTTTGAGTTGACTTTTGTGTATGGGGTTAGACAGTAGTCCAGTTTCATTCTCTTACATGTAGCTGTCCAGTTTTTCCAACACCAGCTGCTGAAGAGGCTGCCATCTCCCCATTGTATATCCAAGGCTCCTTTATCAAATATTAGTTGACTATATATGTTTGGGTTAATGTTTGGATTTTCTCTTCTGTTCCACTGGTCTGTGGGTCTGTTTTGGTGCCAATACTAAATTGTCTTGATTACTGTGGCTTTGTAGTAGAGCTTGAAGTCAAGGAGCATAATTCCCCCTGTTTTATTCCTCCTTCTCAGGATTCCTTTGGCTATTTGGGGTCTTTTGTGGTTCCATATGAATTTTAGAATTATTTGTTCCAGTTCATTGAAGAAAGCTGTTGGTAGTTTGATAGGGATTGCATTGAATCTGTAGATTGCTTCAGGTAGTATAGCCATTTTGACAATATTTATTCTTCCTAGCCAAGAGCATGGGATGCATTTCCATGTGTTAGTGTCCTCTCTAATTTCTCTTAGGAGTGTCATGTAGTTTTCAGAGTACAGGTCTTTCACTTCCTCCGTTAGGTTTATTCCTAGGTATTTTATTCTTTTTGATACAATTGTGAATGGAATTGTTTTTCTGATTTCTCTTTCTGTTAGTTCATCGTTAGTGTATAGGAAAGCAAAAGATTTCTGTGTGTTAATTTTGTATCCTGCAACTTTGCTGAATTCAGATATTCTAGTAGTTTTGGAGTGGAGTCTTTAGGGTTTTTTATGTACAGTATCATGTCATCTGCCAATAGTGACAATTTGACTTCTTCTTTACCAATCTGGATGCCTTGTATGTCTTTGTTTTGTCTGATTGCCATGGCTAGGACCTCCAATGCTATGTTGAATAACAGTGGAGAGAGTGGGCATCCCTGTCTTGTTCCTGATCTTTGATGAAAAGCTTTCAGTTTCTCGCTGTTAAGTATGATGTTAGCTGTGGGTTTGTCATATATGGCCTTTATGATGTTGAGGTACTTGCCCTCTATACCCATTTTGTTGAGAGTTTTAATCATGAATGGATGCTGAATTTTGTCAAATGCTTTTTCAGCATCTAAGGAGATGATCATGTGGTTTTTGTTCTTCTTTTTATTGATGTGGTGGATGATGTTGATGGATTTTCGAATGTTGTACCATCCTTGCATCCCTGGGATGAATCCCACTTGATCATGGTGTATGATCCTCTTGATGTATTTTTGAATTTGGTTTGCTAATATTTTGTTGAGTATTTTTGCATCTACGTTCATCAGGGATATTGGTCTGTAATTTTCTTTTTTGGTGAGGTCTTTGCCCGGTTTTGGTATTAGAGTGATGCTGGCTTCATAGAATGAGTTTGGAAGTATTCCCTCCTCTTCTGTTTTTTGGAAAACTTTAAGGAGAATGGGTGTTATTTCTTCTCTATATGTCTGGTAGAATTCAGAGGTGAATCCATGTGGTCCGGGGGTTTTGTTCTTGGGTAGTTTTTTGATTACCAATTCAATTTCGTTGCTGGTGATTGGTCTGTTTAGTTTTTCTGTTTCTTGCTTGGTCAGTCTTGGAAGGTTGTATTTTTCTAAGAAGTTGTTCATTTCTTCTATGTTTTCCAGCTTGTTAGCATATAGATTCTCATAATATTCTCTTATAATTCTTTGTATTTCTGTGGGGTCTGTCGTGATTTTTCCTTTCTCATTTCTGATTCTGTTTATGTGTGTAGATTCTCTTTTTCTCTTAATGAGTCTGGCTAGGGGTTTATCTATTTTGTTTATTTTTTCAAAGAACCAGCTCTTGGTTTTATTGATTTTTTTCTATTGTTTTATTCTTCTCAATTTTATTTATTTCTTCTCTAAACTTTATTATGTCCCTCCTTCTGGTGACTTTGGGCCTCATTTTTCTTCTTTTTCCAATTTCAATAATTGTGTCTTTAGAGTATGCATTTGGGTATGTTCTTCCTTCTTTAAATAGGCCTGGATTGAAATATACTTTCCTCTTAGAACTGCCTTTGCTGCGTCCCACAGAAGTTGTGGCTTTGTGTTATTGTTGTCATTAGTCTCCATATATTCCTTGATTTTTGTTTTGATTTGGTCATTAACCCATTGATTAATTAGGAGACTGTTGTTAAGTCTCCATGTGTTTGTGAGCCTTTTTTTTTCTTTCTAAAATTTAATTCTAGTTTTATACCTTTATGATCAGAGAAGTTGGTTGGTAGAATTTCAATATTTTTTACTTTACTCAGTTTCTTTTTGTGGCTTAGTATGTGGTCTATTCTGGAAAATGTTCCATGTGCACTTGAGAAGAATGTGTATCCTGTTACTTTTGGGTGTAGAGTTCTGTAGATGTCTGTGAGGTCCATCTGTTCTAGTGTGTTGTTTAGTGCCTCTGTGTCCTTACTTATTTTCTGTGTGCTTGATCTGTCCTTTGGAGTGAGTGGTGTGTTGGAGTCACCTAAAATAAATGAATTGCTTTCTATTTCCTCCTTTAATTCTGTTAGTATTTGTTTCACATATGCTGGCACTCCCACATTGGGTGCATATATATTTATAATGGTTATATCCTCTTGTTGGATTGACCCCTTTGTCATTATGTAATGTCCTTCTTTATCTCTTGCTACTTTCTTCGTTTTGAAGTCTATTTTGTCTGAATACAAGTACTGCAACACCTGCTTTTTTCTCCTTGTTGTTTACGTGAAATATCTTTTTCCAACCTTTCACTTTTAGTCTGTGTATATCTTTGGTTTTGAGATGAGTTTCTTGTAGGCAGCATATAGATGGGTCTTGCTTTTTATCCATTCTGTTACTCTCTGTCTTTTGATTGGTGCATTCAGTCCATTTACATTTAGGGTGATTATCGATAAATATGTACTTATTGCCATTGCTGGCTTTAGATTCGTGGTTACCAAATGTTCAAGGGTTGCTTCTTTACTATCTAACAATCTAACTTAACTTTCTTGTTAAGTTATTGTAAACACAGTCTGATGTTTCTTTATTTCTCTCCCTTCTTATTCTTCCTCCTCCATTCTTTATATACTAGTTGTTTTATTCTTTGCCTTCCGTTAGTATTTGGATGGTCTTTATTCTTTGGTATGATCTCATTTTCTCTGGTGATGTCTTTTTAGCCTTAGGAGTGCTTCCCTCTAGAGCAGTTCTTTAAGATGTCCTGTAGAGGTGGTTTATGGGAGGCAAATTCTCTCAGCTTTTGCTTGTCTGGAAATTGTTTAATCCCTTCGTCTTATTTAAATGATAATCGTGCTGGATACAATATTCTTGGTTCGAGGCCGTTCTGTTTCATTACCTTAAATGTATCATGCCATTCTCTTCTGGCCTGTAAGGTCTCTGTCGAGAACTCTGATGATAGTCTGATGGGTTTTCCTTTGTAGGTGATCTTTTTTCTCTCTCTAGCTGCCTTTAATACTCTGTCCTTATCTTTGATCTTTGTCATTTTAATTATTATGTGTCTTGGTGTTGTCTTCCTTGGGTCCCTTCTGTTGGGAGATCTGTGGGCTTCCATGGACTGTGAGACTATTTCCTTCCCCAGCATGGGGAAGTTTTCAGCAATTATTTCTTCAGAGACACTTTGTATCCCTTTTTCTCTCTCTTCTTCCTCTGGTACTCCTATAATGCAAATATTGTTCTGTTTGGATTGGTCACACAGTTCTCTTTATATTTTTTTCATTCCTAGAGATCCTTTTATCTCTCTCTGCGTCAGCTGCTCTGTGTTCCTGTTCTCTGATTTCTATTCCATTAAGTCTCTTGCATCTCATCCAGTCTGCTGCTAAGCCCGTCGATGGCTTGTCTCATTTCTGCATTGTCTTTCCTGACTTCCATCACTTCTTTCCTCAGTTCTTGCATATTTCTCTGTAGATCCATCAGCATGGTTATGACTTTTATTCTGAATTCTTTTTTAGGAAGACTGTGCATTTCCATCCCTTCAGGTTCCCCAGGTGCTCTCTCGGTCTGGGTAATCTTTGTCTGTACCATATTCCTCTGTCTTTTCATGGCTATAGACGTGGTCGCTGGTAGGTGCCACATATGTCAGCTGGGCTGTTTAAGACCTTAAAAAAAAAACCAAAACCAAAACAAAACAAAAAAAATCAAAAACAAAAACAAAAAGAAGGAAGATCAAGAATAGAGAGAAAAGAGAAAGAAAGAAAAGAAGAGAAAGGGATTAAAAAACCGCCCACCGGGAGTGGATTCTGTAAGGATGCTGTAGGTGGCGCTGTTGCTCCACTATTCCGCAGCCATGCCCGCGCTGCTCTTTGTAGCTGTGGGTGGGGCGGGAATGAATGGGAGGCTGTTGTTCTCTGTGTAAAGTTTCAGTGTGGCTATGTTTTCCCAGTCATCAGTCAAGGGGTCCGAAATTCCTCAGGACTCCCCGACTGCTTGGCTGAGCATGCTGAGGTGATCGTGTTCCCTCACTGGTTCCCCCGCTTCTCCAGGACTGCTAAAGACAGCGTGCGCTTTTCTCTTGTCCCGGGGCGCCAGCTGCATGGACCTGGGTGCGTTTCCAGCTCAAAACCTGCACCTGCTGCCTCTCCAATATCTGATGCACCGCGAGATGTGTGTCAGCGCTCCCGGGGCAGATCACTGGGGCTGGCAATTTCACGGGCCTGCACCTCTACTCCCTCCTGGCTCTGAATCCTCTCCTCCCACTGGTGCACTCGGGTGGAGGAGTCCTCGGGTCCCACCAGGTTGTGGCTCCGTATTTTGCCCGCCTCGTGGGGTGCCGAGTCCTCTCAGGTGCAGATGCAGGCCATGCGCTGTCCTGTAAATTCTGGTCTCTCTTTTAGGAGTAATTGTATTTGCTGTATTTTCATAGATTTATATGGTTTTTGGAGGAGATTTCCACCGCCCTGCTCATGCCGCCATCTTCCTGGAACATCCGAACATTAATCTTCTTAATTAAAGAGTGTTTCTTAACACTTAAGAGGAGTTGGAGATAAACTTCATAGTCTTAGGGACACCGAGACAACTGGCAACAGGCGTTTTGAGTCATACAACATGGAGTTCATATAAGAAGAGAACTGAAAGGGTGCTGCAGAGCTCTGAGGACTCATTTGAGGTCACACATCAGAGGAACAATCAGTAGGTTTTCACTAGTCAGAGAGGAAAGAAAAAAACGCATTGCCGGACAGGTAGGCAGCCAACTGCAATGTCCTGATGTGGGCAGCACGGAAATGACTCATAACCAGGCTCAGACCAGATGAGGAACATGACTCCAGAAAACGCCTCAGAGCTTATGAAGCCAAGAAGAGATTTTCGAAGGGGCGAGAACCATCAAGAGTAAATACCAGTTCAGGCTATGAATACAGACAGAGATGAAAGGCTCTAGTCACAGTAAATTAAGTTAGGAGTCAATCATGAAAAGAAAAGAAAAACAGTAAACAACCCATATATAAGGAAGAATCTTCAATGAATACATTTGGAAACAGAAAGATAATAAAAATACAATATATCAAAAGTTGTCAGATGCAGCTAAAACCATTCTTAGGAGAAAACGTATGTCCTTAACTACATTTGTTAGAAAAGAAAAAAGGTTCAAAGTTAATGATGCCAAGGTTAGAAAATGTCAGCAAGTTAAAATAATATGATGTGATTTTTCTGTATACAAAGATACAATATCAATTAATAAATGAATTTAGCAAGGTTCTTGGATATAAGGTAATATATAAAAACCAATTATTTTTCTAACAAACAGAAATTGAAACAATAAAGAAACCATAAATATTTTAACATACATAAAAATAAATCCAATAAATATGTATAGGTCTTCCATACATAAAATATAAAATGTTTTTGTGAGAAACAATACACTTAAAAATATGGAAGTGTACACCATTCTTATGAACTGGAAGATTCAATATTATAAAGATGTCAGCTTCTCCAAGTGGTTTTATAAACAATGCAATCCCAACAAAATATATATATTTGTTTATTTGTTTATGTGTATTGCTGGAACTTGAAAAATTGACCTTCAAATTTATATGGAAATGCAATGGGCTAAGAACAGCTAAAATTTTTTGAAATACAATAATGATGAGGGTAGGACTTTCTCAATCAGATATCAAGGGTTATATTAAAGCTACATTAACTAAAACTGCTTGACATCAGTTCATGGATAGAAAAATTGACCAATGTAATATAAAATAGGCTAGTAAGACATGCATGCATATATAGTTACTTGATTTATGGCAAAAGTGTGCAAGAGAGCAATGGAAAATGGAAAGTCTCCATAATAGATGAAATTTCACCCCTATTTCAAATTATAAATTAATTGTTTCCAGAAGAATTTTACATCATAATGTTAAAGACAAAATAAACCTAGAAAACAATATATGACAATAATTTCATAAGCTTGGAGATGAAAAATTTCATAGGTGCAAAATACATAAAAATTACAAAAGTACCTAAAAGATACCTAGAAACACAGAATACCTAACAGTTTTAGATAAATCAGACTTCATTAATATTGTGAATTTTGTTCACTGAAAGAAGTTAAGCTAAAAGGAAAGCCTAGACTCAGGGAAGAAATTTTTAACACATATAACAAATAGATATGTATAGATCCCCTAGGAGTCATTAAGAAAAAGGCAGTCAACTTACTAGAAAATAAAGGACAAGATATTTAAACAGACAATTTAAAGAGGATATCCAAATGGCCAATAAACATAGAGGCACTCAATTTCATTATTAGTCAAAGAAGTCACAAAAAGATACTATGACCCATTCACTATAATGGTGAAAATTAAAATCATTGACAAACCATGCATTGTGGATGTTGGTGAGTATGTGGAACAATTTAAATGTTCACTAACAATATTATGGAAAAAACAAATACTATAGTCCTACAATGGAATCCTATTCAGCAATACAAATGAACAAACTATAGCTATTTGCAACAATGTGGAATTTCACAAACATCATGTTAAAAAAGCTGAATACAAACAAATGCACTTTGTTAAAGTTTATATGTAAACTTCATACAAAATTCAAAATCAAGCATAACTGAAGTTTTCTGTTAGAAGTTAGGAGAATAGATACTTTTAGGGAGGAAGGGAAAGGTTATAATTGAAAGAGTCCAAAGAAAGGCTTTTGGGATAGTAGCTATTTTCTATTTCTTAGCCAGGGTGTCAGTTATTACACGGATTATTCACTTTGTAAACATTCATTTACCTATAAATTTATTTTGTTTATATTTCTCTATGTGTTACACTTCAACAAAAATGTTTTAAAAAAGTCAGTGGAATTTTTAACAGTGTATTTTTTCTAATTGCAACGTAATAAATATCTAATATAATTTCTCAATTCCATTGCAATGCCTTAGATGTATCCTTATACACATACATGTAGCCTTAGATTCTAGAATCTTGTTTTATAATGACAACAGACATGACAATGAAGGCTCAGAAAATAACTATTGTGTATATTATAATTCATTGACTTCAAGCAATTACTATAGATGCCCTCCTTTTCCTTTTTGCCCATGGATTGACTGGTCTTCCTCCTAATATTTTGAAGATAACTGAAGGTTGCTAATCAATAGCTTGACTTATCGGTCAGTTTGACTACCCCTAAAATGTAGGTAAGGGTCACAGCAAGACAAGACAAAGCCTGGCTCCATTAAAAATATTAATAAAAGTAGAGCACAAATTTATTAAATGGAAATCCTCTGATCTGTTCACTGTAGCACACAGATGTTATTCTGGATCCTACTGAGGGCCCTGGGACCTAGCGCCACTAGCATGTCTGTCTCTGCGCAAATTTCTCTCAGCTGGTCAAATAAACAGTTCCTCTATCCTCCTGTAGAGAGGCAAGGTGGTTCCCTGTTGTCAAACTCAAATAATCCCCTTCAAACAGAATCTCTGTCAAGTTCAAAGAAAACATGCCAAACTCCATTGCTTTGGCTGATAAGGGAGACCAAGAATTGGCTGCAGGAGCAGAAACAGAAAGATGCCTCTGAATATGAAACATTAACAAACCAAGCCTTATTACAAATATTTCTCCCCAATCCAATTATCTTTTCTCAAAAAAACCTACTCCAATCCTTACTGCTCCAATCTCCTCTTTTCTACAGCATTTCATATTCCAATAGTTAAAGTTCAAATTTACTTAGTAGCATAAAATTTTACTTATATTGTTTTCTAACAATTTATAGTTTAAACACACTGCAACCAAATCATAAGAGAAAATAGGATTACATGGCGAAACACACTTTGACTCTAACTGTAAAAATTAGGGGAGATAAAAACATTAAACCACTGATACTGAACAAATACTATGTGGTCATTGTCTAATTAGTAACTAGCCACAAACAAACAGTATGGCTAATAATCATTTACATATTTTGTGATGATAAGAGAAACTGATTTTCTTTTTCAAGATTTTGAAATATGTTCCACAATCCCTGGCAGTCATCACAATCCTTCCTTGTATCTCTTTGGGACCACTCCCACAGGAAAACTGACATCCATCCATCCATCCATCCAACCATCCATCTACCTACATGCTTATGCTTGAGAAAATAAAGTCCAACATTTAGCTGATATAGCAGTCAGTATGCTTCAATAGATAAATAATACCAATAGTTCAGAGAGCATAAGTGATTTAAAATGTCATGCTATTGTGTAAATATCATATGACTGCTTACAGCCATACTTTGATTTCTGTTTTTATCCACAATGAATTCCTTGACTTGATTTCAATAGGCACCATGATGCTTATTTGCCAACCCAGCCCAGCTCATGCACTTCAGAAATAAAAAAAAAAAACTGCTTATCTCACAAGAAAGGTGTAAGTATAAATGTGATAACTTGTCAGAAAGTATTTGAGTTCGTTGCAGAAAGGTACCATGTAAAAGAAATGTGGTATGACATGGCTATTAGTTTCATGTGTTTATTCTGAGTCTTACAGTTACCTGGACAGGATGACTTAGGCTTTTCTTTAAATAGAATGCCAGCCTTGACACCTAGGTCCTGAAAGAGACGGGTATGCTAGGATGAACAGCCTTCTGGGAGTCAGGAGACCATGATGCATGTCGCAATTCTACCTCTAGCTAGCTTTGGTAAATTTTTATAACAAAAGCAAAAATGAACAAGTGAGACTACATCGAACTAAAAAGCTTCTGTACAGCAAAGGCACCATCAACAACAACAAAAAAGGCAACCTACAGTATGGGAGAATATATTTATCCAATAAGGGATTCACATCCAAAATACATAAAGAACTCATACACCTGAACACCAAAACACCCCAAATAACCCAATTGAAAAAATGACCTGAACAGACATTTTTCCAAAGAAGAAATACAGATGGCCAACAGGCATATCAAAAGATGCTCCACATCACTAATCATCAGGGAAATGCAAATCAAAACCACAATGAGACATCACCTCACACCAGTCAGAATGGTCACTATCCAAAAGATAAGAAGTAACTGTATTGGTGAGGATGTGGTGAAAAGGGAACCCTCCTACACTGTTGGTGGGAATGTAAATTGGTACAACCATTGTGGAAAGCAGTATAGAGGAGCCTTAAAAAATTAAAAATGGAAACACCATTTGATCCACTAATTCCACTTCTAGGAATTTACCCCCCAAAAACAAAATCCCTGAAATGAAATGACATATGCACCTATGTTTATTGCCACATTATTTGCATTAGTCAAGATATGGAAGCAACAAAAATGGCCATCAGTAGATGAATGGATAAATAAGTGGTGGTATATATATGCAATGAAATATTATTCAGCCATAAAAAATAAAGAAATCCTGCCATTTTTGACAACAGGGATAATCTAGAGGATAGCACGATAAATGAAATAAGCCAGCAGAGAAAGACAAATACCATATGATTTCACTTATTTGTGGAATCTAAAAAAACAAAAAATAAATAAAATGAACAAAATAGCAGTAGACTCATAGACACTGAGAAGTGACTGTGGTTACCATGGGGGAGGGGTTGGAGTGGGTGGGTAGGGAGGGTGAGGGGATAAAGGGGCACAAAAATCTCAATCATAATATAAGTTGGTCTTGGAAATGGCAGTGTAGTGTGGAGAAAATAGTCAATAGTTCTGTAACATCTTCTTATGTTGACAGATGTAACTGCTCTAGATGGGGTGAGGATTTAATAATATGGGTAATTGTTGAACCACTGTGAAATATACTTGAAACAAATATAATACTGTGTATCAACTATACATCAATAAAATACACTTAAAATAATATATGAGTATAGTAATAAATGAATAGAAAGATAGTATAGAACTAGACTACATGAAATTGAAGGTGACTTCCAGTTCTAGCATTCTGTAATCTTATGAGTCAGTGTGACCCTCATACTTAAGAAATTGTCTTTGGAAGTAAATAGCAAAATGGTGGTAGAGGAGTTAAGGTTCTCTCTTCACTGAAATGTCCACTCCCATCAAATAACTAGAATTTAGTTGTCACAGGTGACCCAGGATATGAGAAAGCTTTCCCTTATCCTATTTGAGCTAGTTCCCAGTAACTTCAGAACATCATATATTTACTTCCTTCAACCCACCCTAATCTGTAAGTTTTTTCATTTTTTCAAACATTGGTCCCTTCAAATGGAATACAGACTATCTTGTTTACTGCTAAATCTTTAGTGCCCAGAGCAAAACCTAGCAAACAGTAGAGCTCAAAAACATATGTTGAGTAAACACTGAATGCATACCAAAATCATTTAGTCAAGTGTACCATAAGGCTAGATTTGTTAAAGAGAAAGATGCTTAGTGAGCAGTAGTATAAGGAGGATTTTATTTTCCCTAGATATGTTCAAAGAAAAGATATGTGCTGGGACTAGACCAATAAAAATTACCTAGAAGTCTTCCCAGTTTAAATCACTTTAGACAACTCACTGGAGATGTACCATGGCTATGTATGATAAAATTCTGGAATAATACAAGGAGAGTAGTTCACTATTTTATGGCATGGTGTTAATTCAATAGAAGGTTTTAGTAATTCTAATTACTTTTATTGATGGTGGCATGGTTTTAAAAATTACACAAATGAAATGTAAATTTTCACACAGTTTTAGTTGAGTGAATAAGTTTCATTTTGTGCTAAAAATATACAATAACATATAAACTGTTATATGTTTTGTTTTGTTTTTTTACATTGCAAAACTATATTTTCTAAGAAAAAATTGTTTTACATGCCCATTTTGTCCCAGGGAAAAGGTCTTTATTTTCCTTAAAATAAGGAGTAACAACATTTGATCTTGCTAGGGAACTGTTAAAATTACTTTGATGGTTCCAGTTGTGCACAGCATTGAAACCTATGACGAATATATAATCTGTGTTACCCAACTTGGAAACTTCCAAATGTTTCCTCTTAGTAGCTCTTGATTTTTTTTACTATTATTATTATTATTATTTATTTTGCCATTATTAATATACAATTACATGGACAACATTATGGTTATGAGACTCCCCCTATTATCAAGTCCCCACTACATACCCCATTGCAGTCACTGTCCATCAACGTAGAAGGATGTTATAGAATTACTACTTGTCTTCTCTGTGTTATTCTGCCTTCCCCATATCGCCCCACACCACCCCCACCCCCACTACATTATGTGTGCTAATTGTAATGGCCCTTTTTCCCCCTTATCCCTCCCTTCCCACCCATCTTCCCCAGTCCCTTTCCCTTTGGTAACCATTAGTCCATTCTTGGGTTCTGTGAGTCTGCTGCTGTTTTCTTCCTTCAGTTTTTTGTTTGTTCTTATACTCCACATATGAGTGAAATCATTTGGTACTTGACTTTCTCTGCCTGGCCTATTTCACTGAGCATAATACCGTCTAGCTCCATCCATATTGTTGCAAATGGTAGGATTTGTTTTTTTCTTATGGCTGAATAATATTCCATTGTGTATATATACCACATCTTATTTATCCATTTATCTACTGATGGACACTTAGGTAGCTTCCATTTCTTGGTTATTGTAAATAGTGCTGCAATAAACATAGGGGTGCATATATCTTTTTCAAACTGGGCTGCTGCATTCTTAGGGTAAATTCCTAGGAGTGGAATTCATGGGGCAAATGGTATTTCTATTTTGAGTTCAAACTGTTATATGTTTCAGTAATTATTATAAGTGGGCTTAAAAGAAAAGGCTTAAGAAAAATGGCTTTTACCATTTTTCTTAGGATCTGTAGCCTCAATAACATGGATTCTATTTGTTATTGCTATTTACTATGTGCATCTATTTTTAAAGATCCCAAGTTAAGCAGAATTAAAAATATGTAATCATTGGCATTGCTTCAGACAAACTCTCTCACAGAACAGGAGTCTGTATATAGGTCATCAGTTGTGTTTTGTTTTAATGGGAATCTATGCTATATTTTATGTGGTCAGAGAATTCACTGTTCCATGATGCCTTTTCTCAGATGATTTTGAGAACTGATTGTCACACAATGATCCAATCAGCTGTTTGATTGATCTGATTCAGTTCGTCCATGGCACCTGGACCAAACAACTCAAGGTCAGGTTATTTCTGTCTGACATTGATGGACAAGCAAACAACATAAAGGGATAAAAAGAGTCCATTATATTAAAATACTGCCCTTTATGAAATACATTTCCATTAAAGGTAACTGAGGCTAACTGTAGTGAATAATGTGAGCTCAGTTATTTCATCTGATGGCAGTGTTTGGTTTGAAGTTGCAAGTTAGTGTTGGACCCTCAGTCTAATTATTGAAAATCATGATTGTAATAATGTCTCATCAAAGAACTGCAGCTTTATTTTCAAAAAGCAGCCTGGATATAGGATTTGGAAGAAATTGTCTAACACCAAAAATGAGCAAATAGCTTATGGATCCAGAAAACAAGCACAGAAATTTAATACAATGCCATCCAAGTTCACATATTTTACAAGAAATGTATACAACTGCGGAGGAGACTCTGAATTTCCTGTCCTTTGAACAACTGGCTCCAAACTCAGGCTTATTTTTTATAGGCCAGAACTTTTGGCTGAAGCATTCAACCCACTAATATTTACTGATGGAGGATTTACTATGGAATAAGCACTTTCCTATATATGGCAATATATAAACTAGACACAACCTCTTTCCTACTGAAGCTGAGACTCTACTGGACAGAGACAGATAATATACATATTCAGCAAATTTACTAAATAATGCATCAGGAATCACGAAAACAAAGGATAGGATGGGTGGGCAGCACCCTGGGGCTGGGGGACTCAGTTTTAAATAGAGAGATCAAGGTAGACCTTGTTGAAAAGTGAGAATGGAAGAGATTGAAAAGGTCCCATCGAGGGAAGATCTATGATATCAGTGGAAAACATATTCTAGGCTGGCTGAGTAACCAGTGCACAGAGTAGGAGGCTAGACTGTACTTGATATCTGTTAGGAACAGTAAAGAAGTCAGTGTGGCTGGAGTGCAGAGAAACAGGGAAGTAGGAGTAAGATAAGGCAATTCTGTAACACGTCATAAAGACATGGTGTTTTACTCCAAATGCAATGTGAAGCTAATTGGGGGGTTTTGAACAGAAGAATGACAATATCTGAATTATAACTTAACAGACATTTTTCTCACCAAAGTGATAATAATTATGGGTTTTCAGGTTAGGAAGAAAGAAGGATGTTTAATTAGCACGGAGATGATAGTGGCTTGGACCATTTAAACCCCAAGTTGCTCCTCCCACAGCAGCACTCCTTATCCTTGATAACGGACTGTGGAAGTCTTCCAGAATTTCTCCAGGAGTTCTCAATAGTGCAATGTATTTATTCCATTAATTAATATAATTTAAAATGCAACTGATTTACCCACAGTATATCTCAGTTGTGTTATTTGTTCAATGGGGTATAAAATAGTTCCTAATTCTTACAGTAATATTGAGAAGAATTACACAAGAATATGCATGCAAAGCACGCATAGTGAGTCTTAGTAGAACATAGTACAACATAAGTCTTCAATCCATGTTAGCCATTGTTGTTAATATTATTAGTAGTACAAAATTTATTTTTGTAAAGAAAGAATATTTCCTTACATTTATTTAGCCCTTCATTAATTATTCTCAGTCATGTTTGGTAGTTTCAATATTGCAATCTTCCATATCACATACTAGATTTATATCTAATGCTAGTGAACAATGTCATTTAAAAAGTTTATTTTCCATTTGTTCAGCACTAAAATATTGAAATATGATTGATTTTCGCATGTGGATGATGAATTCAATTAGCTTGATAAATTCACTTATGAATAATGATTTATTTGTAGATTATTTGGGCTTTCTATATATACGGCAATATCTTCTTCAGGAATGTCTGTTTTATTTCTTCATCCACATTTCTTGGATATTTTCTTTTTTTTTCTTGCATTACTGCTTAGCCAGAGCTTCAAGTGCAAATGGAAGTGGAATAATGGGAACCTTTATTTCATTTTTCACTTCAATGGAAAAGCTTAAGCTATTTTATAATTAAGTTATGATGTCTGATACAGAATTTCTTGTAGATAACTTCAACCAAATACGCAGACTTGAAGGGATCTATATATACACATGATAGGAAGAACTGAATTTGCAAATTTTTTGTTTATGACTGTTGCCTCTGCATTCATAAGAGAGACTGAGGTTAATATTCTTGTTTGGTATCAGTGTTATTCTGTTCTCATAAAATCAGTTTGGAAGTGTGCCTTCTTATTCCTTGGAAAAATTTGTGTAAGACAGGTGTTGCTTCTTACATTCGGAATAAATCCCTGGCAAAGCTATTTTAGACACAAATTTTCTTTGTGGGAAGTTTAAAAAAATAGATTTAATCACTAATAACTATAAGAAGAGTCATGTTTTTTACCACTTGTATTAGTTTTGGAAGACTGTACTTTTCTAAGAATTTGTTCACTTCTTGTTAGATTTTCGAATTAATTAAAATACAACTCTTTCAGTTATTGTTGTAAGCTGAAAATGGTCTCCCAAGAAATCCATGCTCTAATCCCTGGAACCTATAAATACAACTTCATGTGGCACAAAGGAGTCTTTACAGATTAAGCATTATGAGGTGTGGAGATTACCCGGGATAATGAGGGTGGGCCCTCATCACATTCACATGTATCCTTCCCAGACAGAAGAGAAGAGAAGAGAAGGCAGAAGGGCCACAGAAGCAGAGATCAGAATAATGCACACAGCTCCAAGCCTAGGAATGTTGGCAGCTACCAGAAGCTGGAAAAAGAAAGGATCAGATTCTCCCCAAGAGCTTCTGGTGGAAAAATATCCCTGTTGAAACCTTGATTTTGGCCCAGTTATAGTGAATTTGAGATTTTTGTCCAGAACATTCAGAATTGTGAAAGAATAAATTCCTGTTGTTTTAAGCCACTAGATTTGTGGTAATTTGTCACAGTAGTGTCAGGAAATTAAAGATCCTCTCATTTTTGTTAAAAAAATTTAGAATGTACAGTGATGTCTTCTTTTTGCATTGGTAATATTGACAATTTGCGTTCTCTCCATTCCTCCCTTCATCACAAGGGTTTATCACTATTTGTCTCTTCAAACAACTAGCATTTGACTTGTGCTTTTGATCTATTTTAAAACCGTTTTCCATTTCAGTTTTTTATGTTCTTTTCTTTATTTTTTCCTATTTCTGTTTCCTTTGTGTTCAATTTGTCATTTTTTTCTAACTTGCTGAGATGGACATTAAGTCATTCATCGTTCAACCTCTCTATTGCAGATAAAGTTACAAATTTCCATTTGCATTTTAGTTGTATCTGCAAGTTTTTACATCACATATTTTCATTATGTTTTAGTAAAACGTATTTTCTAATATCAATTTTCTTTGACTTACAATCACATATATTTTGTTTAATTTCTAGGCATTTGAGGTTGTTCTCCTTATCTTTATATATTGGTTTCCAGCTTAATTCCACAATAGTTCTTAAATATATGGTATTATGGTTTCAGTCCATAAAATGCACTGAAATTTACTTCATGGTAACCCAGTATATGGTTTATTTTTATGAATGTTTCATGTGCAATTGAAAAGAGTATCTACTTTGCTAGACTGTTGTGTGGTCTTATATATCAGGACACATTTCACAATTGCAGTATTCAAATTATTTGTATCATTTGTTATTTTTCTTGTCTACTTGTTTTGTCGGTCATTGTGAGACTATCAAAACTTGCCTGATGATTGTGGATTTTCCTACTGCTTTTTTGAATTCTGTCAATAATTTATTTGTGTATTTTTATCTATATTGTTAGATCCAGAATCTTTAAAGAATGTTTTCTGGTTGAACTGACACATTTATATTAAGAAATGTCCCTCTTGACTTCCAGTAATTATTCTTGTCTAAATGTGCTTTAGCTGGTATTAACACAGCTGTTCCAGATGGCTTTTGGATAATTCTTGCATAGTCTATCCGTCCATTCCTTTGTTTTCAATCTGCCTGTTTCTATATTCCTTTTACTTAGCTGGAATATCTTGCCTACTTCACAAGTTGGGCATTAAGATCTTGGCTCAAGTCTGATGATCTGACTGTGTATATGATTTAAACAATACAAACCATGGTATCTACTCCCTTACAAACTTTTAAATGTAGAGTAAGGAATTGTTAACTATGTGCACAGCATTATTCAGCAGCTCTCCAGCACTTTTTCATTTTGTATAAATGAAACTCTATCCCCATTAAATAGACTCCTCCTTTCTCCAGCCCCTGGGAACCGTCACTCTACTTTCTGCTCCTGTGAGTTTACTTCAGTTACCTCATGTAAGGAGAATCACGCAGTATTTGCCCTTCTGTGACTAGCTTACTTTACTTATGCCACTATCCTCAAGGCTCAGCAATGTTTTGTATGTGACAGAATTACCCTACTTTTAAAGGATAATATCCCATTTTGTGTATATACCACTTTTCCTTTATCCATTCTTCTGTCTATGGGCATTTGCTTCTACATTTTGGCTATGCTGAATATTGCTGCAATGAATGTGGGAATACAAATATCTCTTTAAGATCCTGATTTTAAATCTTTTGCATAAATACCCGTAAGTGGAATTACTGGATTATATGGTAGCTCTACTTTTAATCTTTTGAGGGACCTCCATGCTGTTTCCATAGCTGCTGTACCATTTTACATTCTTACCAACAGTGCACAATGGTTATAAATTTCCCAAATTTTTTTCTTATTTTGATAGTGGCTGCCCTGATAGATACAAAATGACATCTCATGGTAGTTTTGATTTGCATTTTTCTGATGATTAGTGATGTTGAGAATCTTTTCATAGTGGCCTTTTTTAAGTGTATTCTTTGGAGAAATGTCTATTCAAGTCCTCCTCCCATTTATAAACCAGTTTTTTTTTCCTTTTTTGCTATTAGTTGTTGGAGTTACCTATATATTTTGGAAATTAATCTCTTATCAGACATGCACTTTGCAAATATTTTTCCCATTCCACAGGTTGCTTTTTCACTCTGGATTGTTTTCTTTAGCATCCAGGAGTTTGTTAGTTTGATGTAATCCCAGTCCCACTTGCCTACTTTTGTTTTCATTGCCTGTGAAACAAAATACCAATGAGCTGAATACAACTGTACATTTCATGAAGAGACACACTCAACAAACTAGGAATAGAAATAAATTACCTCAACATAATAAATCATACATGGAAGGCCTACAGTTCACATTGCAGTCAATGGTAGAAAACGGATCATTAGACATACGGTCCAGTCCTCTTTTTCCTTCTCCAGAGAGAAGATGAGAGATGGGAGTTTCCTCCCTATTGTGTGGTGCTGTGCCTGGATGATGGATTATGGTGAGAAGGGTCAAAACTTTTCCCATCAGCTTGAATGTAGTTGGTTTTGTGCTCACCGGGGCTCATTAACTTCTCAACTACTTTCTGGATTTGGCATAAAGGGAGTTGGCCCATGTATTATTGCTGAATCAGTGTGTCTTTAGGGGAAAGTCTCCAGAGCTTCTTATTTTGCCATCTTGCTGATCACATACTTTTGTCTTTTAATTAGAATATTTAGTCCACTTACTTGAACTGATTCATACAGGTTTAACTCTACTATCTTACATCTGTTTTCTATTGGCAGCACCTATTCTGTATTTCATTCTCTCTTCTTTCTTTCCCTATTTTTGATTATTCAAGTTTTCCTCAACATTTCATTTTCTCCTTTTATGTCATGAGTTACACACTGTTTAGCCCATTGTTTAGTAGTTATATCAGATATTAAATGTGTAGATTTTAGTGATTAATATAAATTAATGCGTTTAACATTAACCAGACAAAACAAAGATCTAGGAACCATTTAACAACACTTGTATTCTATTATGCTTTGTGTTAATGTTGTCATATAATTTAATCTTACATTTATTGTAATTTTCCCAAGACATTCTAAACACTGTACTCATTTAGAATTCCCCTCCTCTAATGTCCTTCTTGTATTTTAGTGATTTTAGTGTTTTCATTTGTGGTCATTTCTTTTTATTTGGGGCTATCATTTTATTTTTTATTTCAGTGTGTGAATACTGGTGAAAAATTCTTTCAAATTGTCTAAAAACATCTTAATGTCACTTTTTCTTTTTTTTTTGAAGCACATTTTCACTGATTACATAATTCTGAAATACAGTGTTTTCTTTTAGCACTTTAGAAATGAAAGCCAGTATTTTTTGGCTTTCTTTTTGCTGAGATGTTAACTGTCAGTGTTGTTGCTATTTGGAAGGTGATATGTCTTTTTTTTCCTCTGTCTATTTTGGTTTCAGGCTTTTTTTTTTTTGGTACTTATATTCTTGAGGTTCTTAGTGAAATTTTTGAGAGGTTTGGAAAATCCTTGGCTTTTGTAACTTAAATTACTGTTTCCCTCCCATTTGTTCTTCATTTGCCATGTTTATCTTCTCTCTGTGCTCTAGAATACATATTTTCTACTACATTATATTCAAGTTTACTAATTCTCTCTTCTGCTATTTCTAATCATTAAGCCCAAATCCATCTATTGAGTTTTTAATTTTCAGTACTATATTTTACTTCTAGAATTTCTATATTTTTTACATTATTATAAATTATCCATTTTGATAATCTATTTGTGAAGCATAATAATCATAATACTATAAAAATTTGTGATTATTAACTCTAATATCTGGATCATTGGCAGTTTGCTTTTGTTGTTTATTATTCTTCAGGTAGTTTCTGGTCATTTAATCCAGATTTCTGACATGCCTGGTAATTATTTATTGAATATAAACCATTAATATAGAAAATACAGACCTAATTTGAGGCTCTGCCTGATATATTACCCATAAAGGATTTGTTTTTGCATATTACTTAAGAATCAGCTATTAAAATTTTCAGCTGACAGAATTGCTTTGTAGGTTATCAAACAGATTTATTTTACTATATTTGTCCAGTGGGAGTATTGTTCTGAATAAGCTCTTTTTCCATTGTACTGAGATTTTTTTTAATGTAAGGAAGTGAAAATCTAAATTTGATGGCCCCACACTAATTCACTAAATATGCCCAAAGTTTGCAATCAGATATATTCTTCAATGAGTTATTATAGAAGACGTTAATTTTCACTTAAGTGAGATATTTCATAAAATCTTCAGAAAACATTATCAGCTTAATGAATCACTATAGGGTAATTTATTATGTAATAAGGATACCTATCCACTCATATGGATTTAGATTAATTAGAATAATGCCAAAAAAGACTGATTCCAGAAATAGAGTTTGTCCTCATACTTCACAAACTTCTGACATTACTTCAACTAAATCTTGAAAAAAAACAAGGAATCACTTACTCTGCTTACTTCCTTTTTTAAAGGTTTAGTTTCCAGTGAAAAATAAAATCCATTCCATGGAAATCCATTATCAAAGGCTTTTCTAAAATTGCAAGTATCTCTAACTGTATTTTACATGTATTTATATAATTGAATAACTAAGTTTTAAAAACATTACTGCATATGTTTGAATTATGTTTTTGCGTTTTTGCCCTTCTGGGTTATTAGCCCTCGTTTTGTTTATCTTGTTTTTAATGTTGTATCCATCAAATAGCATACAATGTTCTTCAGGTATGAACAATCTGAGAGTTTTATTCAAGCTCACCTCTCCGGTGCTTTTTGCTGCTTTCTTTTCATGGTAGGTGCTTATTTTCCATATATATATAGTTTTTTTCAAGGAAAATTTCACTTGGTCCCTTAGTTATTTGTTTTAAAAAACTGCATTTGGTATTAACTATTTTTAATGTAATTTACTTTATTTTATTTTATTTTATTTTAATTGGTATCATTAATACACAATTACATAACCAACATTGTGGTTACTAGATTCCCCCCATTATCAAGTCCTCAACACATACCCCATTACAGTCACTGTCCATCAGCGTAGTAAGATGCTACAGAATCACTACTTGTCTTCTCTGTGCAATACTGCCTTCCCTGTGCCACCCCCCCTACATTATGTGTGCATAATGCCCCTTTTTCCCTTTATCCTTCCCTTCCCACCCATACTCCCCAGTCCCTTTCCCTTTGGTAACTGTTAGTCCGTTCTTGGGTTCTATGAGTCTGCTGAAGTTTTCTTCCTTCAGTTTTGCTTTGTTCTTATACTCCACAGATGAGTGAAATCATTTGATATTTGTCTTTCTTCACCTGGCTTATTACACTGAGTATAATACCATCTAGCTCCGTCCATGTTGTTGCAAATGGTAGGATTTGTTTTCTTCTTATGGCTGAATAATATTTCATTGTGTATGTGTACCACATTTTCTTTATTCATTCATCTACTGGTGGACACAGGTTGCTTCCATTTCTTGGCTATTGTAAATAGTGCTGCGATAAACATAGGGGTGCATATGTCTTTTTCAAATTGGGCTGCTGCATTCTTAGGGTAAATTCCTAGAAGTGGGATTCCTGGGTCAAATGGTATTTCTATTTTGAGTTTTTTGAGGAA
The DNA here is from genome assembly GCA_032199065.1 of Smutsia gigantea. NCBI lineage: Eukaryota > Metazoa > Chordata > Mammalia > Pholidota > Manidae > Smutsia > Smutsia gigantea. The sequence goes on from JAVSCE010006109.1 coordinate 258,543, forward strand.
CCTCCATACTGCTTTCCACAATGGTTGAACTAATTTACATTCCCACCAGCAGTGAAGGAGGGTTCCCCTTTCTCCACATCCTCACCAACATTTGTTATTGTTTGTCTTTTGGATGGCGGCCATCCTAACTGGAGTGAGGTGATATCTCATTGTAGTTTTAATTTGCATTTCTCTGAGTATTAGTGATGTGGAGCATCTTTTCATGTGCCTGTTGGCCATCTGAATTTCTTCTTCGGAGAAGGGTCTGTTCAGATCCTTTGTCCATTTTTTAACTGGCTTATTTGCTTTTTGTTTGTTGAGGTGCATGAGGTCTTTGTATATTTTGGATGTCAACCCCTTATCAGATATGTCATTCATGAATATATTCTCCCATACTATAGGATGCCTTTTTGTTCTACTGATGGTGTACTTTGCTGTACAGAAGCTTTTGAGTTTGATATTGTCCCACTTGTTCAGTTTTGCTTGTTTCCCTTGCCCATGGAGGTAAGTTCATGAGGAAGTTGATCATGTTTATATTCAAGAGAGTTTTACCTATATTTTCTTCTAAGAGATTTATGGTTTCATGACTTTCATTCAGGTATTTGATCTATTTTGAGTTTACTTTTGTGTATGGAGTTAGACAGTAATCCAGTTTCATTCTTACATGTAGCTGTCCAGTTTTGCCAACACCAGCTGTTGAAGAGGCTGTCATTTCCCCATTGTATATACATGGCTCCTTTATTGTATATTAATTGACCATATATGCTTGGGTTAATATCTGGACTGTCTATTCTGTTCCACTGCTCTGTGGGTCTATTCCTGTGCCAGTACCAAATTGTCTTGATTACTGTGGCTTTGTAGTAGAGCTTGAAGTTGGGAAGCAAGATCCCTCCTGCTTTATTCTTCCTTATGAGGATAGCTTTGGCTATTCGTGGTCTTTTGTGGTTCCATATGAATTTCAGAACTATTTGTTCCTGTTTGTTGAATGCTGTTGGTATTTGATAGGGATTGAATTGAATCTGTATATTGCTTCAGGCAGAATGACCATTTTAACAATATTAATTCTTCCTACCCAAGAGCATAGCATGAATTTCCATTTATGAGTACCTTCTTTAATTTCTCTTAGGAGTGTTTTGTAGTTTTCAGGGTATAGGTCTTTCACTTCCTTGGTGAGGTTTATTCCTAGGTATTTTATTCTTTTTGATGCAATTGTGAATGGAATTGTTTTCCTGATTTCTCTTTCTGCTAGTTCATCATTAGAGTGTAAGAATGCAACAGATTTCTGTGTATTAATTTTGTATCCTGCAACTTTGCTGAATTCAGATATTAGTTCTAGTAGTTTTGGAGTAGATTCTTTAGGGTTTTTTATGTACAATATCATGTCATCTGCAAACTGGGACAGTTTGACTTCTTCCTTACCAATCTGGATGCCTTTTATTTCTTTGTGTTGTCTGATTGCCATGGCTAGGACCTCCAGTACTATGTTGAATAAAAGCAGGGAGAGTTGGCATCCTTGTCTTATTCCTGAGGAAAAGCTTTCAGCTTCTCGCTGTTAAGTATGATGTTAGCTGTGGGTTTGTCATATATAGCCTTTATTATGTTGAGGTACTTGCCCTCTATACCCATTTTGTTGAGAGTTTTAATCATGAATGGATGCTGAATTTTGTCAAATGCTTTTTCAGCATCTATGGAGATGATCATGTGGTTTTTGTCCTTCTTTTTGTTGATGTGGTGGATGATGTTGATGGATTTTCGAATGTTGTACCATCCTTGCATCCCTGGGATGAATCCCACTTGATCATCATGTATGATCCTCTTGATGTATTTTTGAATTCAGTTTGCTAATATTTTGTTGAGTATTTTTGTGTCTATGTTCATCAGGGATATTGGTCTGTAATTTTATTTTTTGGTGGCATCTTTGCCAGGTTTTGGTATTAGAGTGATGCTGTCGTCGTAGAATGAGTTTGGAAGTATTCTCTCTTCCATATTTTGGAAAACTTTAAGGAGAATGGGTGTTATTTCTTCTCTGTGTGTCTGGTAGAATTCAGAGGTGAATCCATCTGGCCCAGGAGTTTTGTTCTTGGGTAGATTTTTGATTACCGATTCAATTTTGTTGTTGGTAATTGGTCAGTTTAGATTTTCTTTTTCTTCCTTGTGAGTCTTGGAAGGTTTTCTTTTTCTAGGAATTTGTCTATTTCTTCTAGGTTTTCCAGCTTGTTAGCATATAGATTTTCATAGTAAACTTTAATAATTCTTTGTATTTTTGTGGCGTCTATTGTGATTTTTCCTTTCTCATTTCTGATTCTGTGTATGTGTGTAGGACCTCTTTTTCTCTTAATAAGTCTGGCCAGGGGTTTATCTATTTTGTTTATTTCTCAAAGAACCAGCTCTTGGCTTCATTGATTCTTTCTATTGATTTATTCTTGTCAATTTCATTTATTTCTTCTCTGATCTTTATTATGTCCCTCCTTCTGCTGACTTTGGGTCTCATTTGTTCTTCTTTTTCCAGTTTCAATAATTGTGACTTTAGACTATTCATTTGGGATTTTTCTTCCTTCTTTAAATAGGCCCGGATTGCTATATACTTTCCTCTTAGAATTGCCTACACTACATCCCACAAAAGTTAGGGCTTTGTGCAGTTTTTGTCATTTGTCTCCATATCTGCTTAATTTCTGTTTTAATTTGGTCATTTATCCATTGATTATTTAGGAGCATGTTGTTAAGTCTCCATGTGTTGTGAGCCTTTTTGTTTTCTTTCTACAATTTATTTCTAGTTGTATACCTTTGTGATCTGAGAAGTTGGTTGGTGAAATTTCAATATTTTTGAATTTACTGAGGCTCTTTTTGTGGTCTAGTATGTGGTCTATTCTGGAAAATGTTCCATGTGCACTTGGAAAGAATATGTATCCTGCTGCTTTTGGGTGTAGAGTTCTGTAGATGTCTGTTAGGTCCATCTGTTCTAGTGTGTTGTTTAGTGCCTCTGTGTCCTTACTTATTTTCTGTCTGCTTGATCTGTCCTTTGGAGTGAGTGGTGTTTTGAAGTCTAAAATGAATGCATTGCATTCTATTTCTTACTTTAATTCTGTTAGTATTTGTTTCACATATGTCGGTGCTCCTGTCTTGAGTGCATATATATTTATAATAGTTATATCCTCTTGTTGGACTGCCCCCTTTTTCATTATGTAATGTCATTCTTTATTTCTTGTTACTTTCTTTGTTTTGAAGTCTATTTTGTCTGATACAAGTCCCATAACACCTTCTTTTTTATCCCTATTGTTTGCATGAAATATCTTTTTCCATCCCTTCACTTTTAGTCTGTGTATATCTTTGGGTTTGAGGTCTCTTGTAAGCAGCATATAGATGGGTCTTGCTTTTTCATCCATTCTATTACTCTGTGTCTTTTGATTGGTGTATTCAGTCCATTTACATTTAGGGTGATTATCGATAGATATGTACTTACTGCCATAGCAGGCTTTGCATTTGTGGTTACCAAAGTTCACGGGTAGCTTCTTTTGTATCTAACCGTCTAACTTAACTCTCTTATTAAGCTATTATAAACACAGTCTGATGATTGTTAATTTCTCTCCCTTCTTCTTTTCCTCCTCCATTCTTTATATGTTAGGTGTTTTATTCTGTACTCTTTTGTGTTTCCTTTGACTGCTTTTGTGAATAGTTAATTTTATCTTTTGCCTTTAGTTAGTATTTGGTTGGTCTTCTTTCTTTGCTGTGAATTTATTTTCTCTGGTGACATCTATTAAGCCTTAGGAGTGCTTCCATCTAGAGCAGTCTCCTTAAAATATCCTGTAGAGGTGGTTTGTGGGAGGCAAATTCCCTCAACTTTTGCTTGTCTGGAAATTGTTTAATCCTTCCTTCAAATTTAAATGATAATCATGCTGGATACAGTATTTTTGGTTCAAGGCCCTTCTGTTTCATTGCATTAAATATATCATCTGTTCTCTTCTGGCCTGTAAGGTTTCTGTTGAGAAGTCTGATGATAGTCTGATGGGTTTTCCTTTGTAGGATATCTTTTTTCTCACTCTGACTGCCTTTAATACTCTGTCCTTGTCTTTGATCTTTGCCATTTTAATTATGATATGTCTTGTTGTTGTCCTCCTTGAGTCCCTTGTGTTGGGAGATCCGTGGGCTTCCATGGTCTGAGAGACTATTTCCTTCCTCAGCTTGGAGAAGTTTTCAGCAATTATTTCTTCAGAGACACTTTCTATCCCTTTTTCTCTCTCTTTTTCTTCTGGTACCCCTTATAATGTGAATATTGTTCTGTTTGGATTGGCCACACAGTTCTCTTAATATTCTTTCATTCCTAGAAATCCTCTTATCTCTCTCTGCCTCAGCTTCTCTGTATTCCTGTTCTCTGATTTCTATTCCATTAACAGTCTCTTGCACCTCGTCCACTCTGCTCTTTAGACCTTCTATTGCTTGTTTCACTTCTGTTATGTCCCTCCGGCCTTCATCCCTTATCTCTTGCATATTTCTCTGCAGGTCCATCAGCATGGTTATGACTTTTATTTTGAATTATTTTTCAGGAAGATTGGTTATATCTATCTCACCAGGCCCTCTCTCTGGGGTTGTCTGAGTGATTTTTGACTGGACCAGATTCTTCTGCCTTTTCATGGTGATAGATCTGGTCACAGGCAGGTGGCACTTGTCAGCTGGGAGAACAAAGTCCCTTCCTTCTTGGTCATCTTGCCCTTGTCTGCTGCCTGTGTCAGTTACCCACACAGTGGAAGCAGTCTCTGGGATAATCTCCTGAGCTGCCGTGGGTGGGGTGGCCCTCAGGATAGCCTAGCATACTGTGGGTTTGTGGCAGACATGCCTGGAGTGTTCTCCTTCAAGCACGGTGCCCCTTCATGCCTTCTGGCCCTTGCTCTGGCTTCGTCTGTCTGTCCTGGTTAGCTTGTGCTGGGAGGAGCCTTCGTGTGGTTGCTCTGGGCAGGGCTGTTCCCCGGCTGCTCCACAGTTGTGGTGGGTCAGTTGGTGCCAGCTAGGGGGATTGAATGGCAGGCTGCTTATCACCGTGAGGGGCTTTGGTTCTGTTACCCCCCAGGGGGTTAGGGAATCCAAAGTTCCTCAAGATTCCCAGCCTGCTGGGCTCAGTGTGCTGGGACGATTTTGTCCAGCTGTTGAGCCCTTGTCTCTTTAATACTTTTAAAAAGTGCCCACTTTTCTTTTGTCCCAGGGAAGCCGGCTGTGGGGACCCACACACAGTCTCGATCTCAGATCCTGCCCTTTCGTTTCTGTAATCCCCAATACACCATGCGATGTGTGTCTGTGCTCCCGATGCAGATCACCAGGGCTGGTTATTTAGCAGTCCTGTGCTTCCACTCACTCCCCACTCTGATTCTTTTCCTCCCCTGGTGAGCTGGGGTGGGGGAAGTGCTCGGGTCCTGTTGGGCTACGGCTTTGTAGCTCACCCTTTTTGTGAGATGCTGAGTTCTCGCAGATGTACATGTAGCCTGGCTATTGTACTGAATCTTCTGGTCTCTCTTTTAGCAATAGTTGTATTTGTTGTATTTTCAAAAATATATATGGTTTTGGGAGGAGATTTCTGCCGCCCTACTCATGCCGCCATCTTGAACCTCTCTCCCTCCTGGTCTCTGATTCCTATTCCATTAACCACCTCTTGCACCTCATCCAGTCTGCTCTTATGTCCTTCTATTGATTGTTTCATTTCTGTTATCTCCCTCTAGATTTGATCCTTAGTTCTTGCATATTTCTCTGCAGCTCCATCAGCATGGTTATGATTTTATTTTGAATTCTTTTTCAGGAAGATTAGTTATATCTATCTTGTCAGGGAAGTTTTCAGCAAGTACTTCTTCAAAGACACTTTCTATCTCTTTTTCTCTTTCTTTTTCTTCTGGTACCCTATAATCCAAATATTGTTCTGTTTGGATTGGTCACACAGTTCTCTCGGTATTCTTTCATTTTTAGAGATCCTTTTTTCTCTCTGTGCCTCAGCTTCCTTGTATTCCTCTCTTCCCTAATTTCTATTTCATTTATTGTCTCCTCCACCATATCTAATCTGCTTTAAATACCCTCCATTGTGTTCTTCAACAATTGGATCTCTGTCCTAAACTTGTTCCTGAGTTCTTGAATATTTTCTGTACCTCCATGAGCATATTAATGATTTGTATTTTGAAATCTCTTTCAGGAAGATTCATGAGGTCGATTTATTTGAATCTTTCTCAGGTGTATTCATAATTTTGCTTGGAACCAAGTTCCTTTGACGTTTCATAATTTGTGTATGGCGCCCTCTAGTGCCCAGAAACTCTACTCTCTGGAGCTGCTCAGCCGCTGGAGCAATGTTGGGGGTTACAGGGGTGTGGTCTTGGTGCTTGAGGGGAGGAAAGAACTGTTTCCTGCTTCCAGGCTGCTATGCCTGTCACCACTGCCAGAACCAGTGGGCGGAACACACAGGTGTAATCCTCTATGCTTTGTGTTTGTAGCTGCCACAGGTGGGGCTTCCCTCTGACTGGCCTGACACCAGGGCAGGGGTTGCCTGTTTGCGAGCCTGAACCAGGTGCAGGCTAGCAGGGAGGAAGACACAGCAGGCTGCGTATCATGGTGGGGGGCCTTGGAGCTGCGTAGCCAGTCAGGGGGATGGAGTGCCTGAAGATGGTTTAAGCTCCTAACCTGCTGGGCAGAGTGCAACCAGACAATTTTGTCTTCCTGTCCTTTCTCCTGAGCAGTAAGCTCTGTGCAGTCCTTGCCCCTTTAGCAGCCCTCTCGCTTTTAGGAAGTCTCTCAGACTGCCCACCCAGGTCTGCTGGAATTTCCATCTCTCCAGGTATTTCACCTGTCTTGGCTTTCTAACCCCACTAAATCCCCAGAGCACCATGCAATGTAGGTTCGTGCTCCCAGGGCAGATCTCCAGGACTAGGTGTTCAGCAGTCCCAGGCCTCCCTGCTCTGTTTCTCTGCCTCCCGGCCAGTGAGCTGACTAGAGGAAGGGCTTGGGCCCCTTTGGGTCACAGCTTTGGTACATTACCCTGTTCCGTGGAGTCTGCTCTTTTCTCCAAGTGTATGCAGTCTTGTGCAGTCTTCTTTCCTGTTGCTCTTTCAGGGTTAGTTGTAGTAATTATATTTTCATATTATATGTGGTTCTAGGAGGAGGTCTCTGTCTCACCTCTCATGCCGCAATCTTTAATCCAACCTCACATTTGGTTTTCTCTTATGAAATATTTTTATTTTTATTTTATTTTATAAAAATGTAGATTAGCATACAGTTGTAAGAATTAATATAACTACATTTACCTCTCTGCTTCCTATTACCCAGCTGCCTGACCCCAGCAACCACTAGTCTGTGTTTTATCTCTATAATTTTGCCACTTGAGAGTCATATAATTCCCTTGAGAGTCATCCAAGTCACATCAATGGTTTGCTCCTGATACTGCTGATACGAATCCATGGTATAGGCATACCACAGTTTGTTTACCATTCACCTGTTGAGGGACATCTAGTTTGTTTGTGGTTTGGGGATATTATCAATAAATCTGCTCTGAACATTCATGTACAAGATTTTATGTGAGCTGTGTTTTCATTTCCCTGGGATAAATGCCCAAGAGTGCAGTTACTGAAGTGGATTATGATTGCATCTTTTCTTATAAGAAAGTACTGTATTCTTGAGAGGCTGTGTCATTTTGCATTCCCACCAGCAATGTATTCATGACCCTTGGATTTATTTTAAAATTTCCAACACTCACTTTTGTTCAGTATTTTAATAACTGATTTGTTGTCACTATTTACATTTTATCTTTACCTTGCAGTTTACATCAAATTTATTTATGGGAAGCTATTTAGTTATTTTTAATAGTTTTAGGTGTTAGGGAAATAGCTTATTTCCAGTTTTATAATAGGATTTCATATCTACAAAGAGAAATAGAAAGCACCTACTTAAGAAAATATAAATCAAGGATATGTCTTTATTCTATAATGACCAGGACTACTGTGCATATGAAGACCTAAAGGAAGGTATACAAGTATTAATATACTTAAGTAAGTGTTTCCCAAGGTGGAACTCTAAGTTCCTAAGATAATAACTCATTATGTTGGAAAAAGAATGGTATTTATACTACTGTTAAATAAAAATGCCTTCAAACATTTTTTAAAAAATGGAAATAGCATTATTTCTACTTTGAAATAAATGTTTATTAGAAGAAGAAAAAAAACACAGAAAAGGATAAAATGAAATAAAATTAACCATAAGAGTGGTCACAGGAAACTGACTTTCACACTGTGGGTAAATTGCAGTATTTCCAGAATCTCCCACTTGGCCTTAGTGCATCTCCCTATCAATAGATATTTCCAAGGGGTGAAGAGAAGTAGTCTATCTCCATATCAATAGGTGATTAAGAGTTGGAAAGAGGGCATATCTGGACCTGAGAGGTTGGGTGGGATCCCTTTTTTCAGTCGGGTTATGAGAGACATGGGGGAGCAGAAGTGGACAACTGCTTGTATGCAATAAATGGGTTTTTCCCACTATATTTCTCCCTTTGACTGATTTCAGTTTCAAAGGTATTTTGCCCCAGGCTGAGAAAATATCCCCCACCCCCCACCCCTAGTTATACACCCATTCATTACTTAAATGTCTTGGTGACTCAATGAGCATTTCTGGAGATAAAAATGGTAAATGTTAGGAAAGGAGACTAAAGTGAAAGAAATATAACTTTCGTTTCAAAAGTTTATTGCTAGAATGCAATGGTCACAAACTCAAAGCAAGAAAAGTTATCATGAGGCTACCTTAGCTGTTAAATTATGAACCCAGATAGCTGGCTGTCACCTCTCTTCGGAGACTTCAAGCCAACAAAGTTACCAACTTCTTTTTTTTATTAAATGCCTATCATTTAGTTTCTTATAGTGATCAATATAGTACCTGCCACTGGTCTTCTTAAACTTGACTATCCTGAATTGAGTTTACAAAGACAGTGTTAGAAAGTGAAAATGAAAGAAATGTGTACACCTCTTAATTTAATTTTGAATCTCAACCATTATCTTCAATTGATCCTGGAAGCACTGAAGGAGGAACAATTTAAAAATGAGTTCACTCCAGCAGTGCCAGATTCAATCACCCACCTATTGTGTACTGTCAGCTTGAGGAGCATCTTTTGCTTATTATTTTGCCATTGGAGAAAAGAATCCTTAAAATTAAAAAAACAAACCAAGAAAAACCCTGTCTCCCAATTATCTGCCAGAGAATACAGTTTAAAGTAAATCAACACTTTATTGTAAAATATTTCCCTAGTTGCTCCATGGACAAAGTCCTTGAGGAATCAGTCATGTATTGCAAGTATCAGTAGAGCTTAGACCAGCTGAGATGCCTAACTTGCAGCATTTTATTTATTCACAAGGAAATCTTGACTTAAATTAGCTATATTCTGTCTTGGCTCACTTGATTATTTAGATTTACACAGGGGTTGGGGAAGCAATTTATGCTATTCAAAGATGCCAACTTGTCAGAGAGGAAATCAAGGTGATTTTCATAAAGCCAGTTTTACGGAAGAGTTCCTGAACTTCTACAAGAAATGCTATCCCATTTTCCTCTTATTCCCTCATAGACGTATGGAAATATTGTGATACATCTTTGCTTGTTCCCATTCTCATTTTTCTTTGAGTATAGGTATCCATATTGATCCAAATGAATTAAAAATTTCAACTTGATCCTGTAAATCTTATCAAAGTTTCCAAGGCACTAATATGCAAGAAGTTGAAAATTAAAGGTAAATTGCATTTTACTTTGTATATTTGAAAAAGGACACAAAACCCCATCTTGCTACATACAGTTTTTCTTGATTAGTTGTAGTCTTTTTTTAAAAGTATAAGCAATAGACAATTTTTACTTAATCTTTGTGAATTTCAGCCATAGGGGTCATTGTCTGCTCTTACTACCTGATTGAAGACTCAGTTGAAGATCTTACAATCATCAAGTTTTGGTATTCTATGGAACCTTCAAGAACTGTTTAGTTCAACATTTACATTTGTCTTTATTTCCTAAGTGAGATATTTAATGTACTAAGCCACCAGTTCAGTTTAATAAGCTAATAGTAGCAGAGTCAAGGGTAGGGATCAGAGTACCTTGGTGCTGCTGACGGCTTCCCTGCACTGTACTGTTGTCTTTAAAGAGAATGGGGAAAACGCATGTAATCCTGTCTACGGTGCATAGACCCTAGGGTGGCTCTGATGGCTCTTCCCCATCTCTCTTCATCCCTTATGTTCATGCCTGTAGAATCCTCTACCATTCAGACGAAACATGCACCTTCCTTCTAATCAACAGAATTTGGTAAACGTATATTGCAGGCATATAATCTTGAGTTGATCAAAAGTGAGGCTATCCTCGAAGGCCTCATTTTTTCAGCAAAAGCCCTTAAAAGAGGGACAAATTTCTCCCTGAGGTCAGGCTCCAAATAAGAGAGATTTTCCTAGCTGGCTTGATGAAGTGGTCATGCTGAGGAAGCACAGGGGGCAAAACACTGCAGGTGGCCTTTAGGAACTATGGACAATCTCTAGCACCTGAGGATGGTCTTTGGCCTACAACCAGCAAAAACCAAGGGCCCTCAGTCACATGGATAACTGTATATATATCCTGACAGTAACCTGAACGAGATTATAAGCAGATCTTCCCCAGTCAAGCCTACAGTTGAAAACATAACCCAGCCAATACTTTAACCATAACCTTAAAAGACCTTGAAGAGAAGACCCAACAGAGCTGAACCTGGACTCCTCATTCACAGAAACTATGAGGTATTAAATGTGTGTGTATCGAATCCTACCATTTGCAACAATATGGATGGAGGTAGAGGGTATTATGCTCATTGAGATAAGCCAGGCAGAGGAAGACAACTATGAAATGATTTCACTCATTTGTGGAGTATAACAACAAAGCAAAACTGAAGGAACAAAACAGCAGCAGACTCACAGACTCCAAGAAAGGACTAGCAGTTACCAAGGGAAGGGATTGGGGAGGGTGGGTCAGAAGGAAGGGAGAAGGGGATTAAGGGGCACTATAATTCACAATCACAGTATAGGTGGGTCACGGTGAAGGCAGTATAGCATGGAGAAGACAAGTAATGACTCTACGCTGATGGACAGTGACTGCCATGGAGTGTGGGGGGGACTTGATAATATGAGTGAATGTTGAAACCACAATGTTGCTCATGTGAATCCTTCATAGGTATCAATAATACATTAGATTTTTAAAAAGTGTGTGTGTTGTTTTATGCTGCTAAATTTGTGGTTTTTACTCTGCTATGGAAAACTAATGTGCTTTCAGACTTAAATATATTTTTAACCTATTTATGTATAATTCCTAGTTTAGCGCTTCATAGTCTTCCTTCTGGCATCACATCCCTTCCTCAACATTGCTGCACGTTTATCTCAGAGCTCCAGCCAAACTAAAAAAAAAAGAGATTATGTCCTCAGGCAGTGGTTCCCAGCCATTTGAGTTTACAAACCAGAATAATTTTAAAATATGCTTTGGGAGAAACATACTTGTCAACCTTTAATTTTACAACATCATGGCATTTTAATAACACCAACTAGTATCTTTGAAAGAAGAGTTTGTAACTTATGAACACACACACACACATTCATTCACTCTTTAATTTTCCCATTTACTTTCAAATGGAACAGACAAAACATTACACAGATTCATACCAGACTATAGACTGCCATATGGAAGATACTCTTGTAAGGAGAACTTTTACAGCCTTTGGGCAGCACACAGCATATAGCATCCTCTACTACCTTTTTCAGCCTGCATATTATCTTTCTGGATTAAGGTGATTTTTTTTTTAATTGTGAACTGGAAATGTATAAGTTGTCTTCTTATACCCCATTAATTATAGTCATACAAAAACACCTCTCGTGTACCAGGTACTGTTCTATACACTCAATGCATATCATATCATTGAATCTTCACTATGATTCACATTATATGATTACAGATGAGGAATATTAGACAATTAGGGCTTAAGTAACTTTCCCAAAGTGATCTTAAGTGACTGAATCCACACTTTTAAACACTGTTAGACTTTTATATGAAGTCACATTCTGCCTTGTGTATATTATTCCTTCTTCTCCATAATGATTTTATGAAAAGATTGAATCATAAACTGGATTGAAATTTGGTGGAAAAGAGGATATAAGAAAGGCATGCAATGGAGCAAAGATGTCTCTTCAACAACGGTGCTGGAACAACCGAGCATCCACATGAAGGAAAAAAATGACCCCAGACACAGAGTTTACACCATTTACGAAAATCAACTCAAAATGGATGATAGATTTAAATGTAAAGTGAAAAACTATAAAACTCCTAGAAAGTAACAAAAAAAAAAACAAAGGCCTTGGGTATGGTAGTACCTTTTAAAGTACAACACCAAAGGTATGATCCATGAAATAATTGATAAGCTGCACTTCGTTAAAAATTAAAAGCTTCTTCTCTGCTAAAGACGATATCAAGAGAATTAGGATGTTAGCCACAGACTGGGAGAAAATATTTGCAAAAGTTATCCAGAATATAAAAAGTAATTCTTAAAATGAAACAATAAGAAAACAAACATTATTTAAAAATGGGCCCAAAACCTTAGAAGACACCTCACTAAAGAAGATTTATAGATGGCAAATAAGCATATGATAAGATTCTCCATGTCATATTTCATCAGGTAATTGCAAGTTAAAAGATACCACTACACATATATTAAAATGACCAAAATCTGGAACACTGACAATACCAAATGCTGGTGATGATGTGGAGCAACAGGAACTCTCTCATCATTGGTGGGAATGCAAAATGGTACAGCCACTGTGGAAGACAGTTTGTCAATTTCTTATAAAACTATATGCGTTCTTACCATGTGATACAGCAATCATGCTCCTTGGTATTTACTCAAAGGAGTTTAAAACTTATGCCCACACAAAAACCTGCACATGGATGTTTATAGCAGCTTTATTAGGAATTGCCAAAGTTTGGAAGCAACCTAGATGTTCTTCAGTAAGTGAACTAATAAATAAACTGCAGTACATGTATACAATGGAATATTATTCAGCACTGAAGAGAAATGAGTTGTGAAACAATAAGAAGACAAGGAGGAACCTTAGATTCATATTACTAAATGAAAGAAGATAATCTGGAAAATCATACATACTGTATGATTCCAAATATATGACATTCTGGAAAAGGCAAAACTATAAAGATAAAAATATCACTGGTTGCCAGGTGTGAGGGGTGGGAGAGAGATAACTAGGGGCACACAGAGGATATTAGGGAGTGAAAATACTCTATACGATATCATAATGGTGGATATATGTCATTACACATTTGTCTAAGCCCATAGAGTGAATACACCAAGAGTGAACCTTAAGATAAACAATGGACTTTGGGTGATTATGATGTATCAGTTAATAACAACTACACACACACACACACACACACACACACATATACATACAAACATACAACCATTCTGCTGAGTGATGCAGACGGTAGGAGAGGCTATGCATGTGTGGGAACAAGGGGTATATGGCAAATCTCTGTACCTTTCTATCAATCATAAAGCTAAAACTGCTCTAATGAAATTAAGTCTGTAAGAAAAAATAAATAACAGCCACTACCCATATATTAAAATGACCCAAATCTGGAACACTGACAATACCAAATGCTAGGCCAGAGAAGTTGTGAGAATTGAGTGAGATAATCAGTGTCAAATGTTTAGCACAGGGCCTGACACACCTAAAATCTCATTACATAATGAGCTTTTTTATTATACTTAAAATAATTTCACAAATGGATATTATTTATAAATTAGACAGAGAGAGGTTAAATAACTCTTATGACATGAATTCCTTTGACTTTGAAATGATGGCTAGATTTCAGAATATAGCTTCTTTTTCCTGGCCTTTATTATTCTTGCAGTGGTATAAACCTGCTGATCATTACAATACCAAAGTTTGCCTAAGAATAACTGAAAAGAGATAAAGAGTAACATAAGATATAAGTCATCGACACTGAAAAACTATAGGATTGATTCACATATAAGCAAATTTTGGTCAAACACCCACTTTCAACATTTAGCATTTGATAGGATTGACATGGGGATTCTTGCAGAATTCTGAAAAGAGATAAGTTGAGGTTTCGTTGGTTCTTTCCACCTGCCCATCTTTTTTATATATCCACTTGGTAGAATTTGTGTTGAGTGAAATATAGATCAACATAACTTGATAACATGAAGATATGAATGATCATATATTTTTAATCTGTTCAATATATTAAGATTTACATATAAATGAAATACATCTAAAATGATCAATTTTAGATAAAATTTTGAGTGAATTTTTAGAAATAATAAGTGCAATTTTGGGTAGAAAAATAAAGTACTATATTGTTCTATTAAACACACTTTCAGAGATTGATAAATTAGAACAAAGGAAATAATATTATGAGTGCATCTTTCTCCATGGTTTGTAGAAAAAGAGAGTGGGACTGAGTCCAAATGGCTGAAAATGGTGCTATCTTGCATAAACTTGATGGTCCTAATTGCTAAATAAAGTAAGTCTTTTCCATTTCTGACTTTAGTGATTTTATGATTGTGCAAACTGAATATTAAAGGAGGTTTTGATTAAAACACACCCACACACAAACACATACCTGAGTCTATTATTCTTTATATGTTTATAGGGATTTAGAAACTGGTCTAAAAAGCCATTTTTTTGAGACGAATAGACGACAAGGTCACACAAAGATCTGTGAATGTACACACATGTACTTCTATGATCAGCTTTAACAAGGCATAATTGGGGAGCTATGTGAAATACCACTTTATTGGACTAGCCACATGTGATCGGCCATAGTTAAAGACATAGATATAGCCACACAGAGAAGACAAAGCAGAAGGAAATGGGAAATTCCCTTGGAAACATGAAAGGGAATGATCCTAGCTTAACCAATTAGTTTTGCGTCCTCCCCCACTCCAAGCCCTGTGTCCTTTTTTTCTCTCTCTCAAGCTTGAATGAACTCTGATGTAAGCTATGGAGGGTATGTCCACCTGGCTTTAATCTAGAGAGAGTTAATAGGAAAAAGAGAAAAAAATTATGTTTTGTCATTTATAACTACATAATGGATTCCTCTGCAGATATATGTAAGGCCCTTGAAAATTTCAGTGGCCAGTGAGATTTTTAAAGATCATCACATAAAATTAGATTTTTTTAAATTAGATTTATGTCTCTAGATAGCAAAAAAAGAAACCTACAACATCAAAATAAATGTTTAATTAAATATCTGCATAACACTATGTCACTTCATTATTAAATTTAGTATTCATAAAAGTTTTATGACATTTCAAAACAGTTTGGTGGATAAATTTTTCCCATTTTCCAAGAATTTCCAAGCCTGCAAAATGTCAAAAAATTACAACCATTCATAAATTATATCCATTACACTTAGCTCAAAGCAAACTTATGACATTTCTTTCCCCAAATTTTCCAGTGAATAGTTAGTGCTGAATGTGGGTGTGCTTTAGTGCTTGCTATGATGCATGTTGTTCTTTCAAAAACCCCAAGTTCTTAAAGCAATTCCACTTTGAATTTATCCACTGCCTGCTGTGTCATGATAGACAAGGAAGACATATTTGGTTCATGGTTCACTACTCTAAAACCTTTTAAACTAGGGGGAAGCCGTAGACTGTTCTCTGGGAGCAGTCCCTGGGCAGAGAGTCATGTGTACAAAGCTTACTGTTGCATATTCTTAGGAGATATGCCTAAAAGGAAGCATGGAAGGCAAACTGGGCAGAGGGAGAGGCTCTCTGCCCTACGGTTATAGTAGAGGGCTCACTGGCCCTACAGTGAGCTCTCAGCAAGGATGGCCCTTCAGAGTTGCCCTAAACTCACACAGGGAGTAAGGCCTCTGAATCCTGCATCAGGTAGTTATTAGTCTGGTGTCGCCTGGGAGGACACTCGACCTTTGGTGGGCAGCTCTACCCAGCTGCGGGAAACACGTTAGTGAGGAAATCTGGACGTGAAGCACCGCAGTGTATATGCTTTTTACGAGAGTATCAGATTACCTCATCCCAAAAGTCAGCCCATACTTTGCAGTTATAGACAAAGGTCTACTGGGGAAGAGCTAGGATTTCATCCAGTTCATTGTTTATCAGATTAATATAATGGTAATGATGTATTCCTGGAGTAAGGTGCCCTCCGTACTGGAGTTTAATATTTAAGTGTAAGAGGTGTGCTAGATCAAGCTACCAGTGAGATATTCGATGATCAAAGGTTTCCTGAATATTTGAAATGCTGAACTAGTGGTGCAAAATACACATGCACAGTTCTGGATTTAATCTAATTTGGTCAAATTATAATCTGGAGTTATCTACTGAGCATCTATTACTGATCTGGACCTCTGAATACATTATATCACTCAGTTCTCAATTCATGACTCCTACTTCAAACAACAGGAAACTGATGTCTAGAGTGTTGATGTCACTTGACTGAATTCACACGAGCTGTAAGGCATGAATGATAGAATTATTCCAAATCTCTTTGACACTGAAGTCCAGATTTTTGTCCCCAATCTACTCTGTTGCCATTGTATTCCAGAAGAAGTTTCTCAAAGTCCTTTAAAATGTACACAAAAATGATATAAAGTTATGACCAGCAAAGAAAAGCTACAGGTGCATACTAATTTCATTTTAAATATAGCTTGCTGTTATGTCCACATGCTGTTTGAAGCACTTTATTGAATAGACTCTTCACATCTCTCAAAGGGATATTCTATCATTTTACTACCCCTGTTTAGAGACTGGTTAAATAAGGAATAGATAGGGTTAGGTAGCTTCCCAAGCTTATACAGCTTTAAGCAGTGGGGCTGGTATCAGACTCCTGCAGTGTGACTCTAAAACTCCCACCTGATCACAAAGCTCTGTGCCTTTTTGGGTTAAGTGTTGATGTATTATGTTTTAAGTGCCATTGCTTTTAAAAAAGAAAGTGTTCCCATTGACGCACATGTCTGGAAGCCAAAGCCAATGTGTATAATATCTAGAAAACTTCGAGGACTACAAATGAACAGAACCTGAGTGTTATTTTTAAGCAGAGGTAAGGCTTCTGCCTTTGTCCCTAACAATGGTAGCAAAAGTGTACTCCAGATGACACGTGTAGCAAAATGGGGTCAAGGTTTTGAAGAAGGCCCCCTGATGAAAGAGGAAGAGTAGTTAGTATCATACCTCAAGGGTTGTTGTTTCAATCTCTCATCAAAAGAGCCATCCAAAAAGATCTCTACATCTACAAAAATATCAACATTGTACTTTCTCTAAAGCTTAGGTATTTCTTAGCTCCTCTCTTATACATTTTTTAAGACTATATGATGGAGGAGACTTTTAACCAATCATTTCCAGCATATGCAGGGGAAGATGATTTTTTTCTCTGAAAGGTTGTTTTTTAAAGCTTTTCTCCTCCTACGGTATAGTCAAGTGCAAAAAGGAGATATTGATTAAAGTGAGTAATTCAGTAATTTGATAGTTATATAATTGAAAAACAATTTTGTGGCTGTTTTAAGCCTAATAAATATATACTTAGAGATTTTTCTGATCAACAATGTTCAGGGACTTTCTTTTATTGTGATGGCCTTGTGCTAACAATCAAGACCGAGAAGAAAGACAGAACCATGCATATATTATCTTTTAAATTATTTTATAACCATATAGTTAGGATTTCTAGAATAAGTATTCTACTTTTGCCATTAAGAGCAAATATTTTTTAACAATGATTTCCTATGTTGCAGAGAAAATTCTAGTATTAGCCAAGGTAAAACCATAGTGTGAGAATTCTTGCTTCAAGTCATGCACTGGGCACATGTAAGCTTTAATGGGTACTAATGGACACGTCTTAGTTTTGACCCTTAGGTTAGAAATAACAGCTTGCTGTTATTTTTCAGGATGAATAAAATCTATTTTTAAATATTTTAGAAATCTCAGGGCTTTTTTCTCCTTATAAATAGACAAATAAATGGCCACATTAGCAATCACACTTCAATGTGAGCCAAGGACATTTTAAAAATGTCACAACTCAGGGTTAACACTCTTATTTTTGACATTTGGACTTCAGATTTTTCTCCTTAATTGTCTGTTTGCTGACTCATTGCCATATACAGGGATTTAATGTCAAATGCATCTTTCTCCTGCATTGCCGTAAGATATAGAGTCTAAATTCATGCATTGTGGAATATCAGATTTTTCCAAGTTCTATAGCAGTTTCAACCTTTTGAATACAGGGAGGTCCTCTGCTCAGGCCAAAACTGTCCCCAGCAAGGATTGCCAGTAATGTCAGTTACTGATTCCAACTACAAGCCGCTCACTTTCTAGATGCTTGTGGGTTCGATTTTCTTGACCAGTAGAAACATTGTGGGCTAGTCTTACAAAAGCAAATATGAATGCAGCCAACACATTCACTGTTATATAAGAAATCAAATATATCCTCAAGGTGATGCTGTTAAAGATTAACTGACTGACATACCTGGGACTTAACTGTTCTTTTTAAATCAGGTTCACATCCAGAATGGCACCAAATGAACTGAAGTATGACCTCCACACACACACTGTCCACTTAAGAGATCTTAAATACAAAAACATCCTAACTCTAAGAGCATGGAAGATTGAAATTCCAGCTGGCTCATACCATCCAAGGTGAATAATAGAGAATGAAAACATCATATGGTGGTGATTTCAGCTTTGAAATGTTCAGTTTAATCCAGAACTCATGCTATTCATTTACCCATTCAACAAACATCTATCAACAATCTTTTAGGTTCCATATATTGGGCTGGTTGCTAAGAAAACAAAGAAAATAGTTGCTTCTTTCAACAAATCTGGGAGCCTAAAGACTAATTTCTGTCTTGCATGCCCCTGTTTGTATAAGATTGGCCTTTGCCTCCCTGACTAGATTATCATGACCTTTATAATCCATTATAAGTCCCAGAGTATATACTAAATCCTTTAGCAGCCTTTCTTTCCAAGGTTTTCCTGTGTTTAAGCCACAGTCCTCCTGTCTTAACCCCCTATCCCAACTACAGAATGTGGTCTTAGACTTTTAGACAGTATATCAGGAATCTGTCTTTTTGCCACAGCTGAAATGACTGAGGATGGGCACCTATCTCAAGGCTGACAATTTTGTGACTGAGGAACAGCATCTGGTGTGGCTTTGAGCCAAAGTTTTGCCCAAATATGGACAAGATGATTGGTTAGGTCAGTCATAAATGATCTCCACAGAATTTGAAAGAGTGAAACAAAAAAGTTGTATCAAGCTCATGCAAAGAGAGAGAGAGAAAGAGAGAGGGGGAAGATAGTATGTAGGAACTATGGGACAACAAAAGTTCTGAATGAACAGACACCATGATGCTCCGAGATAATGAGAGGCAGTCATGGTGGATGACGTGAAATAAGAGAGAACAACAAGCTGGTTTTTTTTTCTAATTGCATCAGAGCTGCAAGTTCCTGGAAAGCAAAAAACCCTGATTTCCAATCTTTCTCTGTTGGCTATGCAGCTGCTCCTGGATTTCTCTCTTTCTTCGCTGTAGTCTTCTAATAAATATCCATTATTTAAGGTGAATTTAGTGAGTCTCTGTCCCTTTCAATTGAAATAGCCTATAATATTTTGTTACTGTAAATGTGTAAAAAGTGCCCTAATGAGTTACCAAAACAGAGTTTTGGTCCTTAACTCTGAAGAGTTTGTGAGAGCATAGTCAGAAATAGGATATACATAAATCACTAATGAACATATAGATACACATACAATCTGTGCTTGATTATTTTTCAACGATATATAGGTACATCTAAGAATGAACACAGCTGTGATACATGTCTGAATGCAGCCACTCCAAGCTGCATGCCCAGGGGGGAGGTTTCCCAATGAAGAAATGTGCAAGGCATTTCAAGGAGGAAGAACTCAGAGCCAGGACTGAAATAGGAGAAATTATAGATAAAAGTTTTCAAGGAAAATAGGAGGTAATTTTAATTGTCATATATGATATAATTTAATCCTTATGGAAAACTCTGGGTAATAAGTATTCTACACTATAAAAAATAAGAAAATTGAGGCTCAGGGAGCTTGCAATAACTTCTCCAAAGTGAAGCTTGAAAGTGAAATTGGTTACTTTTTGGCTCTAATGCCCACATTCTCTTCATTTTACCAATTTGTCTGATCCTCATTCAATATAAATCATTTGACGCCAAACAGAACATATATAACGTCATTTCCAAAAGAGCTCCAGACTCCTGATCTTCTGCCCTCACTCTTCCCCTGAATCTTCTAGAGAGGAGATTCCTGTTAATTAAATGCTGTCAAGGAAGGGACTGTATTTACTTAATAAAGTGGGTCTGGGCATGCACTAGGTGGTCAAGAAATATCTATTGAACAAATGCTTTAAAGGAGCTTTCTACACCACACATCACAGATTACCCCCAAATCGACCTTGGCTAATCCAAATGCAGCTTTGCTTGGTTGGCTGAAGTTGTGAAAAGAACAAAGGTGTCTTACTATTTGTGGAGATGCAAAGTCACTTAGAATTTGAGCCTGTGGGCCCTGGAGACAGCATCTGCATTTGAAACCTGACAGCCACTTCACAGCTTGTTGCTTTAAGCAAGCTGCTTAATCTTTCTAGTCTCAGTTTCCTCAATGTAATGAATTAATAATAGATAATGGTATGTTTGATATGATTATTGAGTTAATATTGTGAAATATTTGGGAAAGTGTCAGGAAAATGATAAGGGCTCAATAAATGCAAGCTACTTTGAAGGAACCTCAGAGGGTTTTCAATCAATATTACTTACATTAATTCCCTGGTCAAGGGCAGACCTTTCTCAGGTTATTTGTGATTTACCAGCATCAACAGAACCCTATAATGTGGATATATTCATGCGTGGGGCCTGTTGGTGGTGGTGGGGTGGGTGAGGGGTACTCCTGTCTTGAGGGAGCTTTACAAGTTAATAGAAATCCTACTTTTCAAATGGGACATTCTGTAACTGGTCAGATAATAAATACATAAATTGTGTGAGCTATACAGTCTCTGCCACAACTACTCAACTCTTGTGCTGGAAAAATAGTCATAGGCCATAGCCCAGATGCACTTTGAATATTAATATTTGATCAGGGGTAAATCCTTTAAACTTTATGACCAAAATTTCCCATTTATGAGTTGGAATAAATGCTTCATGAAACACCTTTAAGATAAAGGCTCTACTCACTTTTAGCATACAAAGACTTAGAAAACCCATGTAGCAAAACCAAAATTACTATTTTATTAAGATTTCTAAATTCTCCCCACCTCTTCTTCTAAATGGAATCCTCCTGTTTTACCTACTTAGGTTTTCCTCCTCCATCTCACCTGACTGATGATTTTGAGATTTTATAATGCACAGTAAATAGAATAGGATCAAGGCAGGAGGATAAGATAGGGATGCTTGCCAGGCCTGGAGAAAACAGTTCTGTGGAAGGTTCCAATGTGAGAATATATCTATGATATATAATATAATATGTGAGAAAAATATAAAGAAAATAAAGTAGTGATGCTGTGGCATATTTATTCTTTTCACTATGTCTGAAAATTGTTAAGAGAAAAGTTTATTTTGAGATTTTTTTTTATTGTGAGCTGGGATCTTTAATCAGAATATCATTCTGGGACTAGGCCACATGGGTGATGGTTTCTTAAATATTACAAATTTATAATCATTGTGGTACTTCTCCAGGTTGAGGAGAAAGATGCCAATGTTACTTTAATTCTGCAGTGGCTATAATTGTGATTTTTATACACTTGTATTTTGGTGGATGGGAAGTAGCTTCAGATAGAATCATAATAGTTGGCAGCCAGGTACTTTCATACATACTTGAAAAATATTTCTGTCTTCCAAAGCAGGATAATACTAGTGATGGCTTTTGAAGCAGAGATCACATCTTTATGTAAAACATCACTAGTTTTCAAACTGTGTCCTTCCCAGTTGAGTTGCTGCACACTTGAAATAACCCTTAATGAGTTTTTGATGATATCCTATTCCATTGACAATACTGAGAAGTTAAAGATTCTTTTATTCTTATATATTGGCATGTTTTTCTAGAATTCTACATTTCTGTTTGATCTCTAATCCCAGTATGATTTTGATCTTATTAAAGTTTTACTTTAGAAAAATACATTTTTAGTCTTGCAAATTGTTTCCAAGACCTTAATAGGCTTGCAGAAATTCTTGGTTGCTTTGATATGGACATTTGTCCTAACATATTTCAAAATGGTTTTTATCTCCACAATCAACTTTTAAGAACACCTTTTCACAGCAACTGTTCTGTTCAGCACCTGGGACAGTTTCTAACACATTCAGTAAATATTTGTGGAATGAATAAGCAAATGAACAGTCATGAAGAATGACTCAAACATACCTTTACTTGTAAAAGATACTAAATTTGCACAAATTTCCAGTCTCAAGAAAACTAAATAAAACCTAATAGAATAAGCCAATGGACTAGGCCATGATGCATTGGAAAACATCTTTCTTTCAGGTTTGGGACAAATACAATATTGCTTACTTTCAGGATTAGTCTAGGTATTATTTACCATTGTACTTAAAAATCAATTGGATTTTGTATGCAGTGTGAAATCAGACATACTGAACACCCTAAATTAAAATATTCTCTCTCTTTTTTTCCTCTCCTTATCTCTCTAATGCCACCCTCTATGTGCCAGGGTGATACACTAGTCACTGAGTACCTCTGCAACCTTCTTTTCTCTCTATTCACCTTTGGGATTCTCCTGAAAGAAAGTAATGCCGCTTTTAAACCTTCACTCTTAAATTAAACTTTTATTTTTCATGGGGAATGTTAATACTGTTTTGGATGAAAACAAAACACTAGGCTCACTATTGTTATAAACATGCTAATGTTAAACCACTATCATGTTCTGTTTCTCAGAAATAATGCACCTTTTTCAAATGCTAAAACTATTCTCTAAGTTCTAGGGCAAAGGTCTTCTCCACAGATAATACTACTGGGAACGACAGAAAACACAGATATTTAAATGGTGATACTTTATTCATGACCATATGCTGCTACTTATTTCTGTAGCAAGGCATTAATACATGTATTCCTTTTTTTCTTCTCTTTCGATGGACTCACATTATTATTATTAAAGTACAACTTACAATAGGCTGATGAATGATAAGTAATCTAATATTCACAGATTGATGCATCCAGTAGTTATTATATTACTCCTACCCTGCATTGGCAAGTGAAATATATTCATAATAAAATGTGATTTAGAAATTAAAAGTAAGTTTTTCACTTACAACACATGAAAATAAATTATGATTTAAAAATATTACAGATACCATATTTAGTAAAAATCCATAGTAGAGTGAAAAAGACAAAAATCTGAAAGAAGTGTGAACTTAATAAACATCTACTGAATTCATTTTATGTGCAGGATACTTCAAATATAAAGATGGTTAATGCTTTGGAATTTAGAGAGACAAATTAAAAATTATTATGCTTGCCAAGCCATATCCATTATTTCATCAAAATAAATGCTCTAAATATACTGATTAAAATATAAAAACTTTCAGATTGGATTAAAAAAAGAACAAGATGCTACTATATGCTATTGAAAAGAAATCTAAATAAAAGGACACAACTAGGTTAAAGTAAAAGTACAGGAAAATATATATTCTGAAGATAACAATCAAAAGATAGTTAAAATGGCTACTTTAATATCAGACAAAGTATACTTCAGAACAGGGATAAAGAGAGACACTACACTGTGATTAATGGGTCAAACCATCAAGACCACACAAAAACCCTAAATGTGTTAAGTGCCTAACAAGAAAGCTTCAAAACACATGAGGTAAAAACTAATAGAACTGAAAGAATTAGACAAATGTGCAATTGTAGTTGGAGACTTCAACACTCTTTGCTCAAGAATTGGTAGAAAAAGCAGACAGAAAATTACTAAGTATACAGGAGATTTGTATACTATCAACTAACTTGACCTATTTGGTATTTGTAGAATACTCTACCCAATAACAGCAGATTATTAAAGTTCACAAGGCATATTCACCATGATATCCTGGACCATAAAACAAGCCTTAAATATGTAAAAATATAGAAATTACACAAAGGATGTTTTATTTCAATAATCTATCAAGTAGATATCGACAATATTTTAAAAATTCATATAATTCCCCAGTATTTGGAAATTAAACAACACATTTCCATGTAGCCCATGGATGAAACAGGAAGCCACAGGGGAAATTAGAAGCATTTGATTTGAATAAAATTGAAAACACAACATATCAAAATTTGTGAGAAGTAGTTAAAGGAGTATGCAGAGGGAAATTTATAGCATTAAATGCTTATATTAGGAAAAAAAAGAAAGTATCAAATTAATTAAGCTTAGCTTCCATCTTAGGAAATTAGAAAAAGTAAGCAAAAGGAAGGAAATAGGTAAGAACAGAAATAATATGGAAAACAGAAAAATCATACTGAAAATCGATTAAATCAAAGGTAGTTCAATAAAAGATAAATAAAATTAATATAATTTTAGCCAGCCTGACCAAGGGGAAATTAAAGAGAAAAGGAAAAAAAATATCAAGAATGAAAAAGGGGACATGATCAGAGATTTTACAGACATGAAAAAGATAATAAGGGGAGAGTAATCTCAATTTAATGATCGCCAATTCAGCAACTTAAGTGAAATGAACTAATTCTTTTTAAGACATAAAATGCCAAGGCTCACTCAAGAAGAAATAAATGATCTCAACAGTGCTGTGCCAATCAAAGAAACTGAATTAGAAGTTAAAGTCTTCAAACAAAGAGAACCCTAGGTCTAAATGGCTTCCATAGTAAATTCAATCAAACATTTAACAACAGCAAAGCAATTCCACACAAACTCTTCCAAAATATAAGAGAGAGAACACTTCCTAAACCATTGTATGAGGTTAGCATTATGCTAGTCAGACAAAGACATGATAGGAAAAGAAAATTACAAACCAATATCCCTTGTGATCATTGAGCAAAAATCCTCAACAACAAAAAAAAACCCAGTAAATCAAATCCAGCAATGTATAACCGTGATACTATATAATGGCCGAATGGGGATTTTTCTCGAGAAAGCAAGGCTGGTTCAACATTTGAAAATCAAAGAGCAGGTGATATCAACATCCATTTATAGCAAAAATACCTACTGCAAACTAGGCACAGAAAGTAATATCTTGGCTAATAGATGATATTTACAAAAAAGTCTATAGCTAACTTCAAACTTAAAGTTCAAAGACTGAAGGCTTATTCCTATGATCAGAAACAAAGCAAGGATGTCTGTTCTTATGGCTCCTATCCACCGTATGGGGAATCTTAGTTTGTATAATAATAGAAAAAAAAGAGGCATCCAGATAAATAGGAAGAAATAAAAATGGTCTTTATTCCCAGACAACATAACTGTCTACATAGAAAATCTGACGAAATCTATTAAACAAACAAAACCTGCACACACAGCTGCAAAACACAAGGTCAACATATAGAAATTACATGTATTTCTATTTTTAAGATGTCCCAAACTGATCTATAAAATCAACACACTTGTGTTATTATAAAAAATAATATATCTGGTCACAGGCAAGGCCAAGGTCTCCAGGGTGCCTCTGTGGTGAAGAACACTTCTAGTGTACACATCCAGGAGGTTCTGAGATCCTCCTCCATGTGACCTCCTGCTGGGGAAAGTCTTTGAAACTCCCTAAGAGGTAATAAAGACCTCCTGAACCTTGGAATATGATACTATGGTTAAAAGCAAAGTGTAGAATATTATTTCAACACTAGTTTCTACACAGCTTAGAAATTTTTGTGTGCCATGACTCTTCTTTCAATTTGGCAACATTGGATGTTAATTTGTAGAAACCTACGTAATATTTAAATTGTATTAGTCAAATGAACACACACATGATATCAGTTTGGTACAGAAGATTAATCCCAGTGGTTTCAGTTTAATTGACTCTTGGATAGTAAATATATTTTATCTAAACTGCCAAAAAATAATCATGAACCAATATGATGAATTGTAGTACAGGAAGTAAATAAAATGATTGAAGCTTTGTAAATGGAGCCATAATTGCATGTCACCAATGAACAACTAAATGTCAAAGTTACTGTTCTTTATCTATCCCTTACACTTTCTCTTTTGCATTTCACACTGAACATATTATTAATCAATTTGAATTAATTCACCAATATTTGAAAATAGGATGTTTTCACATCAAAGTTTCTCTTCTTCTTGAAACATCAGAATACAAGGCAACACTTGGTCTGCATACACATCGGGCAAAAATTTGCTGGTTGTGAGCAGTAGCTCATCCCTAAACATGAGACATGTTCTCTGATTTGCAGAAAACAGGCATCATATTTTCTTGATTCCTTCCATGGTAGCTAAGCACTTGGGAACAATTGGTCTGTCTTAAAAGCAAATGCAGTAGCCGTGGTGTAACTAGGGGATTCAGACTGGAGCCTGCAGCAAGAGGTAGGAGAGGATTGAAGCTGATACTCCTGAATTAACCTGGAAAAGCTTTAAAAATCCACGGGTTAACAGCACATCACTGTTCCCAATGGAAGCAAGTGAAAATCCTCTCTGAAGGAAATTGTTGGAAAATAATTCTCTGCAGATCTGTTCCTGCACATCCTGTGAGCAGAGGGAGAGTGTGCATGACTATGTTACAGACTGTCATTTCAAGGATGTCTGTAGAGTGAAAAGCTTTGGAAGACAGAGATGGTGTCTCCCTAAGCAACAGAGGTGATGTCGGTGTATTATCCAATATATTAAATATAGTATCTCCCTCTGGATCGTAGCACAGGCATATTTACTGCCTTCATAAAAAAAGCAGGTTCCTTCAGCTCAAGGTTTCTGTCACATAACCCACTACACGCACAGGTCTCATCTGGCCTGTGGGAATCTGAACCTGGGAAATCTGCACAGGAAATGCTGAGCCTCCGGCTGCTGCCATTGCTTCGAGTAATAAAGTCCCTTGTCTCTGACCCAGGCGTGTTGTGTCTTCTGCAATTATCTCTGAAACTGTGGAGGGCCAAATTAATAGTTTTCAGTAGGGTAACGTGTCAGACCCTTCACAGTTCTAGACTTTTAAAGGGACATTTGGCTATAACTATTGACACTGAAAATGCATATGCAATTTGACAAACACATTTTACTTCTAGGTATCTAATTTAGACCCATATTCTCTCAGAGGTGTAAAGACACACTAGGATATTTATTGAAACATGGTTTGGACTCATATACACACACAAAATATCTATGATGACTAAACTATAGGACATCTATCAGTTATATGACATGTTTGTATAATACAGTTATATGGCTAAATTATGGGACATCCTTCAGTTATATGAAATGAGGTCAAGTTATATATATGTAGGTGGAAAGATTTTTCTGGACATATATTAGGTAAAAGAAAGCAAACTCAAATGATGCAAATTTGAGTGATGCTTCTGGTATGATTCCATGTATACAAAAACATCTATAATACTGTATATATAAATAATCATACCATATATACTCAAATATATAAATTCTTAAAAAAAATTGCCTACCAAACACAGATAGGGTTATTACAGGAGAGAGGACTGGAATTGGGAAGTGACTCCCAGTAGTCAAGGGCTTTTATTTATCAGAATTGGTTGATTTATTTGGTATGAACATATTTGCATATTTCAAAGAAAATCAATTTACATAGATGCTATGCAATTATTAAAAAATTAACAAATACTAATCATCAATTTATCCCCCAAAGTCACACTCATCATGGTGACTCCTCATCTGCAAACTGCCTTCCTTTCTCTTCCTCCAAATGCCAGTGTACTCTCTTGCTTCTTCTGATTTCTGTTCTTTCATCCCATTAATATATTTATTATTGCTATGACATTCATTTTAGTTATTATTATTTACATTTATCATAATTCTGAATAATTGCAATATAATCAGCAAAGTTACGAACAATAAACATAATCCTCATAACAACTATGTTTTTCGGTGTCCCTATGATTTATATAAGCTCTCAGCAATTATGGAGACCTTACATACTCTTGGAGAAATTATAAATTAATTTTTGGAAATAAATTTAGATATATTTTGCAATCATTTAAACATCCCATAAACCACCAGCTCTAGAAACTCTCATCCATATTCACAAGAGAAATACACAGACATGTTCATGGTGGTATGGTATTGTCCTCAGTTGGAAACAACTGAGGTGTCCATAGACCAAATAATAGATACATACGTTGTGTTATAGTCATACCATAGAAAATTTATGTAACAGTGAAAGAACAAAGTGAGGTTTCATGAAAGAGTGTGGGTGATTCTTAGAAACAGTACTGAGTGAAAAAAGCAAGTGAGAGATAATACAGAGTACAATGATATTTTAATACGAAAAATTTAAAAAGCAAAAACTAAATTGTGTGTATAAACATTTACTGGGAACAGCACCCAAGTAAATGTTTGTGATATTTTAGTTCTTCGCTTAGGTCCTGGTTCATGATTATTAATTTTCTCATTTGCTACATAATTTACAAATACATACAGCAAAAAATGATATTTCTCATATACTTATTCATTCATATTCATGCATTTCACATACATCTTTCATATACATGCCTTCATTCATCAAAATACCACACACCCATGTGAAAAGCACCTTGCATATCGCCAATCATCTCTGTACTGAATAAATGTCTATGGAACTCTGTCATAGTTTTTAGAAGTTATTTTGCAAGGACATAACCTTAAAACTTTTGCTAGGTTGGGCTTTGTGTTTTTGGAGGAAACTAACAATCTTCTGCATCAAAGATTGTGTGACCATGTGCCAAGCAGGATGACAATGTCTTATTGCTTAACTATCAAGCAGGTGGTTAGACATTTGCTTATAGGATGCAATTCTACAATTGTGAATTATGGCTTTAAAAATAAAAATATTCCCCACTGGGAAACAGCATAGGTGCTCCTGGAAGCTTCATGCTGTGTAATGGAAGTGAGGATTATTTTTTATGGCCCATGGTTTCTATGAATAGAATTAACCAGACACCAATTATCACCTCATTGAAAGAATAAGTCACTGTGACATCTACAGCTGAGATCAAACTCATTGCTTTTGCCATGCAAATTAATTAGAGCTGGAGAGAGCTATATTGAAGGGTAAGGATGCACTGCAAATTTGAAAAAGTCTATATTTTAAGCAACTCAGGGAAAATGTGTTCCAATTAGTGTATAATGTTAACATGTTATGATCTTATATATATATACAAGTGCTTCAAAGAAATACTTTTAAAAGAAAGCATTGAAAGAGCCATAAAAAAGTTCCCTTTTTTTTGTGATGACTGTAATTGAAGAGACACAAAAATTCAGCAGGTATGTTATTTATTTTAACTGGCAAACAAGCTCTGTGGAAGGGGTTATCTTTACTTGGAAGTGTATGTTCCTGGGTGGTGAATAAAGAGAGATGGTTGGCTTCTTATCATAGCTCAAAAAGATATCAGATAAATATGCCCACCAGCCTATTTGGACACAGCAGTAGATATTACCATCTGCTCCCAAATATGCCTGCAACCCTGTAGCTCTTCCATTTTGGCACCCGAATTTACGAGGAAGAGCATGATGTCCTAAGATACACTGATTTCAGAAAGGAGCCTTGAAAATATATCCCTAGTGACACAGACCTGGGTTTACTTCAACAACTACTGTCAATCTTTTGGAGAACATCACCCCCACAATTTCTCCTTCTGTATTGGGACAGGATGACATGACCCAGAACATTTAGCGTCCTATTGGAATAAGCAGGTAGACAGAATATTGTTAAGGAAAATGATCTCCACATGTGTTTGTTTGTACCAAATAAATGAAACAAAGAAAACCAAACAAAAATTTAACGTCAAAAATGGATGCTATCAGCATCTTTACAAGTAAGGTAAAAAGAAAGGAAAATTTAAAAATCATAGAGTATATAAGAAGTTAATATGAAACTTGAACCAATTGTTCAACACAAACAAAAAGAGAGAACAATAGAAGAAAGGGTTCAATAGATGAACCATAATGATCTTCAGCAAATAAACAACTAGTATTGTAGACATAATTAAGTATCTTCCAGAAAGACCTGAACTTGAATAGATACTTGAGAATTCAGTTGCTGGGTGAAATTTGGGATATTAGGTTGATACTCATTTCTTATTTTGAAAGAGACAGATAAAACATTAATTAAAGACAGATGACGTTCTTTAATGAGCAGAAGGATTTTACCGGAAGCTCTATAAAAATGCACCTGCACAGATAGGATTAGTATTCTCATTTCCCTTTAAATCAAGATTGGGAATGGAAGGGAATTCTGAAGATATTGTAGATGCATTAATAAGGCAGCAGAGCAAGGTGTGATGTTAAAACCAAAGTGTCTGCACAAGATTGTCATGACTGATATTGACAAACTAGGGAGACTAATGAAATAATTATCTTTTGTAGTACCTGATTAAAAAAATAATTGTGAAGTATAAAAACATGCCACTAGTCCTTAAAACTTGAGAAACTAAAGATGAGACATGACATGCATCTGTCACTCATGCATGCTACCCCATCAGTTATTCCTAAATAACCACACGATTAACCCACATGCACAGTGAGAATAGTTTCACTTTAAATCTTTAAAGTGGGAGGAAATTATTCTTTAACTGTGCATATAGAAAATCTTGTTTCAGCTATTCAGAATTCTAGACTAACAATTTTGATATTTTTTTTCTAAACCCACTATCTTGAGCAATTGACCTGAATTAAATACTGACACTCCCTGACTTGCCAACATGATTGAAGCCTATATTTGAATGGCATTTGAAAACAAAAACAAAAACAAAACCACAGTTCTTTGGGGGTTGATTTGATTTAGTGCTTATCATAAGTGATAAAAAGAATAAATCATCTGCCAAGACACAATTACATTGATCAGTGTTTCAAAGGTATGCACATAGGACCTCCTTTTAAATGTAAATATTTGCTTCAATTTATATAAGATTATTGCTGATTATAGCCAGAGTTTCTATTGCATATGTTTTACAAATATGTAGGTAATAGCTGCTATTCTATTTTAAATATTTTAAATAGCTTTTTGTTTTTAAGAGAGCCTTATGATAAAATACTTCCTGTCACCCAGATAAGAGAGCAGGAGCAACTTATGATGTACCTTTATTTTTTTTCTTTTTCCCTCCTTTCCTTCCTTCCTCCTTCCCTCCCTCCCTTTCTTCCTTCCTTATCTCCCTCCCTCCCTCCTTCTTTCTTCCTCTTTCTCAGGTAAAATTGGTCTATAACATTATATATTTTCTTTCAAATTTACCATTCCATGACCACCAACAGGTAGTGCCTGGGTAGGAGCAATGATCTAAGAAGAAGAAAATGGCCAATTTGAGCCACTGAACCCAACCTTGCTGCTGGAACTGAAGCTTCTTCCAAGTCATTCAGAGATAATTGCCAGTAAAGGGTTGTAGAGAGCGGTGGCCTGCAGCCATTTGGCATTTACAGCAGAGGCCAGATCTGCCACAAGAGCCTAATCAGCATCAATCAGCAAGATAACAACTCACTCTCTCATTGACTCAGAGCTGACAGATTACCTTTCCCATCATGATTGCTCATTATATAGATAGTTGGTGGAAAAACATTTTCTTAAATATGCAGACAACAATAGTTTTACAATATGACTGTGGGGAAGTTGGGGTTCCTATGGCCAGGATCCTCACTGAACTTAAACCACCTGATGACGTAACTGGCCTGTTGCTAGGCTACGCTTCCACACCTTTAGGCAATAAGCTATTATTGCGCTATATAAAGAGCTCGGCCTAGTGCTCTGGGTGGAAGCACAGTTGCTAGTGCTCCATCTATCGCCGGGAGAACCAGCCGGGTAATAAACCCTTTCACCCCAAGAATGTTCTACTGTCGTTTCTTTGGTCACACTGAATCCATAGTGAACTTGCCCGGGGCTGAAACCCCTTGGCAAGACAATGATCGTATATGGAAGTTATTTACTGTAGGTCATTTGATCTCATAGAACAAATTAATATTTTTAGGCAATTAAGCTAGTGAAGATTTCTCAATTTTGGGAGCAGTACTCTGATAAAAAAAACAGACAAAATAACTACAAAAACATGGTTTGTGAATTGCTAGTTCATTTGTGGGTCTAGCTAAAATTTTAATCAATATTCTAATGGATGAACCTCAGACACAATGTGAGAAAAAGGGCTTAAGAGAAGTCTTTTAGTCACTTAATTTCACTGGGGAGGAGCTTTTTGTTTCTTTCACGATGCCAGACTCATGGACAGCATAATGATACTTCATAAATTGTCCGAAGCCAATGTCTATAAAAAAGATCATTAGATCTCTGCTTGGGTTAGAATAGAAAAATCTTGGTAAGTCATTGTGGATTATTAAAAGAAAATGTGGAATGAATAAATAAGTATGTGATGAGCTTATACAAGTTAAATGAAAATGTATTATTTTAAAGAAAATAATTGCCCACGATAGTTCTTGCTTTAAATTTCTTAAAAAAAATGGAAAAAACCTTGATTACAGTAATTCTCTTCTTTCATACGTCCTTCACTTGCAGAAAAAAATTTAAGAAGGAAAAAAAGAAATGAAAATGAACCTACTCCAATTCTTGCAGGTACTGAAACTTTCCATTTGAAGATGAAGCAGTTCTCCTAAACACAAAGCCATCACTGTTTGTAAATTAATTTTAGTAGTATAAAAGAAGCTTTGACCCCCAAATAGAGTAGGGCTTAGCAAATGTTTTTGTACAGGGCTAAAGAGTAAGTATTTTAGGCTTTGTGGACCATACAGTCTCTGTCCCAATTATTCAACTCACTGTTGTGACATCAAAGTAGCTAGACAATAGTAAACAAATAGCAAACAAAATAGTCAACATGGCTGTGTTCCAATACAAGTTTACATTTATGGATGTTGAAATTTGAAATTCATATAATTTTCATGTGCATGAAATATCATTCTTTTGAAAAAAAAAATCCCAAACATTTAAAAATGTAAAACCATCCTTCGCTCACAGGCTATACAAGAGCAGGTGTCAAGGGAGATTTGTCCAGTGGACCACAGTATGCCAATTCCTGTGATGGATGATAAAGTCCTGGTTTATATATACGCTCCATTCCTACTCATAGATGTTTTGTGAAGGCTATTTGATAGTAATTAGGTTTGCAAAACAGTTATTTCTAAGGATACTCAAGCCCACTGTCATTTTCTGAATGTCACTGCTGTCAGCCCAAACGAGTGCTGTGAGCATCATTTTGGATAGCATCTTGTTAGGATCTTATGAAATAAGAGCTTGCAGATAAGTTTTCGTGGTGAACTGCACTGAATGATTTGATACTCAGGGTCTTTTTACTTTCTGCTTCATAGATACCAAACTAGTCATTCATTCATTTATTTACTAGTCATTCCTTAGTTCATTCTATCATTGCACATGAAATGACAGGCACTTTCCCAAGCACTGGGGAAACAGGTAAGTTAGGCATGATTCCTGAACTGCAAGAACTTATAATAGCTGTGAAACAAACTACTGGCTGGATTCCACTGTGTGAAGTGGGAGATACAAAAAGAGAACCCCAAGACACCATAAATGAGAAAGGATACTTTGGCAAGACAGTGAGGACAGTGAAGACTTCAGAGAAACTAATCTGTGTAAGATATTTAAAGAAGAGAACATTTATTGCCAATAGCCTCAGATAATACATGTAATATTCATTTACACAACAGGGTAGCAATTGTCTGCATATTCTGTAGTCATAGAATTTCAGGAATTAAAAGCCATCTTAGTGGTAACCCAAATTTAATTAATGAGGAAAAACTGGCCCTAAGAAGAGAAGTGAGAAGTTCAAGTTCGTCCATCCTTTCAGACATGGCCTTATTAAACTTCAAAGTTCTTTGGTGTCAATTTGTTTTCACTATACTTCCTTGCCTCTTCCATAGCTTTTTACTGATTGCACTTTGTTTATTCTCTTTTCTATGCAGATTCTCTAAGTCAACTGGCAGAGCTCTCATCTTTTTTTCAGTGATTCTTTGATGATTATAGTTGCTAAAAACTGAGAAAGTGAAATTGGAAATAAGGCTCAATTGACGGCCAATTGTTTGGATTTTCTGCTGATCTGAGGCAAAAATACAATTACCTCAGCTCTCAGACTCAGCATATTGTGTCCTTCATTCCAAGTTACTCCATAAATTGCAATTACCATCATTTGTGGCTCTCACAAGATTATAGGTGATTCAGTGTTTCATCAACTAATATCAGAAATTCCCATGACACAAAACAAAACACTTGTATAATTATCTAGGAGAGTGGATTACATATACTGAATGAGAGAACTACACACTGAAAATGTTCAGCGAATATTCAGTTTAGCTTTTCAAATCCGTTCAACTAAAGTGAAATTTGATGTGTCTTGGCTCAAGTATCGGTACCATTTTGGAGTTGAAACTTTCACATTTCTGACTTCCAGATGTTTAAGCCTTCTACTACTTTAAATGCTAAAAAAGGAGAATTTACACTTCTCCATCCCAGGGATGGATGCATCGTCCCCCACTCCACCCAGGGGGCCTCTGATGGATGAGAGAGAGAGCAGTAGGGAGGCACGCACGCTCCTTAGGCAGCATCTCTGTGGAACTTCAGGATTCTAGAGTTTTTGTGCTTCCCTCCAGGGCCTCATCCTTTAGAAAAGTGGGATATATGGCCGGGATACCCAGAAGTATTTCCAAGGATTAGACATAACAACTACCCAAAACAGCTCTAGGTGGCACTTTATTTATCATCATGATTCTTGTTACTTAGAGGGTCACTGCTATAGCTCCGGACTTCAAGCACATTATTTCATTTAATCTGCACACAATCCTATGAAATAGTTACCCCCATGCTTTTTGAATCACCTCTGTGGTACAGGGACGTATACAGAACATAGATCCTGAAGTTATAATATCAATAACAACAAAAATAGGTATGCACCACTTGTGATGTTTTAGAGATTCCTCTAAGCACTTTTACATGTGATACTTATTTAATCTTCCCAGTATCCATAAGAGTTATAATCCTCATTTTTATAACTATAAATTACAGTTACATAATATGCTTCATGTCACAACTAATAAATGGCAGGGCAAATGTTTGAACCCACAAAGTCTGACTCTGGAGTTCACTAACTCAACCCCTGTACTCCAAAAGCTCTCACAAAAGGTGGCAATGGAGGATATTTACCTTCACTTCCAAACTATCTTACACAGACACAAAAAAATAGTCTTTTCTGCAGAGCACCTACCTAACTTTATAACAGAGGTATCACCTACCAAGAGAATTCAAGTCACCGAGAAACAAAAACAAAAACAAAATAAATATATAATGAAACCTATGTCTTATCTATACCCATGAATTGGAATTTTTATGTAATGTTTCTTACTATCCTTGAAGTTATTTCTGCACAGTGTGACATATATGTTTCATGTTAAGTGAATCTACATGCTATGGAAGGTTGGCTGGCCTAACAGAGAGCAGACTCCAAGGATAGATAGCATTTTAAATCTTCTAAGCAGAAGCTTGCATTTCAAAGGTATTCACTTCAGCTATCTTTATCACTAATATTCTTATGTCTGATTAGCATCATATTAGCATAATGGGTATCAGGACATTTTCCATTACTGATATGAGTGACAGAAATATTATGCAAGTTTTTCTGCCCTTGCAAGAATGGGTGCAAGGATCCAGAGACCAGGTTATCTACATCTTTTGGAAGGGAGCCTGAGGCCCGATTCCGAAATGGTCTAGAGCACACCCACTGAGTCCAAGCATAATTATCAGCACCCTGAATCCTGTTGCTAGAATATTTGTTGCATTTGCCTCAAGAAAATCTCTCACACAGATGGAGTCAAAACACTAAGGGGGATAAGTCACATGCTTGTTTGCCAATATAAGTTTGTATGTATGACCAAATTCTTTTGTTAATTTGTTTTAGTGTAACATGATTATAAGAGACTTAAAACCCTTACCTGCTTCTACTCTTGGAACTTTCACTTACCATAAAGAACCAACTAACTGCGAATGATCAACTGCCTTAGATCAGTGGGCAGCAGGAATGTATGTGAGTACACATGGGTGCATGTGTGCATGCGTACACACAGACACACCCACAGGAGAATGGCGAAGTAGGAACGGAATAGGAGACAGAACAGGGTTGCTGACTGTTTATATATGGGCTTATTTGTCCTGGTCCATTAAGTTGGAAAGTTTTTCATCCACAAATTCTCCTGAATTTCTTATATGTGAGCAAGCCATCATTTGTCTTTTGTTCCAGAGATAGTAACATGTTATTTATGATCCACAGTTAACTACAGTCATTCAGATCTTTGTCACCTCCACGATTGATGGTTAAAATGCACTCTAGTCTACCATCTTCAGCTTGCATGCCTTTATTTATTCTTTGAAAGCCTTTGCTGTATATATTTCATAGAAAAATCTTGTTTAAATGCTCTCCCTTTTACTTTTTATGTGTGACAAATATTCAAGCCACCTTTCTCCCTCCAAATTTACATCATTATTGTGTTTTTCCTTTCTTATAATGTTACCATGATTCTTCCTCATGTCTTTGAAATAAGAAAGCCACTTAGTAAATGATGTAATAAATATTTCTCAAGCTCTTAGGGCTTATATCATCCAGCACTGTTTCCAAGACTTTAGAATCATGGTTTTCTTGAGTTATAGGTTTACATTTAAAATCTATGTTCTTTTCATTTGTCTATATGAATTTAGTATTCTCTACTCACAATGGTATGTCTTGATTTTTTCACCACTTTTATTTTACTTTCTGCTCTGGGCTTAGCCATCGTCTCTTTCAACTAAGAGTGGAGATGTATTGTGAAACCAACAGAAACTTCAGTTGACCCAGTCCAGAGTAAATAAATTAGTATTAATAAGATTACATGCATTAGTTTAGATAAGCATGCTATGCTACAGTACAAATAATTCACAGTATCAACAAAAATATTATTTTTCACTCATACAAAATACACCCAAGGTTAAGAAACAGTCCGGAATAGCTCTCCTCCATGTAGTAACTCAGGGATCCAGGCTGCTTTTATCCTGTGGTTAGACCACTTATAATAAACTCAGCCTGTGTGGACTCCAAGTCAATAGAAAGACTGTTAGAAGATCATCTGCTGGATTTGAAGTGCTTTGCCCATAAGTGTCACACACTACTTCTCCCAGCACATTGTGCAGACCTAGTCTCCAATGCCTGCTTAACTGCAAGGGAACTATGAATATCAGTGAACAGTGACTGTCTCTGCCTTGTATTTTCATAGAGGAAGAGTTGTGTGACTGCTGAGACCATCTGGTATGAATGCCACTCAGAGCAGGGAAATGCTAATAAATACTTAAGATAAGCAGGCATCTCTTATCCAGAGTTATTCTTGTAACCAACTGGCATCTCTGCTTAGAGATACGTATTGATTGGCATCTCATCAAACAACTCAGTTTCTCCTTCCCCAGTCCAACTCCAAGCAAAGTGCTAATAAAAAGACTCTTCCTTTATGCAGCAGACAGCCTGTACTGCTCCTTTAGGCAAGAATCATGATGTGGGGGTCAAGGGGAGGAAGTTTTGGTGAGCTACTTCTTTGGCAATAGCTGATGAGGGAAGTCCTCCAACTTGATCTCTGTATCTTTAAGATGTAGTTTCCCAACTTTGAAACCTTGCTAAATTTGTTATACCTTATCTATATCCATATACAGATTAGTAGCAAAGTCCTTCAAAATGCAGTATCAGTGTACTTTTCTTTGATGACTGGGGAAGGAGAAAGGAAATCTGGGATGCTGAAGATTGGTCGAGGGGATATACTCTGGTATTAGTCAGGGATTAATTCTCTCACTGTTGCCTATTAAATATTTTATCTTGAGTGAGTTAATTGGCCTTTCTGAATCTCTCTGAAATGAAGATACAGAGACCTAAAGTGCTGGTGTGACAACGAAATAAGAAAATGTACATTAGCATGCATTCATGTAGCAATGCACTTAGCACTAAGCATTCAATGAATATTAGCTATCAATATACTTGTTAACTACTTTACTAGTTATAATGTAGAGTAAGGGAAGAACTACAAAAAAGGAAAGGAAAACAGGGAAGATAGTCTAGGCCAGAGAGAGCTCCCTGGTTTTAGTTGCTGAAAGGTTTGTAAGAAGTTCCTTATACATATTAATAGTTTTTATTAATGCTAATTAATAATAACACAAATATTAACCACAGAGCTTAAAGTTCCAGAGATGTGAGAATTTTATATCTCCTCGTAAATTCCCCTTGCTGGGTATCTTTCCAATATTTTTATTTATCTTTCTGCTTACTGGTAGAAAAGTAGTTTTTTAACACCAACGTCTGTTTTCTTTTTGATTTTGCCTAGAGATGATGGCCTTTCCCATCTGAGTGGGAGAGTCTGGGAGTGTGTCAGAAACACTGGGTGAACTGCAAAGAAGGCTCAGATGTTGAGAATTGCTATGTAGACTGAAGATGAGAGGGCTACTTATATGGAGGTCACAGGATAAAAGAAAAGCAGTGTGAGGTAGATCAGTTGGACTGGACCAAATGAGGGTAGGATCATACCAGGAGAGCCAAGGAGACACCATAGGTGTCAAGGTTGAGATGAGGATAGGATTAATGTCATGGCGCCTTACCAAGGAAGGGTGTATGGCAGGAGAAGAATGAAAGAAGTTTTGTTCTGGTTTCAAAGGGCTCTAAATCTCTGCTTGAGGAATAATATGTGCACTGTCACACCTATGGTGTCCTCA
Source organism: Smutsia gigantea (assembly GCA_032199065.1). Taxonomy (NCBI): domain Eukaryota; kingdom Metazoa; phylum Chordata; class Mammalia; order Pholidota; family Manidae; genus Smutsia; species Smutsia gigantea. Next base: position 297,397 of record JAVSCE010006109.1, read on the forward strand.
AATTCTGTCCTTGGTCCTTTCTCCATTTTATTAACTCTCAGTACCAATGACAGCCAGGTCAAAACCCTGACACATCTCTCACAGACTGCTGTTCCCAGGATGGCCTGGACCAGCATCTTCCACATCATCTGAGAACATGATAGAGATGCAAATTCCCCACCCCAGAACTGGAAACTCTGGAGGTAAGTCCAAGAATCTATGTTTTCTACAAGCACTCTTAGGTGATTTTATAATGCACAATCAAATTTGAGAGCCATTGCTATAGAATATATCATAGGCTTTTCATTTCAGTATATTCCAAGTAAAGCCCATTTCTTCCTCCCCACTTCTGTTAACATCCTCAGTTCTACTGTTTTTACTTAAATGTCTCCCTCCTGAAGGCCAGAGTGCTCAAGCCAGAAACTTGGCTTTGTCCTCTTCTCGATCCACCCTAAAAAGCTCTCACATCCTCCCCTTTCTCCTCCCTCCCCAAAGACCACCACCAACTCAGCCTATAGTGTTTGAAAGGCCATCTTACTGAACCACTATTTTTGTACCAGGCTTTGTGTCAGGCCAGAGTCAGAAAACTATATGCTGCATGATAAATCCAGGCCATGGCTTGTTTTTATAAATAAGGTTTTATTAGAATACAGCCACAGTTGTTAATTTACATGTGGTCTGTGGCATCTTTTGCACTATGACAGAGTTGAGTGGTTGTATCAGAGACTGCATGGTCCACAAAGTGTAAAATATTTTCTGTCTGGCCCAACATGAAAAGTTTGGCTGAACCCAGTACTAGGCACTGGGCATACACGGAGGGAGAGATAGACATCATGTATGTGCTCTTGGAATTTACAGTCCAGCAGTGAAAAACAGAAGCAAAAGTGAGCTATCTAGTTACCCAGGTTAGGAGCATCTGGCCTAGCCTACAGGGAGCAAGAAAAGCTTTCCAGGGAAAGTGTGGTGAAGCCAAGTTTCAAAGGAAATTCATTAGAAAAAGAAAAAAAGGAGAAAAGTGTTACAATCAGGAAATGACTTCATTTATGTATGTATGTATGTATGTATTTAATACCATTTCTGTCAGGACTCGCTGTAGCCCTCAGTACTTCCAGTTTTCAATGCATTTGACTGTCCATTAATCATCTCCGAAAATTCCCGGAGTCTAAGTCTGTAGAGTAGTAACCTTTAGATCACTCTCTTTCAGGTGGTCCCCATTGCACAGTGAGTCCCATTCTAGAAGTGATTAGATGTGACACAGCAGTGGGAACACCTCTTTGAACAAGTGAGACATTACATATTAGGTTGCTAAATAAATGTCTTCCTAAAAGCTGAATACATACTTTGGGATTTGCCAGAAGTAGATACTATCAGACTGCATTTTATATCTGTTAACAAGTGACCTGGATAGAGGGATATTGGTGTAACAATGTTGCCCAAGGGTCTGCAGTAAATGTTTATGCACCATTGGTTTTTAAGGAGAATTGTATGCAAGATCCGAAATGATTTTGGTTATATGCTCCTCTTTCCCCAGTGAAAATCCTTTTCCTGTTTGTAGAGACACTTAAGGAAAACATTTTTAAAAGGTCACCACTCAAGAAAATATATCTGAAATAATTAGAGGCACTTACTGCCTTTACTTTTTTTCCTTTTTTAATTGCATGATACTAAAAGAAAAAAAAAAAACAGCTTTCCTCACTAAAGACAGGCACTTCAGAAGCACTTTTCCTCTCTCTTCTAGGAGGAAAAAGCTTGCAATAACGGGATTCCAGGCCACTGCCCCTGAGCATTGAGACCCCAATTTGTGGCTGGAGCCATTTCTTTTCTCATATTACTATAACCTCACCTGCTTTGATGGCTGCCCCACCGTCTCAGGTAAACCACATAGCCCAGTCTCCCTTCTGCCTACAAAGCAAGACTAGAATAATTCCACCTGTTTTGTAGCTGGCACTGATCCTTTTTGGCATGAAAAATGGAAATGCTGGGACTGTTAAAGCACTGTCTACATTTCCAGCATCTCACTGGGTGCCCTTCTCCAGCTAATAACTCGCTCCTGTCCAAATGGTACATTTTCACTTCAGGCAGCAATGCCTTCAGATGGTTGTTTTAGAGGTAGAAGTAGTTAGGGGATCAGAGAGACTTAATTTCCCCCTCCTCTCCAACTTCTAACATTCCTCATGAATCAGATCATTGACTGCTCCCTGCTTTTTCTCCTGTGCAGCCTGCTTCCCTTATCACCAGCATTACTTTCAATCTTGTTGCAGATCTAGCTGATTAAAAACACTGGTCTTGAGAAAATTCTCTTTCTTGAAAGCCAATTCTTGCAGGAGATTAGGACTATTTATATTGTAAGACACTCCCTTCAAAGCCTCTGGTGGCTTTACTCTCTTGACTGATGCAAACTTCAACTAATTCTTTTTATCCAGATAATCCACTCGCTTCCAATATTCATCAAATGGCAAAATGAAAAGCTTTTAAGAAAGAGAATAAATGTGCAGGCCTAAAATCACAGAGAATTTTAGTCTTAATAAAATTGTAAAAACAACTGAGTAAATCAGGGTTCTGAATCTTGTTTCCAAGGAGCTAACTTAACAGATAAAATACCTGAGACCAAAGTACATATGTTTTGTGCCTTGTGAATTGCTTTGGGTGTTTGAATCACAAACTTTTGATGAGGGACAATAAAAGTGTTTTTTTTTCCTCTCTGATAAGATCACCATAACACAAATTTCCCCTACCTGGACTCTACTTCTTCTCTTTATATGTGTGGAGTTCTCCATTGTACTCTCTGTTTGATGCTTAAATTAAATCATTAGATATTTAATATGCAGAGATCATACACAAAGCACTAACAAATATACAGTATCTACAATAAAGGGAAAAAATCTTGTCCTGAGGGAAAGTTCCAGTATTATAGTAAGGATTGTTCCAGTATAAATTAAAGATGGAGTTGTTCTGACTTAAGACCAGAAAACTAGGGCAAGCTAAGAGATTCAAAGTCAGTGTTTTCCCTGATTCAACTGTTCCTATCTCACTAGGAGAAAGAAAATCTGGTGAAGAAAGCGATGTTTTAGAAGTGGTGACATCTAGAAATCCCCAAATGAAGGAATTGATAGTTGAGCAAATCTCCAAGATTCCTTGTATGATACCTGATGTGGAAGTGTTGTAAATCATGCCTCTCCATTTAATGCTCTCTATTAGGGGCGATGAGCAGAATGATACTACAGAATTCTTATGATTGCCACCAGGATACTTCCAACGAATATTAAGTATTTTCTAAACATATTAAGAAACCAATAGAGCAATTCTTTCATACTTAGAAGAATTTTGTTCAAGAGAAAAATAAAACAGCCTCAGTTTTCTTCACAGATGGCAATATGGTAGGGTTAGGTATCAATTAATATTTACCAAAAAAAGGTCTGCTACTTGGAGAAGACAAGGTCTATTCAGAGTGGCAGCTAGCAGGTTTCTTTCCCAGGTATACTCTGTGTTTCCTGAATGCTGTCTCAGGCAGGTGGAATAAAATGGTGATGATTATTGTAAGAAAACAAACAGGACAACTTTAAACCACACCCTGTTGACTTGAATTGCCCAACACAAAACTGTCATTTGATGCTCAGTCAATACCAACAAAACAAGCAGACCACAGGCCAGTCATCGTGCCTGTAAAGTCCGATGCAGATTGCTTGGGTTTCTGCAGAGTGGCTGCACGCAGGGAGGGTCAAACAGTTGAAATGAGCGTATTTGCATCTGTTTGTGCACCCTGTTATTTGATAGCTCTGTGATGAAACACTGAGTGTGCTGAGCTGTGTAATGGGAAGGGTCATCTTTGTGAGGCTTGGCCTGGGAAAGGCCTCTTACATAGAAAGGATTCTAATCAGGCTTGTTAGAAATATAAAACCTCAGTGGGAGCATTTGGTCCTTCAGGTGGGCACAATCCAAAAATATCTGAATAAAGGACGAAGGGTAAGCTCATTTGTCCTTGGCTAAATATTTCTTAACCACATCAGCAGCAGGGGTGTTGACATTTCTCCCAAGCTCAGTCCACAGTCTAGGTGTATGTGTTAGAACAAACTCATCACCCATTCCTGGGGATTAAAGATGTTGACCTCCCTTCCCCCTACAGAGATGACAAGGCACTCCCTCATCAAGGATTTTACCTGTTCCAACAATTAGAGAAACCAAAGTAAAGCTTTTGCCTTGTTTTTCTGTAGCCAGGTAGGTGGTTGGCATTAGGGGGAGATAGTTTTGACTGAAGTCCCAGTTTTTATGTCCTGGGCACTGTCTGAAAGCTGTGCTCTGAATGGCGGCATGAAGGGCTGCCTCTATTTGGGGCAAAGGCTCCTGTGCAAATTATGGGGTTTTGGGGAAAACATTTTCCTCCTGAATTTGAATTTAAACTCTACTGAGCTCAAGGATCAGTGTTGTTCTTAGGAGACTGTACTTTTGAAATGTTCTATCTGCATCTCATGTTGGTGCTTAGACTTTAGAGAGGACCAGATTCAGGGTAACCAAACCTAGCTCAAATTGTTGTCCTAGACTGGGCTATAGAAAACCCACCTCCCTTACTGTAATATTCTTTAAGGCTGGATAACTTTTAGACTTTGTGAAACACATTGCTGGTGGTTATTCCATTATGCTGACCCCTGAAGGGAGGAGGTATGTTGTAATGAGAACTGAAGGAGGAGGTCCTCGGGGGAGGGAGGTAAGTACGGAAATTGGGATATTTTCCTGTATGTAAAGTATTTCATTTGAGATGCTTTTCTCTTTGAGTTTGGCAACCATCCTATACTGAGATGAAGTATTTCCATATCTGAACAGATTTTAGAAAAATCTGATGCACCTAAATAAATCTTTTGTTTATTTTTGGGGGGGGGAGATTAATTTCAAGTCATCTTTCTGATTTCACCTTAAATATTATTTGAAAAGAAAAAGGCTTCTCCATTCCCAGAGGATGGGGCTCTTCAATGATATCTTCTCTTCCTAGCTTACGTTTTTCCTTCATGGCAATAGCACAGTTTGTAATATGTGTTTGTGATTATATAATTAATCTAGAAGGATAGCTTGCTCACTCTTGGCTTGCCAGCACTTAGCACAATGCCTGATACATAAAAGGAACCATTAAATACTTGTAAAATAAATATTAAATGCCCCAAAGTTAGACAGAGTGGTGGAGAAGAGCTCAAAATGGGAGGAATAGGAAAGACATGGGCCTTTTTCTTCAAATACATTAAAGGAAAGTGACTCTTGGGAGAAGGACAATGCCTGAACACCAAACAGAGGCCTTGAACTAATTTTTGTTCTTCTTAAATATTTAGCATGTTATAAGTAGGATCTGGTCTCAAAGTAGTATATTTTTCAACTGAGAGCTCAGGATATTAAGTTTTGTTTTTTTTTCCCAGGATGCACTTAGCTTTGGTCAGTGAATATGGAGCATAAAAGGCCTGTTAGATTTGTAAAATGTAGTTCCATTGTACAATACTTTCATTAACATCTTGTTTTACTTATTAATTTACCATTTCTGATAACATATAACATATATAATGCGTAAACATAACAAAGTGAGTCAAATGAGAGAGTGTACATGAAATGGTGACCCCCCCACAAAACTAGGCACCCAAGTTATTTTTAGATTATTTTATATTTGAGAATTTCATTAAGTACCTTGACTACCTCCAATAAAGAGATGCTGAGCACTTTGAGGGGCAAGATATTTTCTTATTCAGTATCTAACCTTACCTCTGTTCATGTCCAGAAACACGCTGAGGCAGTTACTGAATAAAGGTTTCCTGAATGAAGGAAGGAAGGAAAGAATGGATCCTTAGGCTTTCTTAGAAGAAAATGAACTTGAGAAGCTTTATTTTAAGGTTAACATGTCAAGAAAACAAATACTTCATAGTTTGAAACTAACTATAATTCCATGGATAGCACCATTTCCAGAAATAGGCTGTCATCTGTCCCACTGCCTGAAAAACTAGATGAATTGTGTTACATTGAATTCAGTGGTAAAGAAAAAAAAATCAACAGAAAGGGTGAATCCAGGTTTTGTGGTATTTTAAGTTAATACCATGTGGGGGCCCCTTTTGTCAGAAACATTTTTTAAAGTGCTGCTAGAAATTTAGGTACAAGTCTGTAGGTGGAGCCATGAAACAGGGACCGGGGCATAAGCTTCATTAGCCTCAGGCCAAACTGGTCTCTGGTGCCTAAACCAGAGACTCATCCACACTTGGGTCTTTCAGTTATTGCAGAACCAAAACAACAGCCTTTGGCAGTGGCTCTTGAGAATTTGAAAGCTGAATAACACCAAAAAAATATTTACATGAGTTTTTAGCCAAAATAATAAAAATTTTCTCAATTATTAGCGTGACCAAATGACCTTCCTGAGAATACGTGGCAAACTTGATCTGATAACTGCAAGGATTCACAGTTTGAGTGAACAGATACAATCCATTTAGACCCACCTAACGGACCATTTTCTACAGAAGTTAAAGTCGGAATAGAAAAATTCTGCCCAATTTCACACTGCATGCACAGTGATTTAGTACCCAGCAAATTTCTAGTCACCCCCTGGCTTCTTATCTATCTTCAAGGAATGTCTGTTTTGTTCTCCACGTCAAGAATTTAAACAGCTATCTCTACTAGCTTGCACAATGTAAAAAAAACTAGAATCTTCCAGTTTTGCTCATATCCTCCCATTTTTTTTTGTTTAATTGAAAATAAAGTTTTTAAATGCATAAAAACAAAGCCTCCCTCTGTTGAGATGACAGGGTCATGCTGGTGGCCTGGAAGTTACTTGTAAGCCTGGGCAGCTGGTAATTGAACAAATAAGGTGATTAGAATGTAGTGAGCTCTGTATCCTGTGCTTTTCATTTATTTATTTATTTATTTTATTTTCATAATTTTGATTCCATATGACCAGTGAAGGATGATGTGCTCATTCAACCTTAAAGTAAATCATGAGAGCATTTTATTTTTTAATAAAATACAAACTCAACACTCCCATTACTTCTGACAAAGGTTATGTGCATGAAATCACACTGTATTTTATTCCACAGCTACAGAGGAAAGAGCAGGCCTAAAACTGTGGTTGTGGATATGGACATTATTCATCTAAAAATATATTAAGGCTCACATATTTCTCTGTCATGTGGAAATATTAAGACACTCAAATTAATGGAGATTATCTATAAACGGAGATTATCTGTAAACTTTTCATTAGTATCAAGACGAATACCCTGCCCAACCTTCATGTTCTTTAGTGTTGTGTTCTGAATTCTCTGAAGAAGTGAAATGAAGTGGTTTAGCACTTTTGAGTTTATCTTATGATTGTTTATTACTTCATGGGTTTACTGGGCTAGTCACTGGACTATAAATTATTGCACCAATTACTCATTTTCCAAAGACCGGCTGGTGCAGTCTCCACCTGCTGCCTTTAAACATTAACAAAAGCTGAGCTTCTCCAATGTCTCAGAAATCTGAGTAAAAATAGTGCAGCAATATCTCTGCATTATGAAGTACTATAAGAAACTCTATTTTTAGAACAAAATTGAAGATATTCATATTGAAATCCAAATGTAGTTTCAGGATCTCAAAAATGTTCCCATAATATATTTATTTTGCAATATTAAATGACCACTAAAGCAGTCTCTATCATGTTTTCTATCTCAAACTATTCAACTTTAAGTTTGTGTTGGGACATAATGATTGAAGTCATGCCATTTTACAAACTGTTCTGTAAAACATTTTTCCTGGAAGGATGATAGCAGGCAGACGCCTAGTAAAGAAACAATAGTATAAATAGCTTGTAATATGCCTGATTATACCCCTTTCCTAGAGTGTCACATATTGAAAGCATTGAGAAGTCAGAGAGAAGTACTTGACTGAAGAAAACTGTTCCCCAAATTTATTTGATTAAAGATGTCATTTATGTGGCTTCTTAACAACATCTTGCAAAACAGTGTTCTGGGAAACACCCACTTGGGAAATGTTGAAATTCAAGGAGACCATGCTAATATATGCCGTCAGGTACGTGTGGTGTTTAAGAAGCACTGAAAAACGTCCTCCAATGAACTCAGCAGAACTCAGGCTATCTACCTCATTAGCATAAATTATACCTTATTCATAGATGCGTATCCGACAGTGTATAAATCTGTCAAAAATGAAAGCTGTGCATGCTCCACTGCTTACAGAAGCTACTGCTCTAGAGTTAGACAAAGATTTGCAAAATTTCTGAATTGGATAATATTCTAGAATTATCTAGAAAAGTGGTTCTCAATCATGAAACAGAACCATCCGGAGAGGTGGTAAAATTCAGATTCTCAGGCTTCAGCCTTGGACTAGGTTTAGAAGAGCACTGACACTGGTAGCTTAAACTTTCCTTTAGAAATTCTTTTCTGAACCAAATCTGGGAAGTACAGATGTAGGCCAAACTTTTGGATCCTCACTACAATATTTCAATAAATGATGGCATCAATGCCTAGCCACTTTCAAGACAGTTTGTGTCATTGCTAGAGACTCTCCGTTACTTGATCTGAAATATAAATAAGAACTAGCACTTATTCGTTGCTTTTTAAGTGTCAAGCACTGTACTAAGCACCCTTATAAATTATTTCATGAGATGCTATAATTTGCTTTTGTCAATGAGGAAAACGAAATTTATATAAGTTATATAACACCTTTAGGAACCAAATTTTCAGTTCAAATATTTATTAAAAAGTCAGGATAATTTATCTTGTAGTAAATAGAACCCAAAGAAAATGGCACAGACCCTGAAATAAACACCAACTATATAAGAAAATGTGATCAATATTTTTGTTATGTGAAAATTACCAGGCCTATAAAGAACTTGACCAGATATTTTTTTCAGGCCACATACAGAACAATATTATTCAACTTATGAATTACTCTGAAGATTTTGTAGTCCGTATGTGTGAGAAATGTCAATGAATATCAAAATAGCCATTATCACCATTTATCTAATAGTCCCAGCAACTTGCTTTGTGAGAGGAGACCCCTCTTTCTGCTCCACCCATTGGAAGTATATTAATCATGCATTTTAAAAACAAAAATATATGCTTGAAAAGTGCTTTCACTGTTAGCAGACTTCATATGTCACTCCGTGATATTTGGTTTCCTGAGATCTTGCAATGAAATGATTTGTTACAAAAGAGTCATTGTTACCTGTCAGGTATTATTTCTAGCTTTGCTGATAGAGTCTATGGAAAGATTTATCTATGCGGGGCTACTTTAGCTTTAAAATTTTTTTTCATTTCTATCTACATAACTACAAATGAGAATATTCCAAAGAAGACTCTTAGTATATGATAAAAATGGTTGAGTAAGGAAATATCCTGTATTTTAACTAAATGTTTAAGAAGATTTTAAGCTTGATGCTGTCTAACCTCCCTCCCACCCTGACATGCTGCGATACTTGCTTCAGTGCATAGCAAGAACATGTGGTTAACTCAGCGGTCAGAAAAATTTCAGGTGGAAATTCTGTTTCCTGTTAGCTACATTCTGTTTCACGGACAGACTGCACCTGTACTCCCAACTAATGCTCATGCCAGGGCAGGGGGTAATGTGCAAGAGTATGAACAACTCTGGGAAAACTCATCTCCTCTGTGGATAAGCAACATAAACCCAACACACTGCCAATGATGACAGAAAGAATTTTTATATAAGGAAGGGTAATGTATCACCATTAGTACAGTTACCACCACTTATTTTAAAGGAACTATACCTTCAGAGGTTACAGCATGTGGACAATGGCATCCTATAGTATCTACCCTACATTTAAATTCACTATGGCTTTCCAGGCCTGAGATCCATGGAGAGAAGGAGAAATAAGAGTCAAAGCAAGTCTACTGTGTTCATGCGGGAGAATCCTCCATTGTTAGTGGAAAAGAGTGTGGCATTTAACAAATGCTGAAGTCCTGAAACACTAGTATTTTCATGTGCAGCTAGATGTAGGGATTATCAAAGAGACCTGGCTTCCTGCTCTCTATGCCGTGTAGCTGTGATTCAGATAGAGAAACACAATTCTGGCATTAGAAACCCAGGTGCTTGTGTTAGGACATCTCTCTCCAATGCCAGCACAGTTTCCTCTTCAGCAGGCTGTGTGTGTCCTTTCCAATGTTCCTTAGACATGGCATAAAGAATGTCATTCACTTAACTCCTTAGTAGAATAAATTATACATTAACTATCAACCTGAAGGAGATGGCCATTATGTGCAGCAGAAATTCACAAGCCTTATTGAAGTCCAGATTAAAAAGCTGATACAGAACTCTACTGCCTCAGGTACATACAGTCAAACATATCTTGAGAGTCACAACTTTTTTTCCCAATGGCATCAAGAAAGCCCCCTGTTTTGGGCTAACTTATCAGCCCATGGACGGATAAAAACTGAACATGTGATTTCTTAGTAAAATTAAGGGTTAGAGAGCAATTACATTTTCTAGAGTGAAACCTGGCTTCCTTCATGATAAACAAATATGGTCTACTTTATTTAATCTCAAATTATACTACAGAAACTTTCCAGAATGAATGGAATATAACACTTTTGAAGGGTACATACTAGAGTTACCAAACACAAATTTAAAATGCATCAAAATTATTTTGATAAGAGTTTGACAGGAATATCCATAATGAATCATGGTCAACCAAATTGAAGGGGTTGTTGGGATGTGGGGCAGAATGATACAAAATCAAACAGAAGAAATGGAGTATATTTAAACTAAAGCACACCCTGGAAAAATAAACTGACCAATTCATAGCTATAGATTTATGTGGTATTGGGTCCAAATGTCAGGGTTGGGGACGGGAAGTTCCAAAACTGCCCAGGGAATTATTATCGCTAGTAAACAAAGTATAAAGCAAGCACAGGAAAAGTGTATTTTATCTGTGTACCTATACACAGGAACAGGTCATTTAGCCATCCGGATGTTCAGTGTGCCTAAGACATAATGAAGCGCTAGGCGGTAGATGCCTCTGATGTAACAGTAGACGTTTTCCTGGGAGAGGTATTGGATAGTAATACTTTGGAAAAAATAAGTATACTTTTATTTTATTTTATTTTTTTTTAATTTAATTTATTTTATCATTAATTTACAATTACATGTGCAATATTACGATTATTAAACTACCCCTTCATCAGGTCCCCCCCACCAACCCCATTACAGTCACTGTCCATCAGCGTAGTGAGATGCTATAGAATCACTACTTGTCTTCTCTGAGTTGTACTGCCTCCCCGTGCCCCCCCAACATTACATCTGCTAATCGTAATGCCCCTTTTTCCCTCTTATCCCTCCTTCCCGCCCATTTTCCCCAGTCCCTTTCCCTTTGGTAACTATTAGTCCGTTCTTGGGTTCTGTGAGTCTGCTGCTGTTTTGTTCCTTCAGTTTTTTTCTTTGTTCTTATATTCTACAGATGAGTGAAATCATTTGATACTTGTCTTTCTCCGCCTGGCTTATTTCACTGAGCATAATACCCTCTAGCTCCATCCATGTTGTTGCAATGGTAGGATTTGTTTTCTTCTTATGGCTGAATAATATTCCATTGTGTATATGTACCACCTCTTCTTTATCCATTCATCTACTGATGGACACTTAGGTTGCTTCCATTTCTTGGCTATTGTAAATAGTGCTGCAATAAACATAGGGGTGCATCTGTCCTTTTCAAATTGGGCTGCTGCATTCTTAGGGTAAATTCCTAGGAGTGGAATTCCTGGGTCAAATGGTATTTCTATTTTGAGCCTTTTGAGGAACATCCATACTGCTTTCCACAATGGTTGAACTAATTTGCAGTCCCACCAGCAGTGTAGGAGGGTTCCCTTTTCTCCACATCCTCGCCAACATTTGTTGTTGTTTGTGTTTTGGATGTTGGCCATCCTCACTAGTGTGAGGTGATATCTCATTGTGGTTTTAATCTGCATTTCTCTGATGACTAGCGATGTGGAGCATCTTTTCATGTGCCTGTTGGCCATCTGAATTTCTTCTTTGGAGAAGTGTCTATTCATGTCCTCTGCCCAATTCTTAATTGGATTATTTGCTTTCTGTTTGTTAAGGTGCATGAGTTCTTTATATATTTTGGATGTCAACCCTTTATCAGATACGTTTTTATGAATATATTCTCCCATACTGTAGGATGTCTTTTTGTTCTACTGATGGTGTCCTTTGCTGTACAGAAGCTTTTCAGCTTCATATAGTCCCACTTGTTCATTTTTGCTTTTGTTTCCCTTGCCCGGGAGATATGTTCATGAAGAATTTGCTCATGTTTATGTCCAAGAGATTTTTGCCTATGTTTTTTTCTAAGAGTTTTATGGTTTCATGACTTACATTCAGTCTTTGATCCACCTTGAGTTTACCTTTGTGTATGGGGCTAGACAGTAGTCCAGTTTCATTCTCTTACATGTAGCTGTCCAGTTTTTCCAACACCAGCTGCTGAAGAGGCTGTCATCTCCCATTGTATATCCAAGGCACTTTTATCAAATATTAATTGACTGTATATGTTTGGGTTAATGTTTGGATTTTCTATTCTGTTCCACTGGTCTGTGGGTCTGTTTTGTGCCAATACCAAATTGTCTTGATTACTGTGGCTTTGTAGTAGAGCTTGAAGTCAGGAGTGTAATTCCCCCTGTTTTATTCCTCCTTCTCAGGATTGATTTGGCTATTCGGGGTCTTTTGTTGTTCCATATGAATTTTAGAATTATTTGTTCCAGTTCATTGAAGAAAGCTGTTGGTAGTTTGATAGGGATTGCATTGAATCTGTAGATTGCTTTAGGTAGTATAGCCATTTTGACAATATTTATTCTTCCTAGCCAAGAGCATGGGATGAATTTCCATTTGTTAGTGTCCTCTTTAATTTCTCTTAGGAGTGTCTTGTAGTTTTCAGAGTACAGGTCTTTCACTTCCTTCGTTAGGTTTATTCCTAGGTATTTTATTCTTTTTGATGCAATTGTGAATGGAATTGTTTTTCTGATTTCTCTTTCTGTTAGTTCATCATTAGTGTATAGGAAAGCAACAGATTTCTGTGTGTTAATTTTGTATCCTGCAACTTTGCTGAATTCAGATATTAGTTCTAGTAGTTTTGGAGTGGAGTCTTTAGGGTTTTTTATGTACAGTATCATGTCATCTGCAAATAGTGACAATTTGACTTCTTCTTTACCAATCTGGATGCCTTGTATGTCTTTGTTTTGTTCTGATTGCTGTGGCTAGGACCTCCAGTACTATGTTGAATAACAGTGGAGAGAGTGGGCATCCCTGTCTTGTTCCCGATCTTAGATGAAAAGCTTTCAGCGTCTCGCCGTTAAGTATGATGTTAGCTGTGGGTTTGTCATATATAGCCTTTATGATGTTGAAGTACTTGCCGTCGATACCCATTTTGTTGATAGTTTTAATCATGAATAGATGCTGAATTTTGTCAAATGCTTTTTCAGCATCTATGGAGATGATCATGTGGTTTTTGTTCTTCTTTTTGTTGATGTGGTGGATGATGTTGATGGATTTTCGAATGTTGTACCATCCTTGCATCCCTGGGATGAATCCCACTTGATCATGGTGTATGATCCTCTTGATGTATTTTTGAATTCGGTTTGCTAATATTTTGTTGAGTATTTTTGCATCTACGTTCATCAGGGATATTGGTCTGTAATTTTCTTTTTTGGTGAGGTCTTTGCCCGGTTTTGGTATTAGAGTGATGCTGGCTTCATAGAATGAGTTTGGAAGTATTCCCTCCTCTTCTATTTTTTGGAAAACTTTAAGGAGAATCGGTGTTATTTCTTCTCTATATGTCTGGTAGAATTCAGAGGTGAATCCATCAGGCCCAGGGGTTTTGTTCTTGGGTAGTTTTTTGATTACCAATTCGATTTCGTCGCTGGTGATTGGTCTGTTTAGTTTTTCTGTTTCTTGCTTGGTCAGTCTTGGAAGGTTATATTTTTCTAAGCAGTTGTCCATTTCTTCTATGTTTTCCAGCTTGTTAGCATATAGATTCTCATAATATTCTCTTATGATTCTTTGTATTTCTGTGGGGTCCGTCGTGATTTTTCCTTTCTCATTTCTGATTGTGTTTATGTGTGTAGATTCTCTTTTTCTCTTAATGAGTCTGGCTAGAGGTTTATCTCTTTTGTTTATTTTTTCAAAGAACCAGCTCTTGGCTTCATTGATTTTTTTTCTATTGTTTTATTCTTCTCAATTTTATTTATTTCTTCTCTAATCTTTATTATGTCCCTCCTTCTGGTGACTTTGGGCCTCATTTGTTCTTCTTTTTCCAATTTCAGTAATTGTGTCTTTAGACTATTCATTTGGGAATGTTCTTCCTTCTTTAAATAGGCCTGGATTGCAATATACTTTCCTCTTAGAACTGCCTTTGCTGCGTCCCACAGAAGTTGTGGCTTTGTGTTGTTGTTGTCATTAGTCTCCATATATTCTTTGATTTCTGTTTTGATCTGGTCGTTAACCCATTAATTAATTGGGAGAGTGTTGTTAAGTCTCCATATATTTGTGAGCTTTTTTGATTTCTTTCTAAAATTTATTTCTAGTTTTATACCTTGGTGATCTGAGAAGTTGGTTGGTAGGATTTCAATATTTTTGAAATTACTGAGGTTCTTTTTGTGGCCTAGTATGTGGTCTATTCTGAAAATGTTCCATGTGCACTTGAGAAGAATGTGTATCCTGTTGCTTTTGGGTGTAGAGTTCTGTAGATGTCTGTTAGGTCCATCTGTTCTAGTGTGTTGTTCAGTGCCTCTGTGTCTTTACTTATTTTCTGTCTGGTTGATCTGTCCTCTGGAGTGAGTGGTGTGTTGAAGTCTCCTAAGATGAATGCATTGCTGTCTATTCCTCCTTTAATTCTGTTAGTATTTGTCTCACATATGCTGGCGCTCCTGTGTTGGGTGCATATATATTTATAATGGTTATATCTTCTTGTTGGACTGACCCCTTTATCATTATGTAATGTCCTTCTTTATCTTTTGCTACTTTCTTCGTTTGAAGTCTATTTT